>CM055821.1:42166445-42766445 GCA_029582265.1 Zoroaster sp. YZ-2022
ATTTTGGGTTAAGTCAACCATCCACAAAATGGGAAAACTTTAATAAACCCGGGGTACTGACGGGGAAGATATGTTGAGGAATTTAAAATCCCAGTTTTTAAATTTGCGCGCCTTTTTAAAACTGCGCGCACGCATTTTTTAAAAATCAAGTTTGCGTGCGTTTAAATTGCGCGCCAGGGACACGACATGCTATTTATACCACACGAACCCATGGTATTGGGGTAAAAGAATTTAAAGGGGGTCAGAGGGCGGGGGGATGTTACGGAAATCGGGGGTCGAGATTTTTACGAGTTCAGAGGTCCTCGCGACCCTCTCGCTCAAAAGAGAAGAAAAAAGGGAGACAAAATTATGTATTTGAAGGGTTGGGAACTCTCCGTCCACGACTTTTTAAAACGTTTGAAGAGGGGGGTTTTCAAGTTTTGAATTTCCCAGCTTTTTGATTGACGGGAAATTGACACTGTGCACACCAGAAAAGCCCGGACCAGCCAAAAATACTAGTTACTAATTTATTAATTATTATTAAACTTTAAATTTAATATTATTTCTTTTTTTTTGTATGAATTGTAGAAATGATCGCGGGACACACACCAGGCGTTTGTACAGAAACAACCCGGCGACCAGGACTTGTTGAAAGGGACATCCCCTATTTCAGAAACAAGATTAAAAAATTAAAATACTACTTTAGAGGGGCCCAAGAAAATTGATATTGAGGTAATGTTTGAATTTTTGAAGAAATGTAAATAGCCCTTTAATTAAAATTTTGGGGATGAAAAGAAAGAGACAAAAAGTCAAAAGGAATTTTTATACCAAAGCAAAGACACAAAAGAAATTTTTATTGAAATGGTTTAACAAGCGATTTTGATTATAATATTTACAAATTATTTTCAGGATGTAAGTTTAAGTGTTTGAAAGGAGGGTGGCTTTGTTGAAGTTTTTTAAGTTTTTGTTGAAGGAGCACACGGAAAGGGGAAAAAAAATCACAAATCAGGAAAACATTTTTTCGTATCTTTTAAATGGAATTTGTTTTAAAGATGCATGGGTTTTTGGAAATGGTAATTTAAACACTTTACGTGTATGAAACGTTCGGGATTTTTAAGTTTTTTTATTTCTTTAATTTAAAATAATTGTCAACCCCATTTTTAAAAAAAGTCCCTTTATATGAAGCTCTGAGTTTATTAATTTTGGGATGGGCCCAAACATGTTACTGGACCTTTGTTTAGTCCAGTCTTATTTTGACCACACCCGTGCACCATCTTAGCAATTATAACCTGTTTTTTGGTCTTTTGTTTGCCACACAAAATCGTTTAAATAGGGTTTTTTGTTTACATACATTTTTAAAAGTTTCTATTTTTGATCCGAAAAGAGAAAACCGGGGAGATTTGCCCGGGAACAATAGAAATGATTTGGTTGATGAGGAAAAAATAATTTTTTTTTTTGGGGGAAAAGACCTCCCCACAGTGTGTTCAAAGTGAACCCGGGCACTACCTGATTTTGGCAAGAAAAAGCAACCCCTGAAACCAAATTATACGGTTTCAATGGGAGCCAGGCATTTAAAAAATTAAAAATTAACCCTTGCACCAAAAAACCCAAATTTTAAAAATAACAAATTAAAAAACACCAAAAAGAAAAAAAAAGAGAAAATGGTCAATTATGTGAGAGCTGTCTTTCTTGTTTTTTATGAATACTAAGATTTGCAGGGTTTTTTTGAATGCAAAAAAATTTCATTAGTTTTTTTCGGGGAGGAAAAATTTCTTCCAGAAGTGGGTGTCGGCGAGGGTTTCACGCACCAGACCGGTTCGGAGTCGAATGGGATTCGAACCAGGCCAGGCCGGTGGCCTTTGGCCCCTTAGAAAACACTTTACCTAAGTTGCCCCTTTCACCAATGTATAAAGGGGAACCGGAGGCAAATGGAATGTTTGATTAACCTGAGACCAACAGGCGGAGGTTGAACCCCGGGTTGGAGATTTTCGGAATGTTTTAAAGGTCCCCAAAGACCGGGGATAATAAAATTATTGAAAGGCCGCTTAGTTTAAATTTTTAAATATTATTATTTTAAATTTTATTATTAATTATTTTCACAATGCTTTTAGAGCTGTGTTTAACCCCTTGTACCGATCCCACCAACCAAACTGACAGTACCTTTTCCTTTTTTTAAAATTTAATTTATTCCCTTTTAAAAAAAAAATTGACTTCGACCATTTAATTTTCAATCTTTTTTTTTAAAAGAAATTTTCAAAATTTTTTGTATTGGGAGAAAGGATTGTATTATTTTATTTTTCCCCAAACTCTTCCAGGTTGACCTGTTTAAAGAATCCCCCGAGGCGATTACCGATTGGACACCAATGGACCACTTTCCGCCTTTTCCCATTGGGAAAAAAAGTGCAGTTTTAAAGGGCCTTGAGACATTGGTTTTCCCTTATTTTGGGACCACCAAGAATACCAATCAAAGGGGGAGAAATTTGTAAACGAATTGTTCGGGGTTCACAGATTTGGGAATTTTTTTCAATTTGAAGTGATGTCGAAAAAATAAAGGGTTTTTTTAATTGTCTTTGTCCCTTTTTTCTTTTGGGATTGATCTCTTTTTCCGGGAAAAAATGTTGATTTTTTTCCCCATTTTTTAATTCTAAGATCGAGCAGAAAAAAGCCCTTTTTGGAAAAATACATCCTGAAGGGGAAAATGATTGTTTGCAGTCCCAAAAAAGCTCAACTATAATACGAAGGTAGTTATATAGGTAAATTTTTAAAAAACCCAAACCACAGGAGATCCAACAGCAATATCAAGGGAAACGTCACCCACAGTCCGGGGTGTGAGAAGGAAACACACATGCATGATAAGGGCACGAGCCAGAGAAGAAACCGCAAAGGGAAAACCGACTTTGGAGTACCTTGGAGAATTATGTGAGAAGGGGTCGAAGGTGGGGGTTTTGGGAAAAAAAGGGGGATTTTTTTTAGGAGGTCAAAGGTCAAAGGTCATGCTCAGGTATAGAATAATTTTTAGGAATTTTTTAAAAAAATTTTACAATGGTGAGGGGTTTCAAAGCACGCTGTTATTTTTTAACCTTTTTTGTATATTTTTATTTTTTTTTTGGTTGATATGAATTCCGGTACCGACCAAAAACCAGGGTTTTATGAATCGTTTTTCGGACAAACCCAGTTTTTTCCCGGGGCACAGATAAAATGTTTTGAAGAAGATTTTGATGAAATGTTTAAAAACCCATCGGGAAGCCCCATCGATTTCTTCAAGTCCCCCCTCGGTAGCTCAGACCCCCCGCCCCCCGGGTTACAGGACCAACTGCACAAACATGTTGAATAGACGAGTTTTTAAACATATATGATCCATTAGGCCCGCCCACGCGCACGTGAGCTCTCATGCCTTTTTTGCACGATCCAGCCGCGAGCGCATACACAACCCATAGACTTCGGGATTTTTTCGTTGAATCACGGCGGTTGTTTGTAAAAAATGGGGAAACGGTCTTTAGCTGTTTTTGGGTTTTTAATGTTAGCTTACCCTTCTGGGCTTCAAGAATACTGGGGGACATTTTTTAAAACGGGTTTTTATTAATTTTTTTTTTTTAATTTTGGGGGTTTAAACCCCAAAACCCAAACAATGAAAACAGATTTGTTTTAAAACCAAAACCCTTATTCCCTTTGGTGGCTGAAACGAAACGCAAGAAATGATCTTTATGGTTTGCGCATTATTTGAAAAACCGTAAAATGTGTGACTTTTTTTGATTCGCAAAAAAGGGACATTGTTTTGGTACTATAAAGGAATACTTTTTGATGTAAAGAGCTACTTTGTCATATGTCCCTGTGGTGATGTTGAATTGCCCTAAAAATTTTTACCCTCCCCTAGATCGCTTTACCTTATAAATTTTTGTTTGTTAATGTTTGGGGAAAGGGGGAAAATTTTGGAGGTTTTAGGAAATTTTAAAACCCTGAACGGCTAACCCCCAAATTTTTAAAAGAAATGTCAATACGGCACCCATTTTTCCATTCTTAAACACATCTGAGAAACGGATAAGATTGTTCATTATGTTAAACGCCACTTTAAAGTAAATGGGAGAATTTTTCCGGTGCACGTCCGAACTTTAAGGGGGAACAATCAACAAAAACAATGCCACCCTCGGTCCCGACTTTTTTTTTTTTTGGAAGACATTGCCATCATCTTTATTTTTTGGAAAAAAATTAATTTTTTTAATTTCCAACAAATTAGAACAAAAATGACACCTGCGTAAAAAAGAAACAGGGCAATTATCGATGCGACCTATACAAACCCCTGACCAACATTCCCTTTGAGTCCAAAATTTTATTTTGAAAAAATATTTTTTTCAAACCCCCTTGACTCATTTTTAAAAAAGAAAAAGAAAAAAAAAAATTCCCCATTAAAAATCATAACACAATTGAATTTATAGGAAAAAAAATTGTGGATTCGATTTTTTAAAACCCCCACACGTTCAAAATACGGGTTTTGGGAACCCCCAAGCGTTTCGGTGCCCTTTCGTTTTTTTCGGCTGATTCACCATTTCATTGGGCCCGATTCACCTTTTCACGCTATATCACCATTTCATTCGGCTACTATCTTTTCTTTTGCCCAATCATCATTTCTTTTCCTGTTTATTTTTCTTTTTCCTTTTCTTTCGGCCATTCACCATTTCATTTGCCCAATCATCATTTCATTGGGCAGTCTTCATTTCATTGGGCATTACCATTTATTTCCCACCAAGACGTTAGGGACAGCTGGGGTTTTCTCACGGTTTTAAACCCGGAGGGGGTGCAAAAACGGAAGGAAATTTAAACCAGACAGGTTTCCAGTGCGTGAATCCCCACCAATACGGACTTTTCCCACACGGCGGGCAGGGAAATGAAAGATTGCCCCCAGCCTGTCGTTTAAAAGCGTAATTTATAACCCCAAAACCCGAATGCCCTAAGGTGAAATGTCTTTCCCCAAAACCCAAAAAAAATTAAAAAATAACAAAATGGGGAAAATTTTTTAATTTGGAGTTGGTCACAAAACTGATTTTTTAACTATATAAACGGATCATGTTCCCGGGCGAAGGGGACATTTTCTAGAGTCCTTTAATTTAAAAATCGTTCTTTTAAACGATACCCCTTAATTTAAATTTATTTTTTTCAAAAAAGGGGCAAAAATTTTTTAATTTTTGACGAGTTTATAATTTAAACGCTAATATGCCCATTATCGCCGGTAGTGATAGTTAAAAGGAGTTTTTTGGAAAACCCTGCTTTAAAAACAAGGCCCCCAAAAATTTTTTTTTGTTAATTTTGTTAACTTTTGGAGATGAATCCCCCAGATATCGTGAGGCGTTAAAGATTACGTTTTTAACAGACGGGGCAATCATTTCATTTCGCCGCGCCCGGCCGGGGGAAAAATTTTTGAGGCAGTTTTCCAACGACGGCCCAAACCCTGACGGGTTTTAAATTTACACATCCTTTTTTAAACGACCGACCCGGGTTTAAAACCAGAAAAGAGCTGAACCCGGCTAGTTGATCGGTAAAAATAAAATTGAAAGGAATGAAATGAAGACACCCAAGAAAATGATTGGGCAAAAAAATGGTGAAGGGCCGAATGAAATACGAAAAGGCGAACGAAAAAGACTAGCCGAATGAAATGATGTTTGGGGCAAATGAAATGATGGGGGAATGAAAGGGAAAAGGAATAAAATTGGGAACGCCGAATAAAAAGGGAATCAGCCGAAAACGAAAAGGGCCCGAAGGCCAGCTTTCCCATAATTGCCCCATTTTTGAACGTGGGGGGAAATTTTAAATCTGAAGTCCGACAGTTTTTTTTTTCCCGAGTCCAAAACAATTTGTTATGTTTTTAAATGGAATTTTTTTTTGTTCAATATTTTTTGTTAAGATGAGAAAAAAAGGGACCCTTTGAAAAATATATATTTTTGGAATTTTTGGACCCAAAGGCAATGTTGGTCGGGGTTTGTTAGTGATCGATCGATCAACGTTGCCTTTGTTTTTTTTTTGTACGCGGGAATTGTCATTCCGTTCTTTTTTTTGGGAAATTTAAAAAATTAATTTTCTCAAAAATTTATAAAGATGATGGAAAGTCTGTCAAATAAAAGAAAAAAAAAGCGGGACCGAGGTGGATTGTATGTTTGTTGTACTTTTTCCTCCGCCAAAAGTTCGGAAAAAAGGGACAAAATAATTTATTGCCCTTTTTAAAGTGTGATATCGTTTAACTTATAATGAAAAAATTTTTATCCAGTAGTCTCTTGTGTGGAAGAAGGGAAATAGATTGCTTCGATCGACATTTTTTTTAAAAAGGGGGAAGACCCTTTCAGAGGTTTAGATTTTTCCCCCTATGAAAAACACATCCAAAAAGGGGCCCTGTCAAGCCAAACATGACCCAACCTTGAAAATTTAAAAATAGAAGACCATCCGGTGAGGATAAAATTATATTTGTAGGTAAATTTCAAATCACCACGGGGACATAAAAAAGTTTTGGCAAAAATTTCCCAATCGTAAAATTTATTCGCTTATATGAACAACAATGTCAAACTTTTTTGGGAATAAAAAAATAAGTCTAAATACATAGGGGATTTAAAAATCCCCAAACCATATTCACAAGATTTTGGAAATGGATTGTGGGGCCCCCAAGGGGGCCCTTTGTTTTTAAAAAACAAATTTTTTTTCATTAAATTTGGGGATTTGGGGTTCCCCACAAAGTTAAAAAAAAAAACTAAGAAAACCTGTTTTGTAGCCCCAAGTATTCTTTGTCCCCCAGACAGGATAAGCTAAACTTTAAGAAACCAAACTTACAAAAATACGTAAAGATGCATTAAACCCCCCCCATTGTGAAACCCAAACCCAGCCGGCCGTGATTGAAAAGAAAAGTCCGACAGAAGTCTGTCTGGTGTTTTATGGGACTGCGCGGCGGGATCGTGCAAATGGTAGGGGATCGCGGTGGGGGAGCCAATGATGGGTTTCATGGTGTGAAAACTTTATTCGAACATTTTTGTGACCTTTTCCCAATAGATAGACCGGAGGGTAAGGGAGTCACGGGTTACTTGGGGGCGGCCCAAGGCGATGGTATGGTTCAGAGGGGTTTTGAGTATAAATTTTCATCAAGATCTTCAAACAGCATTTAAAATACTGTGCCCGGGAACAAAGAACCCACTGTTTTGTCCAAAACGGTTCAAAAGGGGGCTCTGGTTGGGGTCGCTATGGAAACTATCAACGGAAAAAAAAAAAAAAAACAATAATTTGATTGAAAAAAAAAAGGATGTTGTTGAAACCTCAGCCATTGTAAATTTTGCAACCAAAGTTTCCAAAAGATTATTCTATATTTTAATTGACCTTGACCTTTTCACCCTAAAACAATCCCAACTTTCCTTTTCCCAGACAACCCCACCGTTATGAAGACCAATAACCACAAAAACAAAAGAAGTACCCATGGAGTGGGTTTCTTCGGGTTCTTTTTGGCTCGGCCCTTACGGGGTTTTGATGGTTTTCCTCACCCCCTTTGAGACTGTGGGTGACGGGGCCTTCCATTGATAATATTGAGTTGATTCCTGAATTAATGGAAAATTTTATAAAAATACACACAATTAACCCCGGTAATAGGGTTGTTTTGTACTGTAAATAAAAACAACCCTTGCATTTGTCGCTTCAGAAAAGTTATTTTCCCAGGTTTTTTTTCGTCGATCATTAGAATTAAAAATGGTTGACCAAAACTAGAAAAGAATGTTCATGAAAAGCACAGAGATCAATCACAACAGAAACCCAACAAAAAAAAGACAATTAGGAAAAATTCTTTTGAATATAAACCATTCAGAATTAGAAAATTCCCATTCCAACCAGACACCTGCGAAAAATTTTGGTTGAAAAATTCTTCCCGTTCTTTTATATTCTTTTGGTCCAAAAAAGGGGAAGACCAATGCCCTAAGGGTTGAAACATCTGGCAGATTTTCGCCAAGGGGGAAGATGAGTGTTTTACCAATGGTCCGTAGTGTCCAATCCATGGTAATCGCCGTCGGGTGATTCATATCAATAGGTCAACCTGAAGAAAAATAAAAATAAAATAGCATTACCGAATAAAAATTTTGAAAATATTAAGTAAAAACCAAAGATTGCCAGGTTTAAAAAGGGTCAGAACATTTTTAAAAAGGTAATGGGTAATTAAAATTTTAAAACAAGGGAAAAAAACGTGGGATTTTTGGGGGGTTTTAACCTAAAGGGTTAAACCAAAAAGTCAAAAGCAGGAAATGTAATAATAATAAAAATTATAAAAACGAGGAAAAAAGCACTTAGTAACCAAGTCTCGCCTAATAATTATTATTATCCCTTAGCAAATTTAAATCATTCCCGAAACTTTCAACCCCTGGGGAGTATACAACCCTGCCTGTTAGTGCTCAGGGTTAATCAAACACATTGCCATCCAGCCCCTCAAGAGGTTCCCATTTACACCTTGGTGAAGAGGAGCATCTTATGGTAAAGGTCTTGCTCAAGGGACACAAGCTGCCACGGCCGCTCCGGCCTGGATTCAATCCACATTCTGATGACTCAGCCACCAGAACCTGAGTCTGCGCGCTAGACCACCGCTTACGACACCCCACTGGAAGAAATGTAATCATACCCTTGAAAAATCTAATGATTATTGTTTCATGTCATTTCAAAATCACACCGTGCAAATCTTAGTATTCACTTAAAAATTGTAATTGAAAAAACGCATAGCCTCAGCAAGCACAAATTGACCATTTACTCTGTTTTTTGTTTGCATTATTAAAGTGTTTATTAATATTATTGTTATTGTTAAATTCATTATTTGAGTGCAATGGCTACATTTCACTTTTTCTATATAAATGTACCTGGCATTCCCCATTGAAATCCTTTGGCTTATAATTGTTTAGGGGTTGTGTCTCTCTGTCTCAAGCCTGAAGCCTGCAGTAGGTAGTGCACAGGTTCACAAAATTTTGAACACAGCACTGTGGAAGACAAGATAGTAGCTTTGAACCTCAAGAAAAAAAACATATTTATTTTAAGCAACCTGTCATCAAGCCTGTAAAATCATTTTCAGCTGTCTAAGTTCCCAGGACAAGAGTACCCGGATTTTATTGCTCTATTTCCTCGATCAAATTATAGAATCTTGTTATATGTACCTTAGTAAACAAAAACCATATTTAATACAGATTATTGTGATGGCAACTTTAGCATAATGACACCAGTACCCAAAGTACAGGTTATAATGTAAGCTAAGATGAGTGCACGGATGCTGGTCAAATATAAGACTGGACTGCCAAACAAAAGGTCTCCAGTAACACTGTGTACGGGGAGACCTTCATGCCAACATTAATGAAAACTCAGCAGGCACAAATTCATATAAAAGTGAGACTTCAGTATTGTAATTATACCCGAGGTAGGGAGCAATTATATTTTAACATAATCAACTAAAGATAATAAAAATCTACATGTGTTGCACTAACTTGAATAGTTTCATACACGCACACGTGTTTGCAAGTTACCAGTTTGCACAATTACCCATGACATCTGTTAATACATGCAATAGACCATGTAAAAAGATACAGAAAATGATTGTACCTGATTTAGCAGATTTTAGTGATCCACCATTACAAAGCTTCACAGTGTGCTCCTTCAGCAAAATGCTGTAAAAATTGTAAAATCTTTCAACAAATGCCACACGCCCCCATTTTCCAAAGAAACCTTCACATGTTACTTGAACGTGACATCCTGAAAATAATTTAGTGAAAATAGTATAACAACACAAGTGCGCTATGTTACAAGGGCTTTCAAAATAAAGTTTCTTTAACTGTGTCTCGAATTGCTTTTGGTATAAAATTATTCCTTTTGACTCTGTTGTCTTTTCTTTTTAATACCGTAACATCCCAATATTTTTCAAAAAAACAGGACTATTTTACATTTTCTTCCAAAAAGTTCACAACATTACCTCAATAATCATATATATCTCTTGGTCACATCACTGTACACGTGCACAAAGGTGGTGTGTTAAGATATAACTGTACAATCGTAATCGTGAATAAAGTGATTTTCAGGAAATATGGGGCCAACATTGTCCCTTTCAACACCCCCTCCTCCCTCCTCCCCATGTAAACACCTCTGATAAGGACCCCTACATTTTTCTTGTCTTTTGAGCCACACGCCCCCATTGGTTTTCGGTACATAAAATCAATCAAGCACGGGTTCTGGGGACCTCACAACTGTCGGATTGTCTCTCAACTTGAATACACATCTAGGCCCACTTGCTCTTGTTGAACTGTTGTACAATCAACTTTAATTACATGTACAAATCCAACAGGGCAAAATTGCTTGTGAAAATTTATATTATTACACCCTACCCTAACTCCTTCGGCCCATTTGTTTACACATAACCTGAATCCTCCAAAATCCTTCAGTAGGTAGCAAGCCACACATGTATGCACACATGGTGTTTCTAATCTGTGATACATGCACATGGCTAGGACCCTCCCTGCATGCATGGAGCAACAAATAGTGTCACACTGCACCTCTTGTAATCTATCACGTGATGCAACAAACATGGATGTACGAAGGTAATCGCACTCCATGGAGCAAGTATGCCTAACCGTAATCAAAAATCCTTCACTTAGCAAAGAGCAATGCCTAATAACCTCAATCCTCCAAAATCCTTCACTTTATAAAGAGCATGTAGCGTGTAATCCTCAATCCTTCAAAATCCTTCACTTTAGCAAAGAGGATTTTGGAGGATTTGAAAAGGTTAGAGTGGTTAATCATATGTTATCTCAAGTCTTTAACCTTCATGAAGTTTTATTTTTCTGTAGGCCTACTACTACTAGTACTAGGAAAAATAATTTAATTTACTCCACCAAGGCTCAAATATTTACCTAGGGATTAAAGAGAAGACTATATATTCTAATCTTTGTTAACGTTACGTTAGATAAGTTCAAATATTTAATTTTATTCCAAAAACACTCATTCCAAAGACCGAGTCCGAGTCTCTGAGGGTGATTGAGGAGTCCTCAGACTCAGATCAGATGTTTATTTCTCTGCATAACATTAGCTATGTGCATCAGTAAAAGTATTAGCGGCGGCGTAGCCAAGGGTTTGGCCTGGCACGTGCCTCCCTAATTTCCAGTGCCCCCCCCACGAAAAATCGTATTTATTCCCCAAAAAGTAGTAATTAACTTTGAAAAAAGGGGAAAAAAGGCTTAAATCAGAGCCTAATGACGTCCGCGATTTTCCCTGCCGCCCCCACTGAAAAGCCAGGCCTGCCCCCTCACTGGGAAAAGCCGTACGCCTACCTGTCCTGAAAGTCCCGGCTGTCCGTTGGTGTTAGTTTCTGTACAAACGTGTGCTTGTCCTGCACACAGTCATTTCTACAATGTACCAGGTACAAATAAAAAGAACCAAATACATTAATAATAATAATACTATTAGTATACGAATTAAAAGTAATAATAGTAGGCCCTACTAGTATTAGCTGTGGCTGTGCATTACCTTAGTGCGACAATAGGAGTCTCTACTAGTATTAGCCTGTGGCTGTGCACACAATTAGGCTTGTGCGGTGCACAGTACGTCATGTAATTCAAGAGCTGGGAATTCAAAACTTGAAACCCTCTCCTCTTCACAAACGTTTTGAAAGTAGTCGTAGGATCTGGAGAGAGTTCCAACCCTTCAAATAGGCTATAATTTTGTCTCCTTTTTCTAACTCTTAACTGTCTAGGTCAGAGGAGTCTCGGACGGAAACCGGACCCTCAGAACTCAAAAAACGTCGACCGCCATGATGCTGTTGCCGTAACATCGGTCGTCATGCATCATGCATCTGACGCCGACGTTAAATTCATGCCCTACCATGCCAACAATACCATGTAGTTCGTGCGCCGCAGTTAAATAGCATACACGTGTCCGTGGCGCGCAATTTAAATTTGCGCACGCAAACTTGATTTTCAAAATGGCGCAGATTTTAAAATTGCGCGCAAATTTAAAAACTGCGCATCTTCAAAATTGCGCTCAACATATCTTCACGCGTCAGTAGCGCGGTTCATTAAAAGTTTGCCTGATTTCGTGGTATGGTTGACTTAACAACTACTTACTAACTAGCTTTTAATTAGGGGCCTGCCCTCACAAATTAATACAGATTAATTGAGGCTGTAGCCGGATTGTTGTGGCCATGAATTTTAAGTTCGATGTGGAAATTTTTTGAAATGTATAACTTTCCAGTTACTCGATTTGCAGAGATGTCACTGTAACCCGTCAGCGTGTGGCTGTGTGTGAGGTAACGGACCGTCGTCATGTTTTTTTAAAATAAGTTAGGCCCCTATAGGCCCTGTTAAGAACTTATATCAATAAACCCGTCACGGTAATATGCGCCAGGTTTTTGATGGGGGCAAAATTGTTTATATCAAACACTCTTACGTACGGGTCTGGAAGGAGCCCTGGGGGTCGTATATGACTGTGTTCTAAAATGCCCTGTCAAAACATGGCGTGTTAATTACGTTAGTTATTAGTATATTACCATGAAAGTGTTTGTTGTTAACCCCTTCTCCCCACCCCTTCCAAAGGTCCACCCGTCTCTTGATGTGGAGAGATTGGTAAATGAAATTTTTATTCCTTGTGTATATGGGGCACAGTACTGTGGAAGTGACAGTAATTTGGTTTAAGTGCATGACTGAGTTTCATAATTCGGAATATCAAAGCATTAAATTGGTCTCAATTAGCACCGAATATAGTTATTGATATGTGTACAGCAATCACTGCTCATGCGTTCCTTTTTTTGCAGAATTCTACCACTGCCAGATGTTAAGGCTGGCTTCAGTGGAGTCAACACCCCAGTGAGTATTTATTTTTTTACTTCAATTCTTATTGATGATTTAAAATGCCATTCCACTGTTCTCTAAAACCCTCCTACTATAGCTGAATTTTAGTGGAAAGTATAGCTAGGCCTATATAGTGGTCAAAATCAGTCAACTGCCTGTTTTGACTGTTGACCCAAATGTGCACACAGGATTGTCATTTTGACCACCTCAACAATACAACACAACAATATTTCCTAAAGTACCATTTAAAAATGGTCAAAATCAGTCAACTGTGTGTGTTGACCCAGATGTGCACACATGAGCATTTTTGACTGGTTTTGACTGTCTTTTTGACCACCCTGAACAATACCAGACAATACTTTTACGAGTCAAAAATGGTTGACTCATTTTGACCTGTAAATGTACTTACAGGTTTGACAGTGTTTGACCTTTAAGTGCACTAGATATACCTTGGCAAGTATATCAACATTTTGACTGATTTTGACCATTGCAGTTATAGAAGTGTGTATGTATTTATCAGTACAAAGACTGGAAGTCCACAACATAAACTACATGTAACACTGGTAGGCCGATAATATCCGGCATAGAAATCAATAGAAATATATGCCATGTTTAAAATAAACAGTGTTGAATGGGTACATTTTTGTTCTGTTTTGTAGGAATTATTTAGGAAGGAACAACATGTAGTAATAACAAATAATTTGTTGGTTGAATATTCATTTTATAGAGGATAAATATTTTAGCAAATATCAATATTTCTGGACAGTGGAAGCCAAATGGAAGTCTATTTTTGACAAGTGAAGATCGATTGAGTATACTATTTTTTGTTTAATGATATCACATCGAAATTTGGTGTCACAGTAGCTGCACAAAATCGAAACCCCAAATCTTGCTCAAGAAAGCAGTTCATCAGAGAAGATATTTTAGCATCAACCATCCAACCATGATGTTGCATCTGATCTCACTGTGACATCACTCATTTTTTCATGAATCTTCATTAGCAACCAAAAGTGCCAAAAGGTATACAAAATCATACATGGCCAATTAAAATGGAAAAAGTTATGTCACTCTAAATAGATGCAGAATCAAGTCCAATGTATTTCAAGTAAATAATTCAGAGATTTAGAAAGTTTGCATTATTTTTTTACCTCTTTAGTTTCAGGTGGTGTATTTAGATGAATTATATACAAGAACTACAATGGATGATCTCCATTTGGATGTTCAGTGCAGAATCAGAGGTACAATTAATACATGACTAGAAATGGTTTCATAAAATCATTTTGGTTTTTGAAAAATATACATTTATGTGTGTTTACATGGTATTAGTTTAGTAATTTTATTTAATTTTTATTTTTTGTGGGGGGTTGATACTATGTTTTTTGTTGTCTATTTTGGACACTCTATATTTTCATAATTTGCATTGTCCAAATGTATAACTTTTATTTGTGTATTAGTTCATTTCTAAAATGAGTGTGGAGTGTCATTTGCATGTAGATATCAAATCTGAAATTTCATAGATGCCATGGCCTCCATTGCCCTGGTCTTGACCTTAGTGCCCCTTAAAATAGTTCCCATAGACATTCTGATATTCGAAAGTGGCCTAATTGCCCCAACAAGATTGAAATCCTAGACCTAGGGTGTGTGCGTTTCGGATAGTTTTGGAACCGGATACCCGAAATCCTGAAACTGATACCCGGATACTCGTTTTCATTTTGTTGAAAACATATGCCTCCGGTGGTGTACAAATATATGTACTGTAAATGGTAACAAAATTGACCTTTATAATACAGAGGATACCATACTTAATTCGATCTTCTCTTCACTGTGTCGTTTTTATTTAAACAATTAGGCAAACATTCCCTCCTGTGCTGCTGGTTTGATAAGTTGTTTGAAACAGCCACAGCCAGGCCCTTTGCAGTCTTAACGATTCGATACAATGTATCACAAAAAGTTTATGGAAAATGTCCGTAATATACTATACAAAGGCTTTATTGGAGTGTAATCTCTTGAATTTAAAGATAATTGTCTGTAAGTGTAAACATTACATTGTTTAAGAGTGACAGATTTCTGTTCACTCCGCTGGAAACGTTACGTCGTTTAAGGGTAATGAACCGAAAATAGAACCGGGTAATGACAGTTTCGGTCGAATCGGATACCCGGCACAGCCCTACCCAGACCTGAGATGAACTAATTAAGACATTACAGTTCTACACTCATTACTGACTAAACTTACCAAGAGTAGCATAATCTATCATTCATATTTTTGAACATCAGCTCATTTGCTACCAGCATCACTTGCCACCAACCCGGGTTACCACACCATTACTCCTACTGTAAACCAGTCAGACTGTCACTGTGTGAGTATATAGTTAACAAGCTGACAAGGTCATGAATGTTGTACTGTTAATTGATTGATCATTCAATTTCATTAAAAATAGTTTTGAATATAAAGGTACATGTCAGTGTGTGTAATGCTTCTAAATGGTTTTGTCTGGTGTATAATGCATCTAACTGTACAATCTATACAGTTTATTCAGAGTTCATGAGCCTCCCAAAAAGTCTCTGGTTTCTGGTCTCACCGTTTTTGGTCTATGAAACAATATTGCAGCTATAATTGCTGGATCGATTGGAATGCTGCGCTGTTGTTTTTTGTTTTTGTTTTTTTTAGTTTTTTTTTACCTACAGTTGTCAAGTTTTGAATGGTCAGTCAACCCACTGGAAATTTGTACCAAAAAGTAGGTTAAGGATGCAGATGTTGTTTTGTGTACAAAACCACATTTCGTTATTCAAGGTAATTTTCATTTGTAAATAGGTACCGGACAGTAGAACAGTTACTGTCAGGAGAAGTCCACTGTGCTACAGATGGTATGCAATTCTGCAATACCCATGTAAGATGTTTCTCATTGCATTTAATGTATACATTATTTCTCTCCACGACATCATTTTACAGTAAAGAAAACTGTTAAACTTTAGAAACTATATTCCTCACTATTCCTCAATAAAAATATGTTTATTATGATCAAAGGCACAAGGAAACTGACTAGGTACATGATAATACATCCAAGACAAATTTACTAGAGCAGGATTTTACCCTTATGCGACCACTGGGTTGACTTGCCAGCGCTCTACCAACTGAGCCATCTAGTGCTTTGTTAGCAGTTTCCCTATTTTGTCAATATCTTTGTTCAGGGGGCGCTAGTCAGAAGTCATTGAACTAAATCATACCATTCAGCCAGGGATCATGTTCCATGTTACAATGCAACCTGGCAAGCGGCAGTCTGGGGATCACTAGAAGAGGGTACAATATTTTTTATATCATATAATTATCGGACTATAATTTGTGCATTGGAGTGGGTCTGTTCTCTTGTTATAGAACATTGCTAGCCATTCTATTTGCATATGCACCCAATCATCATACATTAACAACTGTCATGATCCATTCACAGATGGATTGAAAATGATTTTTGGATCAGAGAGACACTGAGAGTGTGGGTTGTTGACTGGACTGAGGCTGGGAATGATGAAAGGACTGAGAATGCAACTTCACCATCACAGGTATAAAAACATCATCTCTTAGTGAAACTCGCAGACCTTACACCACACTGGCATGTGCTGTGGAAAGCTGCACGTACAGTTAAACATTCCAATGTGTAAACCATAGTGCCAATCTGCACTGCACGAGTATGTACAGTGTTTTAATGTACTAAGCCATGGCACCCCTTCTCGAAATCCAAAACAAAACAAAACAAAAACAAAATATATATATACCTTGAAAAAATATACATAGTTTTCTCGTTTTGTACAATAGTCCATATGGACTGATTTTCAGTGACATTATACTTACAATGCGGTTTTCATGCTGCGAATAAAGCGAATTTTACGTTCATCAAATTCGCGGCGAATGATTCAAGCGCTAGTTGAAATGTGTTCAACTTATGCGAACCTTCGCCGCATTCGTGAACCATTGTCGACGTCACAAATTTCACTTCACTTTCGCATGAAGTAAGAACCGGCCTTTATACTGTTACTGTGTACAGTATTCTGCAGACCTGACCAGAATGTTTCACAGGAAAGGCCAAAGACCAGCTATCCAGCAAGTTCATCTGAGTACCAGTCAACAGCAGGGTCATATTGAAAACAGCACTTTCGTTGAGGATTTTGGGTAAGTTGAACAACAGTCATGCTTTTGGTATGTAAGTTTGCTAACTTTAAACAATCTTAGATTTCGGTTCTGTATCGGAAAAGTTTCAAATAGATGAAAATGTAATTTGGTTTTTTGCCTTACACTGACGTAATGTATGATGCACTGTATACTCGGTGCTTTCCGAATGTCTGTGAAAAAAATCTACAGGTGACTCAGGCGGGACTCACACCCACGACCTTGTGCTTATACTAGTGCAGATATGTCTCGACCATGTCAAGCTTACCCAATGACGATTGGCTGGCTTCTCTCATTCATCATAAAGAAAGCCTGCGTTAATTACCCTCCAAAAAGATGAACGTCTTTATCTGCTTATTGTCTCTCGCCTCCATTGCTGTTATAGGTACTGGGAAATGCTTTTAAAGATACCTATTTACTCAGAATTGGAGCTGATGATCACAGGGAGACATGAAGTAACAGTTCACATGTGCTTCATAGGGTAAGTCAACACAAATGTATCTGTGGTTTACTAGCGTGAACGTACACACTGTGAATAACTTTACCCTGAAAATGCCCTGAAAATCTGTTTTACCGTGAAATAAATAGTTCACAGCAATACAAAAAACACAGTGAAAACGCCATGAAATACTCTTGGGCAGCTCATTAATTCTTGAGAGCGTCTTGAATTTGACGTGAAATCACAGTGAACATTGTTGCCAATATCTGAGAGGAAGAGACACAGTGAAATTGCCGTGAAATTACAGTGAACTGTTATTTCATGGCAAAACGGATTTTCAGGGTGAAGTTATTTATAGTGACATCTGAGTTGGTTTAAAGGTTTACTCGGAATTGGAACTGAAAATCTCTTTAATAACAGGGAGATATGAAGTAACAACTTACATGTGCTTCATATGGTAAGTTAACACAAATGTATCTGTGGTTGACTAGCGTGAACGTACATTGATCTATCTGATATGCGTTGGTTTAAAGGTATAGGATTATTAAAAAACAATTAAATGGTCGAGTTGTAACAGAAAACTTACTTAGTGTAAAGCTGATGATAATATTAAACTTTCCTTGAAAAGATGCTTATAAAAGTGAAGTAATTTCCAGTTTTAGTTTAAGGAAAAGATACTGTTTCCGTAAATTCCACATTCGGAATGAATACAAACAATCTGAACTCATCTTTTACTATTTTCTTTTGAACGCGACATGTTATAAGAAGCTGAAACTGTTACAGTGTGTTTGTTGTGTATATCTTGATTCAAAGAGAATATACTCCAACAAGCAAGAAAAGTGCCAACATTTTATTATTATTATTATTATTTTGGTTTACAGTGGCGGCGCTACGGGGGGCAAGGGGGGCAAATGCCCCCCCCAGTTACTTTTGACCCCCAATTTGCCCCAATTTTTCCCCGATGGTAAGTCAATGCTTTTTCAGCAGTACAAAATTACGTTAAAGATTAATGTTTGCCCCCCTTAAATTTAAGCTTGCTCCCCCTCCCCCCCCCCCCAGTTTAACAGGTCTGGTGCCGCCGCTGCTGGTTTATTTAATTTGAATTACAGTGGCCAAAGGGCTGAAAATATTCAAATTTACAAAGTAAGAAATGTAAAAATACATTTAATTGAAACATTACAAACATTAATGTAATTATTTCATTTAAAAAGGCTCTAAACATTGCAAAATGAGATTTAAAAAGATATAAGGTTAGAAATCACTGTGAAATGTTCAACTCAATTGCAAAGTTGTACCTTTAAGATATCAAATCCATTTTAACTGTTGATCTCAAAACATTTTGGATGTGCACTAATAGTTGTGTATATCTGATTCAACGAGTATTAACCCTCCTACTATAGCTGAACTCTAGTGGCAAGTAGCTATAGTGGTCAAAACCAGTCAACTGCCTGTTAGTTGACCCAAATGTGCATATACAGGGGCATTTTTGTCTGGTCTTTCATTTTGACTACCCTGAACAATACCAGACAATGCTTTTACCAGTCAAAAAACAGTCGACTCATTTTGTCAGGACTGTAAATGTACGTACGTACTACACATAAGGTTTGACAGTGTTCAACTTGTGCACTAGATATACCTTGGCAAGCTCACATTTTGACTGATTTTGACCCTTGCAATCACAGAAGGGTTAAGCATAATCGAACAAGCAAAAAAAGTGCCAACATTACCAATGTTGTACCTTAAAGATATCACCTCCATTTAAACTGTTGATCTCAAAACATACTGTGATCAGTGACTGTGATCAGTGACTTTGCGTACTGCCACTACTATCTCATCGTGTACGTGGGTCACGCCTGCAAGGTCACAGGTCACAGATCTGGGTCATCCTGCAAAGGTTAAGTTATATAATGGCCTTTTTATACCAATTTTATGTATAAATTGTTGTCCCTTTCAGTGACACTACTGTATTGCTGACAAACCATTGGTTTCCCATGACCCTTGAGGATGAGACAACTCAACTCCAATATAAACCAGGATATCCAACAAAACTCATGCAGGATCCTTGCACTAGTAATGTTGCTGTTCTCCTGTCTGAGTGAGTGAAATATTTACCCTTTTTGAAGGGAATCTTAATTTTTTACTCTTTCTTTAATTACTTTTTTTTTTTTTACTTATAATTATTTAACCCTCCTACTATTGAGAACAAAACCGGCTCTTCTTAGAGCCAACACCTCTACTTTAGAGATTTGTTACATGGTGCTTCCGAAAACTTTCCTAATTACCTCCTACTATAGCTGAACTTTAGTGGCAAGTAGCTACAGTGGTCAGAACCAGTCAAAAACGGTCGAGTTTTTTAACCTGTAAAATATACTTACTACACGTAAGGTTTGACAGTGTTCTACTTGACCCTTGCAGTCATATAGGAGGGTTAAGGTAATTTAGCGGGGTTTTAAACTTTTTTTACAATTTGGTAGTTGCCAGCATAACAATATGTATGTTTTATTGTTACTTCTTATTCTTACTTCATAGAAGCTCATTGCTACTTACACAGGATGGGTTCCTGACATCTGAGACGGTTTCTCTCTCATCCCATCTAGTACAGGTATATAGACTTATCCGAAGACCATATCACTGGGTCCCGGCACCAGGGGTGGTACCCATATTCACTATGAATAACTTCACCCTGAAAATGCCCTGAAAATCCGTTTTGCCGTAAAATAACAGTTCACCGTAATTTCACGGCAATTTCATGGTGTCTCTTACTCTCAGATATTGGCAATAATGTTTACAGTGCAATTTCAGGGCAAATTCACGGCGCTCTCGAGAATTAATGATATAGGTTGGTGAAATTCTTGCGTCGGGAGATAAACAATTGATTTAATTTTGCCCTACACCGACGTGTGTATATAGCACTGTATACTGTATGCTTTCCGAGTGTCTGTGAAAAAACTACACAGGCGACTCGGGCGGGATTCGAACCCACGACCTCCTGCTTACTAGTGCAGACGTCTTAACCTCTCAAGCACCGATCTTGCCCGATGACAATGTTCTTTATATGACACGTCGATTGTTAAGAACCGTAAATTAAATTAATTGTTTATCTCCCCGACTGCAAAAAATTTCACCTAACCTATATATATCGGAACCCACTTTCTTTATATGCAAAGATTCTAGCGACCAGTGCCATCGAACGGGCAAGCTTGTTGGTCGAGAGAGGTTAGAAGGCGTCTGCACTAGTAAGCAGGAGGTGGGTGAGTTCGAATCTGCGGTGGCCCGTGTCGCCTAATGGTTTTTGCAGACACTCGGAAAGCACTGTGCTATACAGTGCTATACTACACACGTCCGGTATTGGCAAAGAATTAAATCGGTGTTTATCTTGCGACGCAAAGGTTTCACCAACACTGTATATCGCGGGGAACTCGCTGCTATATGGGATTAATTCTGGCCGACCCGGTACCCAATTGCCATCGGGCAAGCTTGGTGGTCGGAAGGTTAAGGCGTCTGCTAGTAAGCAGGGAGGTCAGTAGGTTCGAATTCGCCTTGAGTGGCTGTGTAGTTTTTCACGAACACTTTCGGAGCACTGGTATATCAGTGCTATACACACGTCGGTGTAAGGGCAAAAAGTTAAATCAATTGAGAATTAATACCAGAGCTGCCCAAAAACTGCCTTACAGAAGTTCATGGCGTTTTCTTCCGTGTTTTCATAGCCGAAGAATTCCAAAGTATTTCATAGTGTTTTTTCACGGTGTTGTGTCGTTGCGAACTATTTATTTACGGTTAACCAGATTTTCAGGGCATTTTCAGGGAAGTTGGGGATATTCATAGTGATTCTGCATTGAGTGTTCATTTTCTACACAATGCAGTGCTTCTTCAACCAACACTGTGCATTTTCTTTTTTACAAAATGCATTTCAGAATTCCTTTGGAGTACAATTGCAGTGGACTTGGTTATAGGAGACTGGACATGCTGGAACACTCAGTTTATGTTATAGACTTCTGATTGCATATATTTGGATTTGTATTTGGACAGGGAGTTAACCTTGACGTTGAGAGCATAGCATTCACACCTACCCACCTTCTGCTTCTGATAGACTCTAAGATATTTGCATTATATGACCATTATCATCAACCTCACACATGATTGCTGGTAGTAAATGTCTCAGTATGGTGTTTAACGGATCAAGTAATACCTTGTTTGTATCCCTTTGATTTATTATATGCCAATTAAGACCCTCACCCAATTGTGGTGTACACACCTCATAGCCAATTCTTGTGTTAGTGCATGTTTGGTTATTTTACCACCTCATGTGGTGCTATTATTGGTGCATGTTTGGTGTACACCACCTCATGTGGTGCTATATTGGTGCATATGTTTGGTGTACACCACCTCATGTGGTGCTATATTGGTGTATGTTTGGTGTACACCACCTCATGTGGTGCTATATATTGAAGATGTATGTTTACGGGTGTTTCACCTCATGTGATGCTATATTGAGTGCATGTTTTGGTGTACACCATGTGAGATGCTATATTGGTGTTTGGTGTACACCACCTCATGTGGGTGCTATATTGGTACATATGGTGTACACACCTCAGCCAGTGCTATATTGGAGCATGCTATATGTGGTTGCTATGTTAGTATTATGTATGGTGTACATAAGCGTGCACCACTCCTTCATACAAATTGGACACGCAAACTACAAACTCTTATCAAGAAATAGTGTTACACCAAAAAATACAATAAATTTCTTTTACTGAGTACTACACAAATGTACACCATAAAGCAAAATTCACACTACATAAAACTACACCACAAAAAAATCTTTGTATGCTGCACCAATAAATGTGCATAAAATATACACTGAACATTCTTGCGCAATTTAGTAATACACTGGCAAAAAACAATAAATCTTGTTGTATTATGGTTTTAATCTTAGTTGTTTTCCTCAGGGATTCTGTAAAAATTTACCTGATGTGAGAATCTATTCCATCTGACATGCTGTCAATGTTTGAGAAACATGATATGTAGTTTTGAAATGGATCACCAATTGTGATCCATTTTCCACATTAAAATTAATACCCGCCAAATTATAAAAATACATTTTTAAATATTTTTCTCTTGACACTTATGAAATAATCTGAAATTTTTTTGTTTTTTTTATACATATCCTTTGATTATTATAAATTGTTGACGCATGTACAGACATTCTACCAATGGTGTTACAATTCCTTTAACCTAACTCCCTTAGGCCCATATTGCTTCCTTTAAAGCATAACCTGAATCCTCCAAAATCCTTCAGTAGTAAAGCAAGCACATGACATGTATCACACATGTGTTTCTAATCTGTGATACATGTACATGCAGGCATGAGAATCTTCCGGTTTAAACCGGAATTCCGTTTTTTTCCCTTTCAAATTTGTGGTCTTCGAGTTCAGTGTGAATTTGATATAAAATTTGGGGGGTGAGTTGTGAAGTTATAGCATTTGAGTTTCCGCTAGATCCCTCTTCTCTAATCAGAAATTGACAAGTTTACCTTTGTAATGTAAGTATCGCGGATCCACCGCTTCGTTCGTGAAAAGAAACGGCACGTTAACATAATAAATTGCATGACGGCAGCTGGCCCGATATCAAAACTTGCGGTCTTCCATGCACCGGCGCGTACGCTGAGAGCGCAATGGATGTATAGAAACTTGTCTCATTCCTCGCTTCGTTAAGCGATGCGGTTCAATAATGTTTGCCCTTAATACGTTTACTGCTGCAGCAAAGATACGCGATGTGGAGACTTTTTGAAAGTCTGCTGACAAAGTAATGCGTGTTTTGTGTACCGTGTTAGTATGTACTGTGTATGTCGTGCAAGGTTGTACACGAACCAATGAGCGATGCTGACGGCGTGACTGAAATCGCGGGCCAGCGGGATACTGGTACCTGTTTGTTTACTCACAATCAGCGAAAGATGTAATGTTGAGAACCAACGAAAACACATGATTGGTGGAAAGTATTATTAACAATGGCGGCGGCAGAGCGGCATGGTGTTGTGAGTTTGCTATGCGTGGTGAGCACCGATGTTAAGCTTATCGACCAGGATGTTAAAATAAATGGTTTAGACTGAATGTGTGACAAGAGTCTTTGCACGGGATCACCAAATGAACGCATCTTGTAGGAGACTGCTTTCGAAAACTTGCCCCATGTGAACCTGGGAAGCTTACTGTGAGTGGTGCGAAGTGACCATTAAGTATGGTTTGTCTGGTTAAAATGGCACTTGAGCAACATATGAATCAAGAAACAGTAATTTTACCTTTAACTGATTAGTATATGAAAAGCTTGTTCAAAAGGGTTAATTTGTCATTGTTGCATAACTTTTATGTTACAGGTGTTTAATCACTAAATGTGAATCAATAAAAAGCAAAAATAGTGCACAATTTTACATTCTGTATTTTCCATTAAACCTATTATTTTTTGTTCAAAGAAATCTTACCAGAGTAGCAGCTCACTTCTACCTGGAAAACGGTGTCAGAAATACTCAGAAGACCACCATAGGCGTCTAAAATACCCAGAGCTTCCAGGGCCCTTAAGCGGTACGGACCCCTGGCTACGTAAGGGACTCGCGCTGCGCGCTCTTGTCGTGTGCCGCACACAAATTTAGAGGACTCTAACAGAGTTGCACTCCAGCAACTGAAATTTTTCCTGTTTTTTTATCATCACCCATTCTCATGCCCTGACATGGCGGGGGCCTCCTGCATACATGGAGCAATAAACAGTGTCCACTGTTAGCCAAACATGACCTTGCAATCACTACAACAAAGCATGTACATGTGCCGTGGAAAGGCAAGTATGCCTAATAACCTCAATCCTCCAAATTCCTTCACTTTAACAAAGAACATGTAATAGCATGTAACCTCAATCCTTCAAAATGTCTTCCACTTTAGAAAAGAGGATTTTGAAAGATTTCAGGAAAAGAGTTAGGCAGGTTGAGATTTAAAATACTTGAATAACTGATCCTGAAACTTACCATTGTGGATTTTGCACAATATAAACTTATCTGGTCCCCAGAACAGAAACTAGCATTATGTGCACTGTTGGTAAACAAAATCCTTCACTTTAGCAAAGAGCATGTAGCATGTAACTTCAATCCTTCAAAATCTTTGAAGGATTTGGGAAGGTTTAGGGTTAATCACGTGTTACTTATGACCTCATAGGTTCAATCCTAGACCCGCCACAAACTTCAAACCTATGGTGTTTTTGTTCTCTAGGATTATCAGGACAATCAGCTATTAAAGGCAGAGATTGGTGCGTCCCGTCAAATCTACACATGGTAGGTACCAGTGATTTCTGAGGTTTTTTCCCTGATTTCAGGATTTTTTACAAATCTCCCTTTGTGTCAAAATTTTCTTGAAAGAAAGAGAAGTATACAAAGGAAAGAAAGAAGTAACCTGTATTGTGTCCAAACCTCTACTTTCTTGTTTGTGGGGATGTGGAGAGTCTGTAAATCCTCCAAAATTAAACATCCAGGAGGTTCAGGTGGCTTTGTCCTCTAGACTAAAGGGAGACCCAGGCCTGCTACCCACAGGAGGTTCAGGTGGCTTTGTCCTCTAGACTAAAGGGAGACCCAGGCCTGCTACCCACAGGAGGTTCAGGGGGCTTTGTCCTCTAGACTAAAGGGAGACCCAGGCCCGCTACCCACAGGAGGTTCAGGTGGCTTTGTCCTCTAGACTAAAGGGAGACCCAGGCCTGCTACCCACAGGAGGTTCAGGTGGCTTTGTCCTCTAGACTAAAGGGAGACCCAGGCCTGCTACCCACAGGAGGTTCAGGTGGCTTTGTCCTCTAGACTAAAGGGAGACCCAGGCCTGCTACCCACAGGAGGTTCAGGGGGCTTTGTCCTCTAGACTAAAGGGAGACCCAGGCCTGCTACCCACAGGAGGTTCAGGGGGCTTTGTCCTCTAGACTAAAGGGAGACCCAGGCCTGCTACCCACAGGAGGTTCAGGTGGCTTTGTCCTCTAGACTAAGGAGACCCAGGCCTGCTACCCACAGGAGGTTCAGGGTCTTTGTCCTCTAGACTAAAGGGAGACCCAGGCCTGCTACCCACAGGAGACCTGCTACCCACAGGAGGTTCAGGTGGCTTTGTCCTCTAGACTAAAGGGAGACCCAGGCCTGCTACCCACAGGAGGTTCAGGTGGCTTTGTCCTCTAGACTAAAGGGAGACCCAGGCCTGGTACACATTTTTCAGGATTTTGTTAGTTTTGTCAAATCACACCCCTGATACTTAATTAATCGGGATGTACCCGATTAGTGAGTGTATTATAGTGAGGAGTTTAAATTATTTCCAGTTGTTTTGGGCCCTGATCTGTCTCTGTTATTGTGAGTTAATGTGTGACATTCCGGATACCGTTTACTCTGCAGAGCCACACAGCAATTTCCTTCAACACAACAAGCCTCTTCTTGATCAATACAGTGAGTACAAGTGACCACCGTCTTTACTCACATGAAATCCCGCTCCCTCTACAACTCTTCCAAGACCTTGGTTTCACTGCTGGTCTGTTGGTAAGTGTTTTTTGCTGTATATTATTTCTGAAAGATGTACTCTCTGATCTGTGTTTTTTTTTTCACTATTTTAATGGCAATTTTTGTTTTCTTCAGAATGTTTTAAAGGTAAACAAATATCATGAAATGTGTTATTTCACAAACTATTTGTCAGAAGCTTGGTTTTATAGTCATGAAGAGCCCAAATTAATTTATGATGGGACCTGCTACCTTTAAATAACTATGTTGCGCTTCAACTTTTTTTCTAGTGTTTTTGTAGAACTATTAGGTTTTTGGTTATAATATTTTGTCTAGTTCTTGTAAACATCATTTTCTTTCAGCTTGAAATCCAAGATGTTTCCTTTGAAAGCTTTTCAGATAGACTTGGTGTTGTTGTCATGGCAACACAAAACTCCCATAGTTCTGTGATCTTCCTGCTGTATGATATCAGCTTAGCCACATGGACTCCTTTACCATTTTACCTGGATGCTAAAGATGCCTATGGTAAGTGTTTTTTTTTTCCTCCAAATGTCAACCCCTATGTCGTCCTCGGGCTCGCCATCTAGTCATCCTCGGGCTCGCCATCAAGTCATCCAATTGGAGCACTGAGAAACGATGGAGGAGCTATGGGGTGGTTAGTGTTGGCAATTGGACAAAGCAGACACTTGCTCTATGCAGTAGCTAACAGTGTACAAAACTGGACAATGCGTGATTGACACCAGCTTAAAGAAATACCACCAGTCTTTTACTGACGATTTCTGGATTTTTTTTCCATTGGAACATTGGTGATTTCCAAAATACTTTGAAATGAGATATTTCACAAAATGGGATTGTCCAAAGCTTGGTTTTACAGTAAAACAGTCCAAATTGTTTTATGATGGGGCACACCATGAATTCATTTCGGTACATAATTACTGTAAAACCATGCTCCTCATATTTATTTTGAGAAATGTGTCATTTTCAAGCATTTGTTTTTCCTTCTTCAAATAAAATAATGATGGTCCAATGTAAAATAAATTACCGTTACAATGGCAAAAATCACGTACGATACATCTTTAATGTTGGTGTTTTCATCAGTCATCTTTCTTTTCTGAATACAGGCAGTGTCTCTATGTTGTTTACCAACAGTGCTCATAATGCTAGTTTCTTGTTCTGGGACCAGATAAGTTTATATTGTAGTTACCACAATGGTAAGTTTCAGGATCAGTTATCTGCAATTTTTAAATTTAACCCTAACCTTCCCAAATCTTTCAAAATCCTCTTTGCTAAAGTGAAGGATTTTGGAGGATTGAGGTTACATGCTACATGCTCTTTGCTAAAGTGAAGGATTTTGGAGGCTTGAGGTTATTAGACATACTTGTTTTCCATGGTACAATATACATGTTTGTTGTAGTGATTGCAAGGTCAGTGCTTGGGTCAGTGGACACTGTTTATTGCTCCATGCATGCAGGGAGGGTCCCTGGCCATGTACATGTATCACAGATTATAAATACATGTGTGCATATACATGTCATGTGCTTACTTTATTACTGAAGGATTTTGGAGGATTCTATCAGGTTATTTGTAAGCATGGGCCTAGGAAGTTAGGGTTAATAACCTTTTATCGCTAAACTGTGTTTGGATGATGACTTTGTTTTTGAGAAGTCTGTTTATGACTATAGGTATTGATATTGGAATTGGAGATATTTATGTTTCAGAAACCCCAGCAATTTTCCCCCTTAAATAAAATACAATTGCAATACTTAAACATTTAAATAAGGACTTGGGTCAATAATTTTGAAAGACATTTCTGTACAAAGATCTAGTCACAGATAAGTGATTGTATTAAATTGGGTGTTTTGTCACAGTAAAGGTGGATCGACATGCCTGAAGTTCATTTGTAGATGGCAGATGGATTTGTGAGAATTTATTGATGTCCTCACTGAGTGTTTTCATTATTTCTCAATCAGGTCAGGCTATCAATACTTTTACCATAAGAGGAAGTGAGATGACGAGGCTTAATACATCAGACAGTGATGTTATCAGACAGGTAGGAAAATGGTTTATGTTTTGAGGTTCTCAACAAACCAATAGAAAGGGTAGAGAGCCAGGCGTAGTTCTAGACCCTAAAGGTGGAGGGCGCCCCACTTCCAGATCTGTATTTTTTTCTTAATAATAAAAATAAGAATTAATATCAAAAAAAATTGCCCCACAGGGGAGGTAGTTGGTAGACGGTGACCTCAGGCAAAAGATTTTCCAGGGGCTACTTTTTCCAAAAAAATTGTTCACTGCTCCTCCCTTGACAAATATCTGGCCTGGTTGCACTTGGTAATTGTGGGGAGATACAGAGGTATTTAACACAGTTGCTATTGTTTTGTTTTTTCAGGGGAGACTTTTTAGGGAGGCGATTTTAGCCCTTGAACCTTCATTGTGAAGGGCACCGTAATGAACATTTATTTATTTATGCCCTTTTTGCCCTCTGTCGTATTCAATTAATTTTGACATTTCTTTCCATAATACAACAATAAAAAAAAGTAAGTCAATTTTTAATTTTAAAGAAATGTGAACCAATTTTTCAAAATGAGTCTGAAGTAGCCACAGTTACGTTTGTGTTACAAACCCTTAATCATAACTTTGCACAATGCAAATCAATAGGCAAAATAAGAATCAAAAGTAAAACAAAATGTCTAATTTTGTAGGATCCATTCCAAAATGTACATAACAATGCAAGAACAACAAATATTCCTTATAGACAGTGACAAACTTGAGAAGGGTGCTATGCTGTGAGGTATCCTAGCACTTCTCCAAAAGAGCATGAATTAAGTCAAGGTAAAACTTGTAGCTTTGCATGGTGAGGAGGATAAGTAAGACTAATTGCAGTGATACCATGTGAAATGCTCAATTGAGTAGTAATTTGAAACAATCTCTCTCCGTCTGATTGAATGATTCAAGGGAATTGCTGTATATGTATATATGGCATACTCATATATGGCCAAACATTCAGTAATCTGTGTATGATGTAATTTTTGTTAGGTGTCTGTTAGCCAATCTGGTGATATCGTGGTACTTATGTCGTCCAATCGTCTGTATTACAGTAGAGCCGGTCTGACCACACTGATCTCTGTAAGTGTTTGATGGAATATTAGTGGGTTTTTTTAAAGCCCAGATAAAGCTTTTGGTAAAAATGTCATTTTGTGTATTCAAGATCGAGTCAAGAGATATATATAGAAATCAATCCATGAAAGTTTGAGTTCAACTTGTTGGCACATACTCGGAATATTATTGGGAACCTTATTTGAAGTGTTCTTTACCATTGCACTGTCGTCATTATCATCATTTCCTCATACTTAACGGTTGGACTGTCGGACTGCCGCAATGATAATTTTTCCCAGTGTTGGAACAAATTGCATAAAGATAATGCAAAGGATTAACACTATGAATAACTTTATCCTGAAAATGCCCTGAAAATCCGTTTTGCCGTGAAATAATAGTTCACCATGATTTCACGGCAATTTCATGGTGTCTCTTCCTCTCAGATATTGGCAATAATGTTCATAGTGATTTCAGGGCAAATTCACGGCGATCTTGAGAATTAATGAGCTGCCCCAAAACTGCCACAAGAAGTTCATGTCGTTTTCACGGCATTTTCACTGCGAAGAAATTCCATGAGTATTTCATGGCGTTTTCACGGTGTTGTGTCGTCATGAAATTGCTGTGAAATATTTATTTCACGGTAAAACAGATTTTCATGACATTTTCAGGGTAAAGTTATTCGTAGTGTAACAAACATAACAAATTGGTCAAAAATTAATGTAACACTTTATCTTATTGAAAAGTCAGTGATGGTTTTTATCTTCTGCTATACATTTTTCTGATGTTCTTTCATTAATTTTCCAGTCCGAATATCCAGTACAGAATATCTGAATGCATTTTCACTGTTTTCTTGTAATAAGTTGGAACTTTCACATGATTTTATTACCAATACAATGAATGGCCATATGTTTATGTTTTTCTGTCTTTTAAACTCCAATAGATCCCAGCTGCTACCCTTCCTACAGTTTCTCCCAGGCTGTTTTTTGATAGGCTCAGTAACCTGTTCATCATCAGTAGTGCAAATATGAGGTATATAATATTTCACGACGTTTGCATTCATTAGTATTCTGTTAAGAATGCAGTGTTTAGAATGCTACAGCAATTCTACAAGACCATAAAGATGTATCACCTGCGTTTTACTGGCTTGTTCTGGCTTTTTCTGATTTTTCATTGGAACAGTGATAATTCCTGTTTTGTAAAGGAAAATTTATTTTAATATATATTTCATAAAATAGGCATCAAATGCTTGGTTAAACTGTAAAAAAGTGTCAAAATTAATTTCTGTATATTTTTACTGTAAAATCATCCTTGTAAAGATTATTTTGAGAAAAATACCATGATTCTAAAGATTATTTTGAGAAACATGTCATTGTAAAGTTTTTGTTATCCTTTCCTCAAGTAAAATAAATTTTTCAGAAATTAAAAATTATCAAAATATCAAATAATATGGGTGATACATCTTAAAAGTTCTGAAAAAATTGTTATTATTATGATTACAGTGTTAAATTTCTTGTTTTGTTCAGGTAGTTTATGGCTATGTCATACCGGTAACCTTGCTTATTGTTTATCGTCCTTCTGAAAATGGCATGGAATATTTCATTAAAAAATAGCGGCATATCAACTCAAAATTATAATGGAACTATATCATATTAATAAACAATATTCATAATGTTTTTGTTTGTGTTTATAATTTTTGACTGATTGTTTTGTCTTTGTAGTTCTGGTGTCAGAGCTCTGAGATGGATATACCCTCTTGATTTAGAAGTGACAGGATCCTTACACAACTCAGAGAACACATGTATCGTATGTTGAGTTTTTCTCACATTTTGTATATTACAGGCCTGTGATTTCTCAGGATTTTTCCTGATTTCAGGATTTGTTTACAAATCTTCCTCTTCCGCAAAATTGTCTTGAAAGAAGAGAAGTAGCCACCAAGGAAAGAAAGTAGCCTGTGTCCAGACCTAAAAAAAAAACATCCAGGGAGTTCAGGGGGCTTTGTCCCTTAGACCAAACGGAGACCCAGATATTTTAGGATGATTTACTTTTGTCAAATCAACCCCTGTTATTACTGATTTGTTATTATGTTTATGTAACACCCAAATCAATGTAAAATATTAAAGGCAGTGTACACCTTTGGTCATCACAAAATAAACATACTTTATTTACTTAGTGGTGAAAAGTTACCAACTGAATTTGTGACTTCATGAGTCAAAATTCCATGTTAGAATTAATTTGAAAAATCTGAATGCATTTTCACTATTTTCTCGTTAACAACACAATGAAAATGAACTAAAGCTTTCACAGGTTGGTTTCTCATGATTCTTGTATGGATGCATTTACAGACATTTTACCAACAGTGTTTGAAATTATTTATGGTGAGTCCCGTCATAAATTATTTTTGGCACTTTATTACTGTTAAACCAAGTTTCTGACAACTATTTTGTGAAATATTTTATTTCAATGTATGTTTTTTTTTTTTTTCTAAAATGAAATTATAAATGTTCCAATGAAACAAGATTTTCTAGGAAATTGCCATTACGGGGGATGATACATATGTTTAACTACTGATGATGTTAGACTTGTGTCACGTACCAAATATCGTGGTCACATAAAACCAGTTCTTCAGCAACTTCATTGGCTTCATCAGCACATTGTCTTCAAAGTATTGCTCATCACATTCAAATCTTTGCAGGGATTAGTCCCCTCGTACATTGCAAATTTAATTCATACCAACCAACCCAAGACATCTTCGCTCAGGTTTGCAACATCTTCTCCTTCCTGCTTGTTCGAACACAACCTCATATGGCAATCGGACCTTTTCCATCGCCTCTCCAACTCTGTGGAACAACCTGCCATCTCACATACGAGCATCATCATCTCTCGATCAATTCAAGAAATCAATAAAAACACATCTTTTTAACATTTCCTTTTAATTCCATTCACTGTTGTCATGCTGTGCGCATGGTCCGGCCATTGTTTTATCAATACCTTTTTCTTTAGAAATATGTTATTATACTTTAAGTTTAATTTACTTTATTGTTTACCCTATGTTTAATGTATAAAATATGTATTACTTTTATATTGCTCTTTTCATGTATTTTTATGTTTTACCCTGTAAAGCGCCTTGAGAGAATCGCTGATGTAAGGCGTCCTATAAGAATTTATTATTATTATTACGTTCTTATTGTATTTCAGTATAAGCATTTTGAACATGGACACACTGCCAGTATATACTACCTGGATAGAGGGGACACAACTCAACTGTGGACATCTCTAACTTTCCCCAGTGGTTCTGATGTCAATTTACAGGTATTTTCAGTCTATACTATATTTTGAAACAGACTTTATTAGGTCTCAACCTTAAGGATTGAGAGGGCATAACCACTTTGGCCTTGGTTGCCTCAAAATTTCAAGGCCAACTAAAGGGGCATTATGGCCAACTCGGAGGGGCATCACGGCGATGGCTGAGGTTAAGATCGAGGCCTGCTTTATTCATTGAACACCATTATACACCTTGGTAATCTCAAAATAAAGAAATGGTCAAATTTTTACACAGAACTTATTTTGTGTAAAGTAGACAATGGTATCACAGCCTTTTTATATATTTTCGTCAGGAGTTTAATTATTTTAGTGAAATAAGTCGAATTATATTTTGACTGAATTAAGATGGCAGATCAAATATTCCACGTAAATCTTCATTGACTAAGTGTGAAAATTGTAAATTAACTTATGCTCTTTTCTCACCCATTAATGCTTGCACTTTTTGAGCTGAAAATATTTAAATGTTGGTTTCTAAACATACTTCATTTTCATTAATTACAGGCCTGTAATTTCACAGCCATTGGCCCTGGTCTTGGCCCTGGTGCCTATTAAAATTGTTCCCATAGACATTCTGATATGCTAATGGGTGTGCCATTTACTCATAAGAATGAAATTCCAGGCCTGTCATATGTTAAAACAGGGCCGGTAAGCTCATCATGGGAGATTGCTGGAAAATACCACTCCAAATGTTGTCGGTGCAAATTTATTTGCCGACTCATTGAAAAACCCTCGCAGGGTAGTTTTCACATTCATAAAATGTCTTTTGTACTATTTCAACAGATTCGAGAAACCAATTTGACTAAATTTGAATGAAATCCTGATAATATGAAGTATTTCAACAATATTTGTATACATGATTGCAGGTGATATCCAGTGGATTTAGTCTGTTGCATATTACAGAGGATAACAGATGGGACTACCACCCTGGATGGTTAGCTATCAATAAGGTCAGGAACCATACCCCAAACCATTAGTGCACCCACTTCAAAAATGTTTTTCATTGAAAATGTTCAGGGAGGACACCTCATCTTTTTTAAGATGCATATTCTGTGTATTTCACTATTTCACCAGCAACTTGTAATCAGTACACTTCTATTTTCATTGTAAAAGGAAATAAATCATTTTCAAATAAGACATTTCAAAACCTATTGACCGATGCATTGTTAAATGATCCATTGGTGCCAAAATTACGACATGCTTAGAGCGTATCGTGCCCTTATGAGGCTATAACCAGGGTAGATTTCTACCAGGGTGTTTTCATACCAAGTTAACCGTCGCATTTGACTGTCTTTGTAGACACTTACGATACAGTCCAGCATTAATCTCCTTGATGAGGTCGTCAACTATGAGGAAGATCTAGATTGGTATACTGGAGATGTTGTGGTTGAAGTGAGCACAGATCAGGATGATATTACTTGCAAGAAGCCAACGAGCATGGTAAGCGTTAATGGCTTAGCTGATAGCCATATTCATACATGACTCTCTCTAGCTGAAACATTTCAGTGACTCTCCAGTCTCAATTAAAATTAAATTTGTTAGCATGTGGATTTATTTGGCAGGTAACGACGTCTTAGTAAAACTAATCCAAACCCAAACTATTTTCACCAGTTTGTTGAATTGATAATTATTAAAATAAAGCTAAATAAATCCATTGTCCTCTAACCTGATTGTGTATTTGTCTTAAAGTTTTTGGTGGAAATTTCATGGGCACCACCATTTTGGTAAAAAATTGTATAGATCCATCACTTATTTCACCGATGTTTTCCAACAAATAAATGAACATTTTCATCATTTGAAAATTAAATCTAGGTGGGTAGTAATTAATGGGATATTGCTGTTTGTTTGGTCCATTACCACCTGTAGCCACGCCCATGGACCAACCCTATTGACCACGCCCATGGGAAATTTGATTCCCTTTTTTATATGCAATTCTTTCTTACTGATTTCCCAAGGTGACACAATTTTCTGTTGGCTGTCCTCCGGGGAGGAATATTCGTGTCAGAAAGCCAACCAGCTGTTTGCATTTCAGCAACTACACAATACCAAGGTAAACAAATGTAAACTAATTAAAGATGAAATTAAATGTTTTAATCATTTTATCTCACTTATTGTCTGGTGATCGAGAAAGTATTTTGAAAAATTTTAGACTTTAAATGTTGAGATAACCCACATGGTGTTACCACAAACTAAACTGATAAAATATTATGCTTGAGTAAAAATGAAGAAATTTCAAACACAGCTCTTGATATTGGGGATAAAACTAGCAGCTTTGTTCAACATCAATGCAGTCAGATATTACCACTTTGGTTTGATGGTTGAAAGATTGCACTCATGGGGTCTTGTTGTTTTTTTAGTGACAAAAATTGAAAACAAACTCGTGGCTGATCGATGTTTCTCTTTTCTTTTTTAGAGATGCTTATTTGGAGAGTAATGGATCAACACCGGAAAATAACAAGGTGAGGATTAGTAGTGTGAAATTTCATCTGTGTTTCCTCAAAAGTTCAAATTTTTTATTGGTTTGATATTTTGGATATTGGTTTGATGAACTTGTCGAACTATAGACTCCAGAACTGTTTGACTAAAGTAGTTTTTAAATTCTAAGCCTCATTTGTTTATACTTGGAACTCAATTCAGCATTAATTTACATGGCACGGTCTCACATTCCGCTGACATGGGGTACTTCATTTGTGCAAACCTTTCTTTCATTGAGTTTATTTTTACACTTGACATTCCTGTTTAGTTTGTAGAATACAGCTGGTCTACATATGCATGCCCTGTGCCAAGCCATTACCAGCAGCCTTTCAGACCATCTCTGGATCTGTGAGTCTGTTAAATATCTTATAGTCTTATTAAAAGGGAAGGGTACCACATTGGTAATTATCTGCAGATTTATCAAATTAAAACATTATTATATATCTAATAAAAAATGAAATGTTGCTTGGTGAAAAGTTGGTACATGTATCTGTCATACTGAGAAATGATTTCATCTGAAGCGCTTTCATTTCAGAAATAACATGAATTATTAGTCAAATTTACAAAAAAGTTGCCTGCTGGCACCTTTATGTAAAATATAAAAACATTAAAAAAACATGCAACGGTTTTTTGTCATTTTCTCAAACATGAGCACCTATGAAACAGTATACCAATGAAAGAAATCACATTTTGGTGTGGTTGGTAACAATGAAATTTTGCTTAGCAACTGTAATCAAAAAGCTGAATACTAGGAGTTACTGTCTATGTAAAATGGCTACTTTTAATGTCCGAACTGAAATTTTAATGTTGTTTTATAACTCAATTTTATGCAATGTTTGGCGTTATTGTTTGATCTGCTGGGGTGGAAATGTAAGTAAAATGGAAAGGGACAGAATTGACAGGGTGATAAAGCGGGCTGGGCGGGTGATTGGGGAACCTCAGAGGTTAGACTCGGTTTATCAGTGCGTCTTGCAAAGCAAGTTGGAGTCAGTTAAGAATGACCAGAGTCATCCCCTTTATGGTCAGCTCTGTGTTCAATGTAGGACAGGCGTAAATGGTAGACTTAGACTCCCGATCCTGAGAACTAACCGATATCAGGATTCATTTGTTCCGCGTGCAATTAAATGTTATAATGCTAATTTTAAACGCTGATTATTGAAGCCTCGTGTATAGCCCTATTTTAAAGTCCTATAGTCCTAATACCAAATGCAATTTTATGTAGTATTTGTGGTTACAGTATGTATGTATTGTGATTATCTTGAATGTATATTTTTTTGTATGTACATGTATTGATGTAATCTTTAATTGTATAGCTATTCTATGTGCGAGTGTAAAATTTCCCTTGAGGATGAATAAAGATTTTAATTCTAATTCTAATTCTTCTAGTAAGCATTATTTATTCTGCTTAGCGGCCCCTGGCCTTGAGTATAATGAATGGAATGTAATATTGTTATTTACAGTTATGACTATGATGATTTTGTGAGTGAATTGAACAGCAACTATGTAGTACATGAAGAGCAAGATAGAACAGATTACATCTACAATGCAACTATGCTGCAGGTATTCTCAAGTTATATATTTCATTTGTGACAAACTACTATAAAATAATTGATTTAATTTTGCCCTACACCGACGTGTTGGTGAAATTCTTGCGTCGGGACCTATATATATCGCGGAACCCGCTGCTATATGGGATTGTAGCAGGCCAATTGTCATTGGGCAAGCTCGGTGGTCGAGAGGTTAAGACGTCTGCACTAGTAAGCAGGAGGTCATGGTTCGAATCCCGCCCGAGTCGCCTGTGTAGTTTTTTCACAGACACTCGGAAAGCACTAAGTATACAGTGCTATACACACGTCGGTGTAGGGCAAAATTAAACCATGAAATTCTTGTGGCAGTTTTGGGGTAGAGCACTATGAATTTGCCCTGAAATCACATTGAACATTATTGCCAATATCTGAGAGGAAGAGACTACATGAAATTGCAGTGAAATTATGGTGAACTGTTATTTCACGGCAAAACAGATTTTCAGGGCATTTTCAGGGTAAAGTTATTCATAGTGTTAGGTTGCAGTTTGCAACAACTAATTCTGTATTTATTACTATAAATGTTAGTTGTGACAAATAATTTTTATCGAAAAGAAAATAAAGTTAACACTGGAGCATTATTTAAAGCAAAATGTTTGAGTAAGTACATCATGGTTTTCTAAGATTCAAATTTTTGGCAGCAATATTACACAATTCTTACTGTGTAACTCATTTCAGAATTTAATAACTAAGAAATATTAACGTAATTTTTGTTACTATTTGTTTTCCTTTCTATGATGAAAAACATTAAAAACAAAAGTTGCCAGTGAAATAACCAAAAACACAGGCGATACATTTTGAAGGGTATTTTAGACTTTTGATTCCCGGATGTTATGAATATTATATTAATGTGACTTTATGCCAGGTTGGATGCCAATCTCTGGCTCAGACCTGGTCATCAATGTTAAACGGCAGTGAGAAGAGGACAGCATCAGAGGTGTGGGGCCCCCATGTAAGTCTTTTCCGCAGACATGCTTACAGGTGTATTTAATTTTGTTGAGTCAAATAATTTCTGAGGGAACATTTGCAAGTTTACTTTTGGCCATTTGCAGCATTAATAGATGGTTCCCACTATAGACGCCATCTTTAAGGGCAAGTTTGATTTAGCTTTGAGATGTCCCACGCATTCTAACTTTTCTACACAGTAAAGTAATTCACTGACCAATGATTGATTTTGTTGAAATGCTCGTCTAGCTGCCACACACATGAAATGTTTTGAAATGTTATCCCCCAATGTAACAAACCTTTATTTTTATTTTTTTTGCAGAGTTACCAAAGTTGTTTTGTCCACCAGAATGTCACCACTAACATTGCTGAACTTCACAAACACCCATACCAAGTTCTAAACAGCACAGGTGTGTTGTCAATCATATGGACCACCGGGAGAAATAACAGTTTTTACCAATTCACAGCTACAGTAGTGGACCCAGGATATAGGTAATGCATCCTTGTAGGTCATTGATAGATGAGCTGATGTCAACATTAGGGCTTATGCAATAGAAATGTATTTAACTTGAAATTTATTGTGTTTTCTTTCTATTTGAGTGTTTTATTAAATACGCAGTAAAATAACGTCTCATATCAATGAATTGAATTTTTTTCTCAACCGAAAAATTTAAAAAATAAATGCAAACAGTAGGCCTAATACCTGAAGTTTTGATCCAATTTCTTATCTCCCTCAGCTTCTGTCATCTGCAAACCAAGTTTGCTGTGCAGGTCTACGGCCTTCCTGCTGAGGTCACGGAGAAACCACTGACCGTAGTCTCTTTGGGAACATTTGCTATCTTGACCCTTGCCCTTGGGGTCATATCCTACATGTACTTCCGTAAGGGTCATATCAGGAAGTTAGAGGAACAGCTGTTTGACTATGACATGGGTAAGACTTTGTCGTTTTAAGTGATAATTCTGTTGGTCGTTTGTTCTTTTGTTTATCCCTCCAATTCTTCCTTTATAACTTCTTTATCGCTTTTCTTGTTTTGCTTCATTATTCTTTGAAATCTCCTCATGTCATCTCTCACTCTTTCTCTCCCTCCCCCCCCCCCCATTACCATCATCACTACATATCCCGAACACTCACATGTACATATTTTTGAAGGGAAATATTTGGTAATGAATATTCATTTCCACCTTTTAGTTTTCATGCAAATAAATCATAAAAAATAACCTGTAAAATTTTCATCACAAAAGGTTTCCAATTGGTAATTTTGGTAAAATGGCTTCTAAAAGTACTTTCTTTGAATCCAGATATACATTAACAACCAGCCTGTGAAAGATTCAGCTGTAACGTTGTGTCTTTCACGATAAATAGTGAGAATGCATTCAGTCTTTGTGTATTCATTCTAAAGTGGAATTTATGAAAGAGTACTTTTTCTAAATTCAAATTGGAGATTATTTCACTTTTCTTAAAAATGACAGCACTCCAGACAAACTATTGTCAAGATTAACCCTAATCACCTCAAATCCTGCAAAATCCTCCAGAGGGGAACTTTTTGGGGAAAATTCAACGCTATTGAAAACTGGATTTCACCTCTTCAAATGGGGCAAAATTACTACCTGGCAAGAAGTACAGGCCATAAGTGCTGAATATGAAAGGAAAATGCATGGTGCATTTTTAAGATAAGGGCATGTTTCCAAAAGTGCACATTGATGGATTTTGGAGGATTCAGGAAGGTTCCTAGCCAGAATACCTAGGGGGTTAGGGTTAACCCTAACCCCTAGGTTTTCGTCTATCTTATCATTTTCGTCTATCTTTCATATTCAGCACTTATGGCCTGTACTTCTTGCCAGGTAGTAATTTTTATGCCATTTGAAGAGGTGAAAGTACCAGTTTCCAACAATGCTGAATGTTTCCAAAAAGTACCCCTTGGAGGATTTTGGAGGATATGGGGTGGTTAGGGTTAAAATTTGCCATTTGGTTAATTTCTGAATTAACCAATTCTATACGTTGCCTTTATGTAATTTTGACTTTTTACCTAGATGACAAGGACAAACCAAAAAGTGACTGAAATCACCTCAGGTAAGCTTTGTTTTATCTGACCCAATTAGAGGTTACCAGACCAAATGTTACCCAGACCGATCCGGCTTGTTTATCAATCTTTTGTAGATTATTTGATTGCTAATTGTTACCGTTCATCTTTGGTGTTAAACGGAAGGTACAATATTGATAATCACCAGATTATCAAATTAATATCTGCAAAGCTCACTTGGTGACGAGTTGACACGATGTATCAATCATCCTGAGAAAAGTTTTCGTCTGAAGTGCTTCCATCTTAGAGGGAAAAAATGAAGTGTTTTGTTAAATTGAAAGAAGTTGCTGTCCACCGACTTTTTTGTAAAACACAATAGCATACAAAACTTGTAGGGCCTAACAGTTTTTCGTGGTTTGCTAAAAACCGTGAGCACCCCTGTTGTGATGAAACCTGCACAGGTTAGTTTTATAATATATTTCTTGAAAACTAAAAGGTTGAAATGAACGTACATTACCAAATACCAATGTTGTATGTTCACTTTAAATGCTACCCTTTAATTAGTCATTTTATATTATGTAATTCTTGCCAGTATTAACAGTATTTTTTACAATCGATATAAAGTTTTAGGTACTTAAGTAAGGCTGTGCCGGGTATCCAACCGAAACTGTCATGACCCGATTCCATTTTTTTGTTCCAATTACCTGTAAACGACTTTTTAAAATTTCGACTGAACATTAATTTAAGCCACACAAATGGAATTCTCAATTTTTTTGCTAACAAAATGTGTGTGGGGAACGGGGATGCTACGAGTCATTTTTAATATAGAGGCGGGAATTTATTACAGTAAGTCCACATTTATTGTGACGGTAATAAAACAAGAGAAACTTAACTGTGTTCATATTGGTTATTTTACATGTGTGTTTGTGTTTTTACAAAATTGTTTACGGGTAACTGTACGGGTATCCGGTTCCTGAAATAACCGAACATGCACTGCTTTACTTGTAAGGAATAAAACATATATGTAGAGAAACCAGTTTGTGATGGGGGAGGGGGGGAGGAAAAGTGTACAATGACATTTTGCCATCTTTAACATCCATTTATATTTAATCTGACAAATATTGAAAACATACAAACATAAGGTGTTAATTGTAATGTGGTACATTTTATATACAAAATGTTGCAAATCTGATTGTAAAGTTCCATATGTTAACAGTATTTAAAAGGGTTTTAATTATTCATTTCAAAGTTGTCATCTGAATTGTACTTTTATTTTGTATATTTTTGATGCATAAAAGTTATATTTACAAACTTGCCTTTTGCTAATTAGTTAGTTCTAATTTTAAAGTTATTGTATTGAAGATTTAATACATTTGAGATTTAGTGCAATTTTGTTAAATTATAATAATTTTGACCACTTTTTATATTCACCATTTCAAATTTGCATATGTTATAAGCATCAGCGTTTTCACTTGTATTTCACTGTGGCATTTAGTTTAAAGCCTCAATACGCTTATGGTAAAAGCTGTGTGCATCTCTTAAAGGGACAATATTACCACGGTCAACAGGGTATGGAATCCTAGTTTTAGATTAACTCAATGACTGAAAATACACCACACGATAAGGTCATAATTACCATTACTGCTGCATAAATGAGCCGGTAATATTCATCTTAAACTGGGACACTGATTCCATGCCCTGTTGAAAGTCTGCTCTGATCGTGATGATATTGTCCCTTTAAATGATAGTACCTCTTGCAAATAATTATCAGAATTTTTTACTTCATTTATCACTAACTTTACACCAGTTATAACAAAGTTTTGTATTACCAATAGTGTTTTGGAGGATTTGGAGGATTTGGGGGATTAAATATAGTTGACTCTATGTTGACTCTACCAAGAAGTAGAGGCAGAATTTGTTTGGTTAGTTGAATTGCATTCAATAAAGTATTTATTAAAATTGATCATCCAATGAAACAAAAACAAGTTGTGAAATTAGGTTGGAAATGAAAATTGCATTTGCAATAAAGTAATTGTTACTCAGTTAATAAATAATAGGTTGTTATGCAAAACAAAGTTTGGATACATATTTGTCTGAAATAAATATATAAATACAAATACAATTTATTACAAGTTTCTTATCATCTGCTTTTTAAACATGAGTCTATCTTTTTCGGAATGGATTGTATATTTTTTTAGTAAATAAAGATAAATTTACCATAGTGAGATTTGAACCTGCAATCACCAGATCATTAGGAGTTTGTATGAGCAGCTTTTTGTAAGCTTGTGCTTGTAACATTTGTGTAACCAAATCCACTAGGAAATAGCATGGTTAAGCCGGCCTTATATTCATTTTGTCCAGTCAAGCAGGCCTTTGGGTGTTGATGTAAAGCCTTCCATTAAGGGCTGCTAATAAGCAAATAGGCAAAATTTAGCTGGGAAGTGCCAGAAGTTATATACATTACGTAGAAATTTGGCTGGTATTGTGCTGAGCATATATTTTCTGTACTCTACCATTTTGTATGAATTAGCAGTTCTATGAAATTAGCCCTTGTCTCTCACAGTTCTATGAAATTAGCCCTTGTCTCTCACAGTTCTATGAAATTAGCCCTTGTCTCTCACAGTTCTATGAAATTAGCCTTTGTCTCTCACAGTTCTATGAAATTAGCCCTTGTCTCTCACAGTTCTATGAAATTAGCCCTTGTCTCTCACAGTTCTATGAAATTAGCCCTTGTCTCTCACAGTTCTATGAAATTAGCCCTTGTCTCTCACAGTTCTATGAAATTAGCCCTCAGTGTCTCTCACAGTTCTATGAAATTAGCCCTTGTCTCTCACAGTTCTATGAAATTAGCCCTTGTCTCTCACAGTTCTATGAAATTAGCCCTTGTCTCTCACAGTGCTATGGAATTAGCCCTCAGTGTCTCTCACAATTCTATGAAATTAGCCCTTGTCTCTCACAGTTCTATGAAATTAGCCCTTGTCTCTCACAGTTCTATGAAATTAGCCCTTGTCTCACAGTTCTATGAAGTTAGCCCTAGTCTCTCACAGTTCTATGAAATTAGCCCTTGTCTCTCACAGTTCTATGAAATTAGCCCTCAGTGTCTCTCACAGTTCTATGAAATTAGCCCTTGTCTCTCACAGTTCTATGAAATTAGCCCTTGTCTCTCACAGTTCTATGAAATTAGCCTTTGTCTCTCACAGTTCTATGAAATTAGCCCTTGTCTCTCACAGTTCTATGAAATTAGCCCTTGTCTCTCACAGTTCTATGAAATTGGCCCTTGTCTCTCACAGTTCTATGAAATTAGCCCTTGTCTCTCACAGTTCTATGAAATTAGCCCTTGTCTCTCACAGTTCTATGAAATTAGCCCTCAGTGTCTCTCACAGTTCTATGAAATTAGCCCTTGTCTCTCACAGTTCTATGAAATTAGCCCTTGTCTCTCACAGTTCTATGAAATTAGCCCTTGTCTCTCACAGTTCTATGAAATTAGCCCTTGTCTCTCACAGTTCTATGAAATTAGCCCTTGTCTCTCACAGTTCTATGAAATTAGCCCTTAGTGTCTCTCACAGTTCTATGAAATTAGCCCTTGTCTCTCACAGTTCTATGAAATTAGCCCTTGTCTCTCACAGTTCTATGAAATTAGCCCTTGTCTCTCACAGTTCTATGAAATTAGCCCTTGTCTCACAGTTCTATGAAGTTAGCCCTAGTCTCTCACAGTTCTATGAAATTAGCCCTTGTCTCACAGTTCTATGAAATTAGCCCTCAGTGTCTCTCACAGTTCTATGAAATTAGCCCTTGTCTCTCACAGTTCTATGAAATTAGCCCTTGTCTCTCACAGTTCTATGAAATTAGCCTTTGTCTCTCACAGTTCTATGAAATTAGCCCTTGTCTCTCACAGTTCTATGAAATTAGCCCTTGTCTCTCACAGTTCTATGAAATTAGCCCTCAGTGTCTCTCACAGTTCTATGAAATTAGCCCTTGTCTCTCACAGTTCTATGAAATTAGCCCTTGTCTCTCACAGTTCTATGAAATTAGCCCTTGTCTCTCACAGTTCTATGAAGTTAGCCCTTGTCTCTCACAGTTCTATGAAATTAGCCCTTGTCTCTCACAGTTCTATGAAATTAGCCCTCAGTGTCTCTCACAGTTCTATGAAATTAGCCCTTGTCTCTCACAGTTCTATGAAATTAGCCCTTGTCTCTCACAGTTCTATGAAATTAGCCCTTGTCTCTCACAGTTCTGCAACATGGGGGTATTACGGGTGGCGGATTAAAATGGTCCATAGTAGAAACATATTGGATACCAATGTTAAGTGAGGTCAAGCATCATCAGTTGTCTGTATAGAAGCAAAAAAAAGGAGAAAAAATTACAACATCTGTAAAATTAATTATTCATGAAATTTGTTTGCTGTGTTTCAAATATTATAACCCTAGATTGATCAGCTCAACATGAACTGGAAAGACTAAACAAGGATCTTATAGAAGTACTTAATTAAGGATCTCGGATGTTTTAACAAGATATGATAAAAATTTATGAAAATGTAAACTTCCTGAATTGAGCCTTTCCCTTTCCCTTATGTAATTTTCATCACCTAACAACAAAGTGAGATGTTAATCGAACGTTACCTCTTGGACCACTTCTACTATTTTGTCCAAAGTTCCCTGTTGGTTCCTGGCTAGGTTTCCATTATAATCCAAGGATGCCAATAACTGGAAGCAGTGTGCTAAATACTGTTTGTCACTGTTGATGATAAGGGGAAGAATATTACATTTACAGTGGTAACGAGTACCAATAAATACTTTGGAACCATACAAATACCATTGAGTTCCCTGTTGGATCATGGTTATCCATGGGTAATCATTCAAAAATGCCAATAACCGGGAGCAAAGTCATAAATACTGTTTTTCACTCTTGATGATACAGGGCAAGAATATTATTATTGCAGTGGTAAAGAGTATCATGAATTCAATACTTTAGAAATATAAATGAGTTCCCTGATGAATCCTGGTTTATATATAGGTTTTCATTATTATCCAAAGATGCCATCAGCCAGAACACTGTGCCTGAAACTGTTCATCACTCTTGATGATGGACAATAATATTTATAAATAAAATGACAATGGTACAAAGTATCAATTCAATATTTGGGAAGCATGAAGATCTCATTCATTTCCGAGCTGTTGGATCCTGGTTAGGTTTCCATTATACTTGGGAACCAAGGAGATTTCATCAAGTTCCTTGCAGTTGGATCCTGCATGGTTAGGTTTCCATTATACTTGGGAACCATGAAGATAATTGAATTCCCTGTTGGTTTCTGACTAGGTTTCCAAGGATGCAAACAACCAGAAGCACTGTGCTAAATACAGCATGTCGCTGTGTCGATGATATAGGGCAAAGAGCATCATTTCAATCACCTTTCATTTGAAATTACCAACTGCAAATCAAGAATCAAAACAATTTGCCTTCAACTTTCTGAGTGTTTGTTTTTATCAACCTGTTCTATACTGACATCTTCCCATGTGTCTCATTTTTGTTATGGATGCCTTACCTGTCAGAGTCTGATCCCTGTGCATAATAGTCGTCAAATGTTTTCTTGGTTTTGAAGAGTTCCTCTGACGATACAGTCTCCACTGCTTTAAAACAGAGAGACTGAATTTATATGAGGTGTAAATGTATGCATGTTTTAGGGATCAGAACATAATTGAACTTTGGATGAACCTTCATTCGCATTATTCATTAAGTAGGTGTTGGTTTGAAGCCATTCAGGCTTGGGGTGGTGATCGTCTACAGAGCTAGCTGCAATTAATAATAATAATAATGTGGACTTATATTGCGCACGTATCCACCAAACTGGTGCTTAAGGCGCATTATATTATTACCCCTGCTCATCAGGCGCATAAATCATTCCTGAAACCATCTCAGCTCCCTGGGGAGTATACAGCTCAATTGCTGCCATTACAGCGCATATAGGGCTAATCAAACACAACAACCAACTCTGCCCTCACAGGTACACATTTACCCCTGGGTGGAGAGAAGCAATTATGGTAAAGTGTCTTGCTCAAGGACACAAGCACCATCGTCGCGGTTGCGATTCGAACCCACATTCTGACGACTCAGCCATCAGAACACAAATCCGATGCACTAAACCACTCGACCATGGCACTCCATCTATTTATGTGTATCAACAAAAATGTTCACACCAAACCTGAATTCAAACCTGAAATGCATTTTATATCTTATTTTATTCTTATTTTCAATCAAGCTATGCCTCTAGAGTACTACTTTACCAACACTCTGCCGTGGTACATGGTTATCCTCATCGTGATCTTCCTCTTCCAATTTCTGCACAAAAATATAAATCCGAAAGGCTTACGAGTTATATTTTGCATTGTAAATGACAGAAAATGAACTTTTCATTTGGACTTTTCAGAAAATGAACTGTTCTTTTCATGGCTTAAAGGCATATGGTACATTGGGTCGTATGGATAAAAACTAGTAAATGCTAGGAAGTTTAAGCAAACAGTAAAAGCATTTACTTTGGAGTAAAAGCATTAAGGAAAAGCAAATGCTTGAATTCGTATGAATAAAAATTAGGTTTTACTGTTCAGCATTTGCTAAATGAAATCGTAGTAAATGCTTCACACTTGTGGTTGAATGCATAGCCGAATAGTTTATAACAATAGGGACTCCATTGTGTGTACGAAGAGACCCAAACAGAGCAAACCGTAAGCTAACAGGGGTGGTTTAATGAAATCTCATCATGGCTGATATGTATAGCAATAGTGATTCTGACCCTGAAAATCTGCACGATGAAGACAACTTATCTGCACCTGAAAATTGCAAGCAAAATCTTTTTGTGAAACTTGTAAAACGATACAAGGTGCTACTTGCGAAGTCCCAGTTACCTAAAGTAAAAGCAGAGAAAGAGTGTGCACTCAAGAAAATGGCGGTTGAGTATCAGCGCGCAACTGCCATCTCCCTGACAGACAAGCAAATCATGAAAAAGCTGAACAACATGAAGAGTGATGTGAAACTGAAGTCTGATGTGTCAAAGACAGGAAACAAACCAATAAAACTGAAGTAGTGGGAGAAATTGCTGCTGGACCTGATGCAGACGCAAAGTTGTTCGGTGATCAGTGAAGTAAAATGTAAATGACCAATTATTTATATATAAAAAAAGGTGGGGGGCCTATAACTTGTATTATTCGGCCTATAATTTGGCCTGGAATTAAATGTAATTTTGTATGCTGGAATTATTTGTTACTATTTGACTGAAGAGATTTACCATTCTTTCAGGTACCATACGTGTTGGCTTAGGTAACGCCTCTACACCAGATTTGCCCGGTCCATCCACATCCAAGACGCTTATGAAGTCTCCGCCTCATAATCACATGACAGAGAAGAAAACTGATGTGATTCCTTCAAGGCCCGTGAAAAAGAGAAAAACATCATCTCTTCCAGAAACAGAGGAAACTGAGGGACTCTCGACAGCTGAGCTACAGAGACTGGTTTTATTGGAGCAGCTGAAACTGATACGAATGCAGCAACAGCAGATAGGCCTATCGGATTCAGACAGTGATGATTGAACATTTCTTGTAATATATTTCGAAGAAAACCTGTCGCTTATTATTAAAAAAAGAGATATTCTGAGAGAATTTATTGTATACATTCTTTATTTTAATCGCCAACGTATTGCTTTTAATAAATGCCAAGACATTTACAAAATATTACATTTAGAAAGAAGGTATAAATATGTAGGCCCACAGTTTAAAAAAAGAAAAGACAAAAGAAGGTGAACAGACAGAATACTCCATTTAATTCACGTTTTATGGGTCAATTACTTGTTTTTCCTTTAATTTGCGAAACAGAAAAGATGTTCTTGATTGTTTAAATGTGACTGAAAATAAACATTATTTATTAGCTGTACTTTAACACTTGACCAAATTGTTTTCTTCTCAGCTTAAATGCTTGTCTGAAAATCAAAATAAAACAAACTTATAACATGTTATAATAATGTTATTTCGTAATTTGGGAAATGGATATAAACTTTGTAGTTTTGCTTGGGACTTGTAGTGACTTTCTTTGATTTTGCTATAACATAATTAACCAAAAGAAATACGTAAAATAGTAATTATCTAATTCTTTTTCTAAGCGTTCTCATAGAGCATTTCTGAGATGGCTCTCCTCTTCCGTTGACCCCTCCTTCTTGTGCGATTTTCATTATCATCTTCATGACCATCTACCACATCGATGTCATTATCTGGATATTCCATTACTGGGAAGTCAAATTCATCATCCAGATATTTGGCAACATTGTGAAGCATGAAGCAAGCGACAATTATAGCTGGAGCTTTCTCCAGAGAAAGTCGCACTTTGTACTGCATTATGGGAAATCTTTGCTTCAGCTGTCCGAAGCACCTTTCGATGAGTGCTTGTTTTCTTGCGTGAATCCGGTTGTAATGTGCCTCCTGGGGGTTGGATGCAGGGATGTAGGGAGTCATAAGCCAGGGAGCAATACCGTAGCCTTTATCGGCTAAGAGAACTGCATCACTTCCAGATTGTTTCAAGTGCGCAGCCACAGGAGAGTTTCTCCAAATCCTACTGTCATGATGAACAGAGCCAGGCCAGGTTGTATCTACGCTTGTGGACATCTCATTTGCATTGCATGTTGCTTGCACATTTATAGTTGCCTGTCCTTTCCTGTTGATGTACTCATCCCCTTCAGGTGCGTGAGGTGGCTTGTTGATTTGCACGTGCATACAGTCAACTGCTCCAATGACAAATGGAATCTGGAATGGGCCCCTTGCCTGCTACATTTCCTGTGCAGATTGTATGTCAGCTGCAGTTTTGGGGAACTTGATCCACAGCTCTGCGTTTCTCATCATTTGTTTGAGAACAAGCGTAATCGTAGTGGACACGGTGCTCTGATGAATCCCAGCATCTTCTCCGACGCCAACTTGAAAACCTGGGTCACCAACATACCTTAGTAGAACCTCAAGTTGCTGCTTTGCAGTCAGTGCTCCCCCTCTTCGTTCCCCAGAATGTTCCAAGAAATGGTCGGCCATCCATGCTACATTTGGTTCCTCAAACCGGTACAGCTGCTTGTATTTTGACTTCTGACACTCCCTTCTCTGAGCATAAACCTTTTCCTGCCGAATGACATTTATAAACGCTGCCATTTTGCAAACTAGTATTTGGTTCATCCTTTTCAGGGTTGCCTCGACCCAGCCTTGAAAATTGACTAGTAAATACTCCAAATCTGAAGCATTTACTCCGTTTTATTCATACCAAACGAAGCAAATGCTAATAGTCTAGCAAAAGCTACAAATGAGTAAAAGTAAATACTCTCAGTGTTTAGCAAATGCTTTCCAGTAAAAGCATTTGCTTCATTTTTATTCATACAGATGCGAGTAAATGCTTAAAAATTGGTAGTAAAAGCAAATGCTATTTTTTATACATACGACCCATTGACTTCGAGATAACCTTTGATAAATATTTATTGGAAATTTTTACATCAGTTTTGGAGCTTGGCGATGGCAGTAAAGTTAGTATTAGGGTAGACTTGGTTCCAAGTCTGTGATCGTGGTTTTTTGTCTGCCTGAAGCCAATTAATACAGTATCGCATTAAATAGCGCCCTCTTGTGTATTAACCTTCGACATTACAGACTTGGGAATGTTGTCATCGGTTTGTACACACCCTATTGCGAATTAGTCCAAAAGTGGACGGAACAATCTGATTGGTCGGAAACTGCAAAAGCCTTCCATGACATGAATATTCAAACTAAACCTTCTACATGCAGTTGGAGGAGATGTACTCAACGATTCCATTTAAACTGTAGGTAAGACGTTTTTTGTAGAGAAGGAATTATCTATTTTATTTTGTGCTTTTTTACAACTCTAAGATCTCATTAAATTTACCTATACATTTCAAATACTATTAATACGTACCAAGCACAAAACAAATTTAATATCGAATGAATATTACAGAAAGAATTTTAAGCGAGTGTAACCTGTTAGTAATAGACGCGGCCTTCAAGGTTTTGTGGCCTCCTGATTGGCCATCTCTCTAGCGTCCGTATTATTATGTAAATTTTAGCTATGAATACATGAATATCCCACAAACACAAGAGGGTCAAGTCTGAGATCGAGAGTTAGGGCTGTGATAGCCAGTAGGGATAAACAGCGTTTTGCGTGGCTGATGCAGACAAAAATAACCGCGATCTCAGACTTGAAATCAAGTCTAGTGTTAGGGCGGTTGACATATACTCGCAGTGCCCTGTACTTTTTATATACGGAACAATACCAGCATTACCAATATAGGAATTCAGGCAGCTAAAAGGATTAAGTATTTCATTCATCCACGTGGTAGAAGAAATGGTGCTTACAAAACAATACGATCGGCTTTTGTCTATTCTTCTGTTCTGCCTACTCGTACGGAGTTTCCAACACTGCCTATTGAGACTATAGCTGGAAATAAGCCAACTATTCACCGTCGTGTTGTGGATGAAAGGATTTCAGTGCTAACTGAATTACTAAACTAAATACAAGCCTTTCAAGTTGTAAAGAAACTCAGTTTTCAATAGACACTGTTGTTGGTCATCGCCCAAATCAGCTGACCAAACACTGTCAGCTGACCAAACCCTGTCAGCTGACCAAATCCAGTCACCTGTGACTAAACCTAGTCACTGAGATCGTGTTTTGGTTCAGATTCCAAGATTTTCCAAGTATTTTCTTAGTCATTTAGCCCGATTTTCATTATGGAACGCTTGTTCTCTGGATAATGAACTTCCTATGCTCACGGATTCTATAATCGCCAATAAAACTGATGTATTTATTGTGACTGAGACTTGGTTTAGAGACTGCGATGACTCTGTTGAAGGAAGATTTAAATCTGTGTGTGATGATGGGTTTGCTATTCATCAGATCCCACGTAAAGGGTGGAAGGGGAAGACATTGCTGTTGTCTCGAAATTAGGCTTGAACTGCTCTTTGAATAAAACTTCTCAATTCAAAACGTTTGAAATACTTGATGCAAATGTTTCTTTTCTGCCTGACGTCGTCCGACTTATTGTGATTTATCGTCCACCTTATAACTCCCCTTCTTCGAAGTGGACTATTTCAGAATTCATTACTGAATTTGCCTCGTTTTTAGAGAATCTGATTCATGCCAGAGGTCGACTGCTCATCGTCGGAGATTTCAACATTCATGTTGATGATCATAATACCCAGATAACATCACAACATTGGCCCAACGTAGGGCCAACGGAACGGTTTCATTGGGCCAACGTTGGCTGTCAACGTTGGCCCAACGTAATTTTGCTCATCGGCATTACGTTGGGCCAATGTAAAAGTTGGCCCAACGTTGGCCCAATGTTGGGCCTTAATTGTATCGTTACTTTTAAGCCAATATTGAGCCAACGTTGAGTCAACTCATTCCAACATTGGATTAACGTTGGGCCTTTGTATCATTAACTTTTAACCAACATTGAGCCAACATAGTCCAACATTGGACCAATGTTGGGCCATTGTGTCATTAACTTTGATCCAACATCGAGCCAACATTGAGCCAACATATTTCAACATTGGACCAACATTGGACCTTTGTATCATTGACTTTGAACCAGCATCGAGCCAACATTGAGCCAACATAGTCCAACATTGGACCAATGTTGGGCCTTTGTATCATTAACTTTGATCCAACATCGAGCCAACATTGAGCCAACATAGTCCAACATTGGGCCTTTGTATCATTGACTTTGAACCAGCATCGATTGAGCCAACACACTCTAAAAACTCCCGGATCAGATTTGACCCATACTCCGGGTTGGAGATGCCCCGACACTTTCCGGGTCAGATTATTTGACCCGGAAAACAAGTCAAATAATCTGATCCAACTTTCTGGGTCATTCATTCTCACCTGGAAAGGGTAGGTCATATCCAACCCGGACTCACGGCTCAGATTAATGTTGACCCGGATTCCGGGTCTAATGAGATAAGCATGTCTTCCATGTATTAAGAAGTCTTATCTATGGCAAGCAATCAAATAAAACAAATTTCTTGTGTTTTATGTAACATTTGCTGAATCATAACCCTATAAACTGTTAAATTTCCATAGAAAATTGCCATAAATGAGTGCATCTTTCTATAAGGAACACATGCTTACCTTGTTAGGATGGCCTTGGAGACAACACATTGTAATTTGAAGGATAACTGTAAAATGAAAAGAAACAAACAATAATTAAATGATCTTCTGATTGTTATATGTATTTATTTCTCTTTAACTGTTGAAAATACATGTTCATAAAGAGTCATTTTAAAGTTATTGTTTAAAGGTGGCAATATTGTCACGATCAACAGGGCATGGAATCAGAGTTCAAGTTTTAGATTAACTCAGTGACTGAAAATAATACTCACGTGGTAAGGTCATATATATATTCGCGTTGCTGCTGCATAAATGAGCCAGTATTTTCCAGTTACTGTGTTCATCTTAAACTAAGACACCGATTCCATGCCCTGTAGAAAGTCTGCTCTGATCGTGACAATATTGTCTCTTTAATATCTTTACACCAACTTGTGTTTATTGGATTGATGGTCAGTACTATCCCAATGCTTGCATAAAAATACATAGGAACTTTAATTGAGTAATCTGGCAAAATGTATACCAAGACTAACATAACATGCCTATGCAATGAAGATTGGGGGTATGTTTACATGGCCCAACTCCCAGGGATTCACAGTCGACAATATACATTTTACTAGATCACCCAACATATATTGTTTAATAACTACACTTATGAGGATTTTTGGGTCCAGTCAAAAAAATAATTCCTCAGTACAATCATTGTTCTAACATGTTAAAAAAAATACCTAGAAAGACCTAGATGTGTCTTAAGGTCCTGAAAAAAGGTACAGACTGCCACAGATAGGATAGGTCCATATAATTTAATTTGAAACATACATTAACTCCTTTGAAGAATGGATCAACTTCAACTGCTGGCCATTGGATCACAAAGTTATACGGACTCTGACACACCTCGTAGCAGTAACACAAATGGATGTTTGTGTGTGACACATTTGTATGACAAGGGTTCAATGGTTCCAATCTGGAGTGAAAAGGGGGAATTTATTTTAAAAGTGTGAAGGTTTAATACTTGTGTCTAGTTATGATATGATGGGCTGTATACAATGACATCTACAATTTTTGCTAAATAAGATACATGTATATATTCAATATATACTGATACCGATGTATATATGTTGGTGTGGTCCCCTTTAAGTTTTTCTAGAAATTGAAATTCCTAAATTGTTATCCATAATTAAGCTTCTGCTAATACAAACTCAGCATAGATGCTGATGATACATGCCCAAGAATTCATAAGACCTATAAAATGATGGCGAATCAATCACTTATTCAATGTAAAAAGAAACAATAAACATTTTAAGCATTCTCAATTGAATGACAACTCATCTTGTACAGATGTGATGCACCATATGCCTGTGTACGTCAAATGATTTGCATGCTACTGTGTTTGTCACCAGATTCCCAGCATGCACTTTAAATGGCAACAAGTTATTAACAGTCATGTCCTTACCAGTCAATAAATGACTTGATGGCATCCTATAATGACTATAGAGTTGTTTTTTGCCCTTCACCCGCTTACCTCTGATGGGGAAGAAGGAAGGAGCAAGCTTACACTTCACTGCAAACTCAGTCTGGACAATCTGTGGACAACATAATTGAATAAGAAATGTTTTTGTGTATTTTAGAAGCCAATTAGGGATAAGGCTGTCCCAGGTAGCCATGTATCCGGATGACTGAAACTGTCATTACCCGGTTCCAATTACCTGTAAGGGACCTTAGACAATCTCGCCCACTAACTCCACCCGGAACAATCTAAATTCTCACAATCTTAACAATAGAAGCCGGCCACACTAGTTTGATATAACCGCTTTGCCTGGCTGGGCCCGGCTGGCCAAATGTTAATCCGTCCACACAATGGAAAGTCTTAATTGGCAGGTCAATGCCCTGCAAACGTTTTCCCTGGTACGGACCGTAGGCCCCAGGTCAGGACTTTTTTAACAAACTTTTCTTAAAGTTACTTACATTGTATTGTTTTACGGATTCTTACGAACATTAAAAGAAAGAAAAAATCGCTTACGTTTTTTTGTTTTTTTTGGTTTTTTTTCTTCCTTTTTTTCTTCCTCTGATGAAAAATGTCCCGAAAGTAAAATGTAAAAAAAAAAGTAAATAAATAAACATAAAATTGCTCATTTGTTACATTATTTCTGAGCTTGTAATCACTCTTGCTGGTGTGGTAATTTTGGCTCTAAAATGCTTTGGCTTTTTTTCAGAGTTTACGAACGCTTGTCCAGCTACAACGCAGACGCTACTTCACCACACGTATGCCAACAACACATGGAATCAGTGCATGTACATTCTGTGTACAATTAGTGTGAACGAGATCCCCCACTCAAGCCAACGTGCTGTTATTGATTGGAAGCCCTTCTTTTATATTGTGAAAACATTTTGACGAGTGCATTCGCGTTTCGTCTGTGGGGTTGGGGTATTAGACTAAGAGCTTTGTACTCGCCTTATACATAATAGTCTGATACCCTAGCTCATGAAGGAGATGGAAAAGGTTGGGAGCCATCATTTTAGTTGATCCCCTCCTGCATTGGTTCTGTGGTATAATACAATTCTGTCTGTTCAAATCGTCATTCTAACGTTTACCATAAATGCCATGGAGGGGAAACACCTCACATTAAACGTCACGTCATCACATTAAACGTCACGGTAATATTTATTTTATTCAAACAACTGAAAAATGTATTTGGAAAACACATAACATGGTATTTAAGTGAGGGTATTTCTGTTTCGTGTACGTGTAAATTTACACTCGTACTGGAAACATACATGCACTTCACAGTTCAATTACCGTTCAAACTTGGCAATTTAACGGATTAACTTAGTTAACAAAGGACTAGCCGACACAGCCAGACGGGCGTCATAACCGCAGGAACTCTCTTTTGTCAATGTATTGGGGCGTTAACAATGGAAGTTTTTGAGGACTGCAACTTCATCACTACTTTCCGGGCGAGTCTCACTATAATACTGGGAGAATGGCCCTGTAGTTTTTGCTGGCGAGATTGGCGAGGGTCCCTAAACAACGTTCAAAAATGTTGACTGAAAATTTAAGCCAGACAAATGGAAGTCTAAAATTTTGTGTTAATATTTTTTGTGTGCGAGTTGTTATTAATATAGAGGCGGGAAAAGTACTACAGTAAGCATGGGGGGGGGTGGCTGAGAATCAAAAACAATTATTTTTCAGTACTACAAAAATTACAATGAAATAATCAAAGGGAGAGAAAAACAAAGCATAGTGAGGGAATGGGAGTGCGTTCTCCTCTCCCCTCCCCCTCTCTCTCTCTCTCTCTCTCTCCTTTTTTTTTTTTTTACGATTTTAGGGGGGAGGGGCTACAGCCCCCTTAGCCCCCCCCCCCCCGGATCCGCCAATGGTAAGTCCACATTTATTATGATTCTAATTAGACAAGAGAAACTTGTGTTCATGTTGGTTATTTTATACATTCGGGAGTATATGTGTTTTTACCAATTATTTACGGGTACCTGGGTATCCGAAAGATTTCCAATTTCAGGTATCCGGTTCCCAAAATAACCAAAAACGTACGTGTTCTTCTTTTTTTCTGTGGGGGGGGGCATGGCTTCATCAAAAATTCATAAATAATTGTTTGACTACAGAAAACTTACATGATGTTTGTCATCCTTACCCCCAAGTAGTGTAAACTATATGGATGGTTGACTATGTCATAGCAAGCATGATCAACCGTTGATCTGAAATACAAACATACCATGTAAAAACAATATTATGTTTTCAAAGAGGGACGAAGAATAATGGGTCATGCTAACAAAACACATATTAGTTAGAAACCCCTCAGAGTCATATGTTATTATCAGGATGATGGATTGATGTAACTTCAGAAAAATGATGCAACTTAAGAAAAATGCCTTTAAGTTAGGCGTTAGAATAGAATAGAATACATGTGACCTCTTCCTTCCTCCATGATATGACTGTTTCATTATCTCAATAAAGGTGATGAGTTTCAGGCCTACTTTAGTTTGGTGAGAAAAGTGTCAGTATGTGCCAGTGCAGCCACCACAGTATTACTTAGGAACTATTGAAACTACTGTAGCCAAATTGCCTACGGTTATTAATATTATTAATGCAACATCCCCTGTGTGTGTGTGTGAACGTACACACCATTCGTTGTGGGGTCCAAAACACAATAGAACAATTGGACCCCACAAGGTAACTATAGAAAATCTTGTACCCCACAGGAGAATTATAAGGAAAAGGGATAATAGAACGAACAAAGGGATACCCCACAAATCAATGTGCGTGAGGGTGTGTGTGTGTGTGTGTGTGTGTGTGTGAACGTACACACCATTCGTTGTGGGGTCCAAAACACAATAGAACAATTGGACCCCACAAGGTAACTATAGAAAATCTTGTACCCCACAGGAGAATTATAAGGAAAAGGGATAATAGAACGAACAAAGGAATACCCCACAAATCAATGTGCGTGAGGGTGTGTGTGTGTGTGTGTGTGTGAACGTGTACATGGTTCCTTGTGGGGTCCAAAACACAATGGAACAATTGGACCCCACAAGGTAACTATAGAAAATATTGTACCCCACAGGAGAATTCTAAGGAAAAGGGATAATAGAACGAACAAAGGAATACCCCACAAATGTGTGTGATGGTGTGTGTGTGTGTGAACGTACACACCATTCGTTGTGGGGTCCAAAACACAATAGAACAATTGGACCCCACAAGGTAACTATAGAAAATCTTGTACCCCACAGGAGAATTATAAGGAAAAGGGATAATAGAACGAACAAAGGAATACCCCACAAATCAATGTGCGTGAGGGTGTGTGTGTGTGTGTGTGTGTCTTGTTATATATCATGACCCCTCCATCCACTGTACAGGACAATGTCACTGACAATGGGTTGTACAGTGAAAGCTCGCATACACATGTTACGACCAGTAGGCCTACAGTACATGACCTTCTGTACATGTGTTAAAATACGAGTGCCACACTGATGTTGTTAACGTTAACCATGGTTTTGTATAGTCATTATATATACTAAAACGAACATACATGTATAATAAATGTGAAAGCTTACATACCTTCAAATGAAACCAAGTAATGATGAAGACCCCTTCCATTAATTGTGCAACGATTCTCAAACGATCAGTTAGACGAAAACAAACGACATCGTATCGTATTTAAAAATGGCGGTTGGAAAATATGACCTGCGTGACGTATTTCTTTTCGTCCAATCAAATGGGCTGATTTTGCTGACATGACGCCACTGATAAGAACATTGGCCCAATGTTGAAAACTAACACAATGCCAATATTGGTGCCCGACTGAAAACCAACGTTGGTTCAACATCGATCGCCAACGTAATGCCAATGTCGGTGTCCGACTGAAAACCAACGTTGGTTCAACATCGATCGCCAACGTAATGCCAATGTTAAATTGCCGACCTAGAGCCAACATTGGCCAAATGTAAGAAACTAACACAATGCCAATGTCGGTATCCGGCTGAAAACCAACGTTGGTTCAACATTGATCGCCAACGTAATGCCAATGTTATATTGCCGACCTAGAGCAACATTGGCCCAATGTAAGAAACTATTACACAATGCCAATGTTGGTGTCCGACTGAAAACCAACGTTGGTTCAATATCGATCGCCAACGTAATGCCAATGTCGGTGTCCGACTGAAAACCAACGTTGGTTCAACATCGATCGCCAATGTAATGCCAATGTTATATTGCCGACCTAGAGCCAACATTGGCCCAACGTCAGCAACCAACATGACAATGCCGATGTTGCCAATTAATTGCCAACATTGGCTCAACATAAGCAGCCACCATAATGCCAACGCCGATGTTGGCGATGTAATGCCAACGTTGAGCCAACGTCAAAAGCTGACATAATGCCAACGCCGACGTTGCCGACCAATTGCCAACGTTGGCCCAATGTATGAATGTTATCTGGGTAATAGCGACGCCAAAAGAGTTTTGGATATGCTTTATTCACTGGACTTTTACTCAACATGTCACGTGTTCGACTCATGACAAAGGGCATACATTGGACCTATTAATCACGAGGGCTGAAGATACACTTGTTGCCAGCATTGATCATGATTGGCACTTACCATCTGACCACTGCACAATTCATTTTACCTCAAATTTTATTAAGCCGCGTTCTGAAAAAGTCACACGAACTTCTCGGAACGCACGCAGTATTGACATACCTGATTTACAGAAACGTATTGCGTCGGTCGTCCCCTTACGGTCTCGCTTGGAAGCGGTGTCTCCGGGCTAGTCAATGAATACAATATTAAGATGAGGGCAATCGTTGATGAAGTCGCACCTCCATTGACAAAATCCTATACAGATAAGCCTCGTGCGCCGTGGTTTTAAGCAAGCCACCTTGAGAAACGCCGATGTCTCCGCAGATGGGAGCGCAAATTTCAGAGCACAGGATCATCAGTACACAGAGCAATTTTCAAGATTGTCAGAAATGCTTATCGTAGTGACCTTGACCGAGCATATGCGTCCTATCATCGCGAACGGATAGCTGGGGCAGACCAAAAGATGATGTTTCAAATAGTTGATTCCATCATAGGCAACAGGAAGTCCATGGTATCTATTGTCCCTATGAACATTGACAAGGCCAGTCTACCAAATACATTTGCTGAATTTTTTGTTTCAAAAATCGCATGTATTCGTCAAACACTTCCACCAGTTTCACCAAGTGACCCCCTTTGTGTCATTCCTTCGTTTTTTCTGATTTCAGAGCACTGTCGTGTGATGAAGTAAGAAAATTAATAATCAGTCTCCCGAACAAGTCTTGTGATCTTGATGCTATCCCAGTGTCACTTTTGAATGACTGTGTTGAGCAACTGACTCCCGTTTTTACTGATATAATAAATTTGTCATTGTCTTCATCAGGCGAATTCCCTGAGCTGCTAAAACATGCTCTTGTTCGTCCACTGTTAAAGAAACACAATTTGGATCCAGAAATATTAAAAAATTATAGACCAGTGTCGAACCTTTCCTTTATTTCCAAATTGATTGAGAAACCTGTTTGTAGTCAGCTTAATGAAAATTTATCTTGTAATAATCTGTATGCAAAGTGTCAGTCGGCTTATCGAGAGGGTCACAGTACGGAGACTGCGCTTCTTCGGGTGCAGAATGATGTACTGCATTCTCTCGATAGAAGGCGTGGCATCATTCTTATTAGGCTTGATTTGTCGGCTGCTTTCGACACGATTGACCATGACATCTTGTTGCACAGGCTGCGTTCGCGGTTTGGAATTAATGGTACGGTACTGGATTGGTTCGGTTCATATTTGAGGGGTAGGACGCAGCGTGTAAAAGTCGGGTCGACCGTGTCGGATGCAAAACCTTTGAATTGTGGTGTACCCCAGGGTTTCGTGTTGGGTCCAGTTTTATTTAGCTTATACACGGTTCCACTGGAGGATATTATTCTCCGTAATGGTTTTCAGTACATGATGTATGCTGACGACACCCAACTGTACGTCACATGTGATCGGGTTCCTAAGGTGGCAATCGAGAACTGTGTGGACGAGATCCGCCATTGGATGCGAGCAAATATGCTCGCATTGAATGACGGTAAGACTGAAATGGTGCACTTCTCCTCGAAATTTGCTGGCGAAGGTCCGGTTCCTCGGTGTGATGTACGGATTGGTGGCGTTGACATAGCTCTTTCAGAAACCATACGTAATCTTGGAGTCATTATGGATGCGGCTGGGACCATGTCGACTCATGTTGCGAACCAGTGTAGATCAGCATCTTTCGCGTTGTGGAAATTGGGACGAATTAGGAATATTTTAGACCAAAGCGCTACTGAAAAATTAGTTCATGCATTTGTCACATCCCAGCTTGATTACTGTAATAGTTTACTTTTGGTCTCCGTGCACAGGAAACGGAGACAACTTAGTTACAACTTATTCAGAATTCTGCTGCGCGTCTCATCACTAGGACAAAGAGATTCGAACATATAACTCCTGTACTACTGAAACTTCATTAGCTTCCGGTATCGCAGCGAATAAAATTTTAAATTATTTGCTTAACGTATAGAATTCTCCACGGCGCAGCTCCGATCTACATGGAAGACTCCTGAGTCTTCATGTTCCTAGCCGCAGTTTGTGTAGTAATTCAAACGGGAAACTCTGCCTGAGGCAACCTCTGTCATGCAATTTTTTTTATGGTGAGCGTGCTTTTTCCGTTTGTGCCCCACGTTTGTGGAACAGTTTGCCACACGAACTTCTTTTAACTGATAATTATACTCATTTTAAATCTAAACTGAAGATTTATCTTTTTAGAGATTATTTTAATTCATAATTTGTATTTATAAATATATATATATATATATATATATATATATATATATATATATATATATATATATATATATATATATATATATTTGTAATTGTGTACTTTTTACTCTTTAGTCGCTTTTATGGTGTTATAATTGATTTTTAGCGATTTTTATAATTTGATTTATCTTTTTAGATTTTAGATTTTAATTGTTATTGTAAATGCTTTGTACGGTACTTTTTAGTGCGCTTTATGGTGTTAAAATTGCTTTTTTTGTATATTTGTCAGACCGCATTGAGATGTTTTAACATGTAATGCGTGTTACTAAGAATACATTTACATAACATTACAATTTACATCTCCGCTATGTTATGTCCAGCACCAGGACAAATGTCCAGATACTACCCATGAGGAACAAAAATCAGGAAAATGCCAGGGGACATGAAGCAAATTGACATAATAAAAGGTTAATTCTTGATAAGTCGATACTTAGGACGTTATAAATAACCGCCTGAGATTATGTTATTGTTAGCCGCGTTTTCATAAAATTAAATTGGTTTTAGAATGGGAAATATTCGAGACGATAGAGGGCAGCAAACTTACTAGTTCTTTTCAATTGTTCTCAATATCATGCGCATGCTCAGAATTACGTAAACAAAGGGAAAATGACGAGTAAGTCTGCTGCCACCAGTGTCTCATAAGTCTCCCGTTGACACTTACCATGGCTTCTTTGCGCTCAGCTTCCTTTTCCGCTGCTGCTTCCAGAGTAAGTTGAAAGTTGTCCACCAGTACAGCCACAAATAAGCTGAATAATATCGATTATTGATCGATCACCAATTCATATTATACACCTTATTTATGGATCCCTGTTCTTTCCCCCATGATCATCAAGGACCCTTGTTTTTAACCCATGAAACTTTCGTTGAAAACATTAGCCGCTGAAAGTAGTAACAATTTTAGGCACAAATACCTAGTATGTAATACTATAAATGTTTTTATATCATTTTGCTATGCGATACAGGTGAAATCATTCACTGCTAAATTCCTGATACAAATTAAACATTACGGTGGTTCTCCAACCTATTTTCATGTTTTGTTTGTTTTTGCAGTGTGCCCCTCCCCCTTCTGGATCCGCCCATGCAAAAACTGTTTTGTTTTACAAACAATTTTCATCTGTCAGCTTTTTCAAATGCGGCATGGCAATTTATGTTTTGCTCTATTGATGAAATGTGCACTTGAATTGAATTAAATTGAAAGCACTTCAGACAAAATATTTTCTCAGGATGGTTGATACTTTCACCAAGATAATAATTCCTTAATTTGGTAATCTGGTGTTAACCAATGTGTACATTCCCTTTAAAAGAGGATAATGATTTCAATACAAATGATGCCGGCAATTTAATGCTGATTTTACTTACTTGAGGAATATGAAGTACTCAAAAGCAATGTAGAACACAAGAAAGAAGATGATGTGAAAATAACCTGCAACAGACAATTTATATGAAAACAAATCCACGTAAACACAAGAATATCAAGTTAATATTTTTAAAGGGAAGGTACAACATTGGTTATGACCGGATTATGAAATTAACGTATAATTTGTACACATTCCATTGATGAAGATGCCGCCACTTCGACCAAAACACTTCGATCCTTATTACACGGACTGAGAATGAACCCGACAAAGACATCTTCAAAAGATGACCTATATATAGGTCAAAATTGACCTATATCTGAAGCAAATCAGTCGGCACTTACTCGGGTCTTTGGCTACGGCATCTGAATATATGTAGAACCAGTCATCCAATGTTAGCAGCTGAAACAGTGTAAACATGGCCGAGCCCAGGTTACCGAAGCGTTTCGGGTCCACATCGGCGTACAGACCTCGTCCGATTACGGCAAACATATCTGATATCTACTGGTTAAGGAACTTACTGAATCAGATCGTCACTTCTGATTAAATAGTATTAGGCCCTACATTTAAACAACACTTATCTGAAAACGTATCTGGTAGAATGTGTGCGCCACAGGTTTCGCACATGCACTGCCCATTGCAGCCATGGTCATAAGCTATGGCACCTGATTGCATGCATTAGTTTTGGTTTTTGTTTTGTATTATTCCGGTCAATATGTTTAGCACTCCTCAATTTATTGTCATTGTTATAGTCGTCATAGTAAATTATTGTGGCATCATTATTAAAATATGTATCGTTAAGGCGTCCGACTTCGGATCGGAAGAATGATGGTTCGAATCTATTCATGGTCACACAATTTTTCTAAAACAATGGTAAAAAAAGTCTACAGAACAAGGACCCACCGAGATTTGAATTCGGATCACGAGATTCAGATTCTCGACTGCTAACCATTGCACCATGGGGCCATGTATTGATGACAGTTTAATTAATTTTGTGTAGCACTGTCCTTCTGTTGCTCAATGGTTTTCTAAAAGTGACGCAGGACGAGTTGTCTAATGTATAAGGCGTCCGACTTCGGATCGGAAGATTGAGGGTTCGAATCCCTTCGTGCTTGCACAAATTTGGATTTTTTAAAGATAATGTGCATGGGTGCACATCCAGCAACAGACTCTGATGACAATGTCCTTAATTTTTGTGTAGCACTGTCGTTCCCACCGAGATTTGAACTCGGATCGCGAGATTCAGAGTCTCGAGTGCTAACCATTACACCCTGGGACCATGACTTGTATACTGAACATTATTAACAGAAGGCATTATTGGCGTCATTCTAAATTATTGTAGCTTAATTTTTTTTTTCTATATTCAAGTAGCTTTCCAAATAACCAAACCCGTGTGACCTAGAAATAAAATATTAATAACATTAATTGCTTCACGCAAGGACCCACCGATATTTGAACTCGGATCGCGAGATTTAGAGTCTCGAGTGCTAAACATTACACCATGGGGGCTATGTGTTGTACAGTGAACATTATTAAAAGAAAGTATTATCGGCGTCATAACAAATTATTGTGGCTTTATCAATAATATATATAAATCTTCAAGTAACTTTACAAACAACGCAGGCCACTTGGCCTAATGGATAAGGCGTCCGAATTCCGATCGGAAGATTGAGGCTTCGAATCCTTTCGTGGTCGCACAAGTTTTTGGATCTTTTTATGGTGATGTGCATGGATGCACATCCAGCAATAGACTCTGATGACAGTTTCCTTAATTTTTGTGTAGCGCTGCCGTTCTGTGGCTCATTGGTTTTCTAAAAGAATTGATACAAATGTCTCCAAACAAGATCCCACCGATATTTTAACTCGTTCGCAAGATTCAGGGTCTCGAGTGCTAAACATTACACTGTGTTGTGTAGTGAACATTATTAAAACATATCGGCATCATAGCAAATCATTGTGGCTTCAGAAAATAAAATATTAATAACATTAATTGCTTCACGCAAGGTCCCACCGAGATTTGAAATCGTATCGCGAGATTCAGAGTCTCGAGTGCTAACCATTACACCATGGGACCATGTGTTGTATACTGAACATTATTAACAGACGGCATTATTGACGCCATACTCAATTATTGTAGCTTATTTTTTTCCCCTTTATTCAAGTAACTATTCAAGGAAATGTTTAAATAACGAAGTCCGCGTGGCTTAATGGATAAGGCGTCCGACTTCGGATCGGAAGATTGAGGGTTCGAGTCCCTTCGTGGTCGCACAATTTTGGGATCTTTTTATGGTGATGGGCATGGATGCACATCCAGCAATAGACTCTGATGACAGTTTCCTTAATTTCTGTGTAGTGCTGTCGTTCTGTGGCTCATTGGTTTTCCACAAAAGAATTGTTATAAACGTCAACAAACAAGGTCCCACCGATATTTGAACTCGTTCGCGATATTCAGAGTTTCGAGTGCTAAACATAACACTGTGGCACCATGTGTTGTGCAGTGAACATTTTTAAAAGAAGCCGTTATCGGCATCATAGCAAATCATTGTGGCTTCAGAAATAAAATATTAATAACATTAATTGCTTCACGCAAGGTCCCACCGAGATTTGAACTCGGATCGCGAGATTCAGAGTCTCGAGTGCTAACCATTACAGCATGGGACCATGTGTTGTATACTGAACATTATTAACAGAAGGCATTATTGGCGTCATACTAAATTATTGTAGCTTTTTTTTCTTTTCTTTATTCAAGTAACTATTCAAGTAAGTGTTTTAATAACAAAGGCCGCGTGGCCTAATGGATAAGGCGTCCGACTTCGGATCGGAAGATTGAGGGTTCAAGTCCCTTTGTGGTCGCACAATTTTGGGATCTTTTTATGGTGATGGGCATGGATGCACATCCAGCAACAGACTCTGTTGACAGTTTCCTTAATTTTTGTGTAGTGCTGTCGTTCTGTGGCTCATTGGTTTTCCAAAAGAATGGTTACAAACGTGGTCCAACCGATATTTGAACTCGTTCGCGAGATTCAGAGTCTCGAGTGCTAACCATTACACCATGGGACCATGTGTTGTATACTGAACATTATTAACAGAAGGCATTATTGGCGTCATACTAAATATTATTGTAGCTATTTTTTTTCTTTATTCAAGTAACTATTCAAGGAAATGTTTAAATAACGAAGGCCGCGTGGCCTAATGGATAAGGCGTCCGACTTCGGATCGGAAGATTGAGGGTTCGAGTCCCTTCGTGGTCGCACAATTTTGGGATCTTTTTATGGTGATGGGCATGGATGCACATCCAGCAATAGACTCTATTGACAGTTTCCTTAATTTTTGTGTAGTGCTGTCGTTCTGTGGCTCATTTGTTTTCCAAAAGTATGGTTACAAACGTCTACAAACAAGGTCCCACCGATATTTGAACTCGATCGCGAAATTCAGAGTTTCGAGTGCTAAACATAACACTATGGCACCATGTGTTGTGCAGTGAACATTTTTAAAAGAAGCCATCATCGGCCTCATAGCAAATCATTGTGGCTTCAGAAATAAAATATGAACAACATTAAACGCTTCACGTAAGGTCCCACTGAGATTTGAACTCCGATCGCGAGATTCAGAGTCTCGAGTGCTAACCATTACACCATGGGACCACGTGCTGTATACTGAACATTATTAACAGAATGCATTATTGGCGTCATACTAAATTATTGTAGCTTTTTAGGTGTTCGGGTATGTACCCGAAACACCTATTGTTTTTGTACGTTTTTTTTTTTTGTTTTTACTTCTTCTTAGGTGTTCGGGTATGTGCCCGAAACACCTATTGTTTTTGTTCGGTTTTTTTGTTTTTTTTTTACTTTTACTTCTTCTTCTTCTTCTTCTTCTTCTTCTTCTTCTTCTTCTTCTTCTCCCCAATAACTGTCCGGTAACAAACACATACTTGCAAACTTCACATGAACTTGAAACTTGGCATGTACTTAGAACTTAACAAGTAGACGAAACACGAGTTGTGAGTGACCCCAATTTGACCTTACTTCCTGTCCAAACCAGAAGTCAAAGTTTAATATTTAAAAAAATCATATCTCAACAACCACAAGAGGTAAATTCACAATTTTTGTATCATTGTACAGATCGTCAATTGTCAAAAAATATTTACAAAAAGGTGATCCCAATTTGACCTTACTTCCTGTCCAAACCGGAAGTCAAAATTTAATAATTTAAAAAAATTATATCTCAACAACCAGAAGAGGTAAATTCACAATTTTTGTACCATTGTACAGATCGTTAATTGTCAAAAAATATTTACAAAACGGTGACCCCAATTTGACCTTACTTCCTGTCCAAACCGGAAGTCAAATTTTAATATTTAAAAAAATCATACCTCAACAACCAGAAGAGATAAATTCACATTTTTGTACCATTGTACAGATCGTTAATTGTCAAAAAATATTTACAAAACGGTGACCCCAATTTGACCTTACTTCCTGTCCAAACCGGAAGTCAAAGTTTAATATTTTAAAAAATCATATCTCAACAACCACAGGAGGTAAATTGACATTTGTTGCACCATTGTATAGATTGTTAATTGTTGAAAAATATTTACAAAAAGGTGACCCCAATTTGACCTTACTTCCTGTCCAAACTGGAAGTCAAAGTTTAATATTTAAAAACAATCATATCTCAACAACCACAAGAGGTAAATTCACAATCTTTGCACTATTGTACAGATCGTTATTTGTCAAAACAATTTTACAAAAAGATGACCCCAATTTGACCTTACTTCCTGTGCAAACCGGAAGTCAAAGTTTAATATTTTTAAACAATCATATCTCAACAACCACAAGAGGTAAATTCACAATATTTGCACTATTGTACAGATCGTTATTTGTCAAAACAATTTTACAAAAAGATGACCCCAATTTGACCTTACTTCCTGTCCACACCGGAAGTCAATGTTTAATATTAAAAAAATCATATCTCAACAACCACAAGAGGTAAATTGACATTTTTGTACCATTGTACAGATTGTTAATTGTCAAAAGTATTTACACAAAGTTGACCCCAATTTGACCTTACTTCCTGTCCAAACCGGATGTCAAAGTTTAATATTAAAATAATTTCTAAATTCAGTATTGTATTGTATTCACATAAACCTCTCGCGAGAACTTCAACAGACGTTAACATTTGACTTCTCCAACACTTCGAATTGATGACGTAACCATTTTAACTTCAACCGAACACCTTGTTTTTGTTGTGACAAAAACTTATATTTCTTCTTCTTCTTCTTCTTCTTGTTCTTCTTCTCCCCGACGTCTGTCCACAAAGAAACACATACTTGCAAACTTCACATGAACTTGAAACTTGGCATGTACTTAGAACTTAACAAGTAGATGAAACTCGAGTTGTGAGTGACCCCAATTTGACCTTACTTCCTGTCCAAACCGGAAGTCAAAGTTTAATATTTAAAAAAATCATATCTCAACAACCACAACAGGTAAATTGAAATTTTTTGCACCATTGTATAGATTGTTAATTGTCGAAAAATATTTACAAACAACATGACCCCAATTTGACCTTACTTCCTGTCCAAACCGGAAGTCAAAGTTTAACATTTAAAAAAAATCATATCTCAACAATCACAAGTGGTAAATTCAGAGTTTTGCACCATTGTACAGATTGTTAATTGTCAAAAATATTTTTTAAAACATGACCCCAATTTGACCTTTACTTCCTGTCCAAACCGGATGTCAAAGTTTAATATTAAATACTATCATATCTCAACAACCACAAGAGGTAAATTCACAATTTTTGTACCATTGTACTGAACGTGAATTGTCAAAAAATATTTACAAAAAGGTGACCCCAATTTGACCTTACATCCTGTCCAAACCGGAAGTCAAAGTTTAATATTTAAAAAAAACATATATCAACAACCACAAGTAGTAAATTGACATTTTTGCACCATTGTATAGATTGTTAATTGTCGAAAAATATTTACACAAAGGTGACCCCAATTTGACCTTAATTCCTGTCCAAACCGGAAGTCAAAGTTTAATATTTAAAAAATCATATCTCAACAACCAAAACAGGTAACTTCACAATTTTTATACCATTGTACAGACCGTTAATTGTCAAAAGATATTTACAAAAAGATGACCCCAATTTGACATTACTTCCTGTCCAAACCGGAAGTCAAGGTTTAATATTTTAAAAAAATCATATCTCAACAACCACAAGAGGTAAATTCACAAATTTTGTACCATTGTACAGATCGCTAATTGTCAAAATATATTTACAAAAAGATGACCCCAATTTGACCTTACTTCCTGTCCAAACCGGAAGTCAAAATTTTAATATTTAAAAAGATCATATCTCAGCAACCACAAGAGGTAAATTAAAAAATGTTACACCATTGTACAGATCGTTAATTGTCACAAAATATTTAAACAAAGTTAACCCCAATTTGACCTTACATCCTCCCGAACACCTAGAGTTTGTGTCGAGACAAACTCTGAATCTCTAGTTTTTTTTTCTTTATTCAAGTAACTATTCAAGTAACTGTTTAAATAACGAAGGCCGCGTGGCCTAATGGATAAGGCGTCCGACTTCGGATCGGAAGATTGAAGGTTCGAGTCCGTTCGTGGTCGCACAATTTTGGGATCTTTTTATGGTGATGGGCATGGATGCACATCCAGCAATAGACTCTGTTGACAGTTTCCTTAATTTTTGTATAGTGCTGTCGTTCTGTGGTTGATTGGTTTTCCAAAAGAAGGGTTACAAACAAGGTCCCACCGATATTTGAACTCGTTCGCGAAATTCAGAGTTTCGAGTGCTAAATATAACACTATGGCACCATGTGTTGTGCAGTGAACATTTTAAAAAGAAGCCATCATCGGCCTCATAGCTAAACATTGTGGCTTCGGAAATAAAATATTAATAACATTAATTGCTTCACGCAAGGTCCCACCGAGATTTGAACTCGGATCGCGAGATTCAGAGTCTCGAGTGCTAACCATTACACCATGGGACCATGTGTTGTATACTGAACATTATTAACAGACGGCATTATTGGCGCCATACTAAATTATTGTAGCTTATTCTTTTTTCCTTTATTCAAGTAACTATTCAAGGAAGTGTTTAAATAACGAAGGCCGCGTGGCCTAATGGATAAGGCGTCCGACTTCGGATCGGAAGAATAAGGGTTCGAGTCCCTTCGTGGTCGCACAATTTTGGGATGTTTTTATGGTGATGGGGATGGATGCACATGCAGCAATAGACTCTGTTGACAGTTTCCTTAATTTTTGTGTAGTGCTGTCGTTCTGTTGCTCATTGGTTTTCCAAAAGAATGGTTACAAACGTCTACAAACAAGGTCCCACCGATATTTGAACTCGTTCGCGAAATTCAGAGTCTCGAGTGCTAAACATAAGACTGTGGCACCATATGTTGTGCAGTGAACGTTATTAAAATAAGCCATTATTGGCCTCATAGCAAATCATTGTGGCTTCAGAAATAAAATTTTAATATTACTTGCTTCACGCAAGGTCCGACTGAGATTTGAACTCGGATCGCGAGATTCAGAGTCTCGAGTGCTAAATATAACACTGTGGCACCATATGTTGTGCAGTGAACGTTATTAAAATGAGCCATTATTTGCCTCATAGCAAATCATTGTGGCTTCAGAAATAAAATATTAACAATAGATATTAGCAATAGACTCTGTTGACAGTTTCCTTAATTTTTGTGTAGTGCTGTCGTTCTGTGGCTCATTGGTTTTCCAAAAGAATGGTTACAAACAAGGTCCCACCGATATTTGAACTCATTCGCGAAATTCATAGTCTCGAGTACTAAACATAACACTGTGGCACCATATGTTGTGCAGTGAACGTTATTAAAAGAAGCCGTTATTGGCCTCATAGCAAATCATTGTGGCTTCAGAAATAAAATATTAACAACATTACTTGCTTCACGCAAGGTCCCACCGAGATTTGAACTCGGATCGCGAGATTCAGAGTCTCGAGTGCTAACCATTACACCATGGGACCATGTGTTCACTGAACATTATTAACAGACGGCATTATTGGCGCCATACTAATTATTGTAGCTTATTTTTTCCTTTATTCAAGTAACTATTCAAGGAAATGTTTAAATAACGAAGGCCGCGTGGCCTAATGGATAAGGCGTCCGACTTCGGATCGGAAGATTGAGGGTTCGAGTCCCTTCGTGGTCGCACAATTTTGGGATCTTTTTATGGTGATGGGCATGGATGCGCATCCAGCAATAGACTCTGTTGACAGTTTCCTTAATTTTTGTGTAGTGCTGTCGTTCTGTGGCTCATTGGTTTTCCAAAAGAATGGTTACAAACGTCTACAAACAAGGTACCACCGATATTTGAACTCATTCGCGAAATTCAGAGTCTCGAGTGCTAAACATAACGCTATGGCACAATATGTTGTGCAGTTAACATTATTAAAACAAGTTATTATTGGCCTCATAACAAATCATTGTGGCTTCAGAAATAAAATATTAATAACATTACTTGTTTCACGCAAAGTCCCACCGAGATTTGAACTCGGATCGCGAGATTCAGAGTTTCGAGTGCTAACCATTACACCATGGGACCATGTGTTGTATACTGAACATTATTAACAGACGGCATTATTGGCGCCATACTAAATTATTGTAGCTTATTTTTTTCCCTTTATTCAAGTAACTATTCAAGGAAATGTTTAAATAACGAAGGCCGCGTGGCCTAATGGATAAGGCGTCCGACTTCGGATCGGAAGATTGAGGGTTCGAGTCCCTTCGTGGTCGCACAATTTTGGGATCTTTTTATGGTGATGGGCATGGATGCACATCCAGCAATAGACTCTGTTGACAGTTTCCTTAATTTTTGTGTAGTGCTGTCGTTCTGTGGCTCATTGGTTTTCCAAAAGAATGGTTACAAACGTCTACAAACAAGGTCCCACCGATATTTGAACTCGTTCGCGAAATTCAGAGTCTCGAGTGCCAAACATAACACTGTGGCACCATATGTTGTGCAGTGAACGTTATTAAAAGAAGCCATTATTGGCCTCATAGCAAATCATTGTGGCTTCAGAAATAAAATATTAATAACATTACTTGTTTCACGCAAGGTCCCACCGAGATTTGAACTCGGATCGCGAGATTCAGAGTCTCGAGTGCTAACCATTACACCATGGGACCATGTATTGTATACTGAACCTTATTAACAGACGGCATTATTGGCGTCATACTAAATTATTGTAGCTTATTTTTTTTCTTTATTCAAGTAACTATTCAAGGAAGTGTTTAAATAACGAAGGCCGCGTGGCCTAATGGATAAGGCGTCCGACTTCGGATCGGAAGATTGAGGGTTCGAGTCCCTTCGTGGTCGCACAATTTTGGGATCTTTTTATGGTGATGGGCATGGATGCACATCCAGCAATAGACTCTGTTGACAGTTTCCTTAATTTTTGTGTAGTGCTGTCGTTCTGTGGCTCATTGGTTTTCCAAAAGAATGGTTACAAACGTCTACAAACAAGGTCCCACCGATATTTGAACTCGTTCGCGAAATTCAGAGTCTCGAGTGCTAAACATAACGCTGTGGCACGATATGTTGTGCAGTGAACATTATTAAAACAAGCTATTATTAGCCTCATAGCAAATCATTGTGGCTTCAGAAATAAAATATTAACAACATTACTTGCTTCACGCAAGGTCCCACCGAGATTTGAACTCGGATCGCGAGATTCAGAGTCTCGAGTGCTAACCATTACACCATGGGACCATGTGTTGTATACTGAACATTATTAACAGACGGCATTATTGGCGCCATACTAAATTATTGTAGCTTATTTTTTTCCCTTTATTCAAGTGACTATTCAAGGAAATGTTTAAATAACGAAGGCCGCGTGGCCTAATGGATAAGGCGTCCGACTTCGGATCGGAAGATTGAGGTTCAGGTCCCTTCGTGGTCGCACAATTTTGGGATCTTTTATGGTGATGGGCATGGATGCACATCCAGCAATAGACTCTGTTGACAGTTTCCTTAATTTTTGTGTAGTGCTGTCGTTCTGTGGCTCATTGGTTTTCCAAAAGAATGGTTACAAACGTCTACAAACAAGGTCCCACCGATATTTGAACTCGTTCGCGAAATTCAGAGTCTCGAGTGCTAAACATAACACTGTGGCACCATATGTTGTGCAGTGAACGTTATTAAAAGAAGCCATTATTGGCCTCATAGCAAATCATTGTGGCTTCAGAAATAAAATATTAACAACATTACTTGCTTCACGCAAGGTCCCACCGAGATTTGAACTCGGATCGCGAGATTCAGAGTCTCGAGTGCTAACCATTACACCATGGGACCATGTGTTGTATACTGAACATTATTAACAGACGGCATTATTGGCGCCATACTAAATTATTGTAGCTTATTTTTTCTCTTTATTCAAGTAACTATTCAAGGAAATGTTTAAATAACGAAGGCCGCGTGGCCTAATGGATAAGGCGTCCGACTTCGGATCGGAAGATTGAGGGTTCGAGTCCCTTCGTGGTCGCACAATTTTGGGATCTTTTTATGGTGATGGGCATGGATGCACATCCAGCAATAGACTCTGTTGACAGTTTCCTTAATTTTTGTGTAGTGCTGTCGTTCTGTGGCTCATTGGTTTTCCAAAAGAATGGTTACAAACGTCTACAAACAAGGTCCCACCGATATTTGAACTCATTCGCGAAATTCAGAGTCTCGAGTGCTAAACATAACGCTGTGGCACGATATGTTGTGCAGTGAACATTATTAAAACAAGCTATTATTAGCCTCATAGCAAATCATTGTGGCTTCAGAAATAAAATATTAATAACATTACTTGTTTCACGCAAGGTCCCACCGAGATTTGAACTCGGATCGCGAGATTCAGAGTCTCGAGTGCTAACCATTACACCATGGGACCATGTGTTGTATACTGAACCTTATTAACAGACGGCATTATTGGCGTCATACTAAATTATTGTAGCTTATTTTTTTTCTTTATTCAAGTAACTATTCAAGGAAGTGTTTAAATAACGAAGGCCGCGTGGCCTAATGGATAAGGCGTCCGACTTCGGATCGGAAGATTGAGGGTTCGAGTCCCTTCGTGGTCGCACAATTTTGGGATCTTTTTATGGTGATGGGCATGGATGCACATCCAGCAATAGACTCTGTTGACAGTTTCCTTAATTTTTGTGTAGTGCTGTCGTTCTGTGGCTCATTGGTTTTCCAAAAGAATGGTTACAAACGTCTACAAACAAGGTCCCACCGATATTTGAACTCGTTCGCGAAATTCAGAGTCTCGAGTGCCAAACATAACACTGTGGCACCATATGTTGTGCAGTGAACGTTATTAAAAGTAGCCATTATTGGCCAAATAGCAAATCATTGTGGCTTCAGAAATAAAATATTAACAACATTACTTGCTTCACGCAAGGTCCCACCGAGATTTGAACTCGGATCGCGAGATTCAGAGTCTCGAGTGCTAACCATTACACCATGGGACCATGTGTTGTATACTGAACATTATTAACAGACGGCATTATTGGCGCCATACTAAATTATTGTAGCTTATTTTTTCCCCCTTTATTCAAGTAACTATTCAAGGAAATGTTTAAATAACGAAGGCCGCGTGGCCTAATGGATAAGGCGTCCGACTTCGGATCGGAAGATTGAGGGTTCGAGTCCCTTCGTGGTCGCACAATTTTGGGATCTTTTTATGGTGATGGGCATGGATGCACATCCAGCAATAGACTCTGTTGACAGTTTCCTTAATTTTTGTGTAGTGCTGTCGTTCTGTGGCTCATTGGTTTTCCAAAAGAATGGTTACAAACGTCTACAAACAAGGTCCCACCGATATTTGAACTCGTTCGCGAAATTCAGAGTCTCGAGTGCCAAACATAACACTGTGGCACCATATGTTGTGCAGTGAACGTTATTAAAAAAGCCATTATTGGCCTCATAGCAAATCATTGTGGCTTCAGAAATAAAATATTAATAACATTACTTGTTGCTTCGCAAGGTCCCACCGAGATTTGAACTCGGATCGCGAGATTCAGAGTCTCGAGTGCTAACCATTACACCATGGGACCATGTGTTGTATACTGAACATTATTAACAGACGGCATTATTGGCGTCATACTAAATTATTCTTTATTCAAGTAACTATTCAAGGAAATGTTTAAATAACGAAGGCCGCGTGGCCTAATGGATAAGGCGTCCGACTTCGGATCGGAAGATTGAGGGTTCGAGTCCTTCGTGGTCGCACAATTTTGGGATCTTTTTATGGTGATGGGCATGGATGCACATCCAGCAATAGACTCTGTTGACAGTTTCCTTAATTTTTGTGTAGTGCTGTCGTTCTGTGGCTCATTGGTTTTCCAAAAGAATGGTTACAAACGTCTACAAACAAGGTCCCACCGATATTTGAACTCATTCGCGAAATTCAGAGTCTCGAGTGCTAAACACAACGCTGTGGCACCATATGTTGTGCAGTGAACATTATTAAAACAAGCTATTATTAGCCTCATAGCAAATCATTGTGGCTTCAGAAATAAAATATTAATAACATTACTTGTTTCACGCAAGGTCCCACCGAGATTTGAACTCGGATCGCGAGATTCAGAGTCTCGACTGCTAACCATTACACCATGGGACCATGTGTTGTATACTGAACATTATTAACAGACGGCATTATTGGCGCCATACTAAATTATTGTAGCTTATTTTTTCTCTTTATTCAAGTACCTATTCAAGGAAATGTTTAAATAACGAAGGCCGCGTGGCCTAATGGATAAGGCGTCCGACTTCGGATCGGAAGATTGAGGGTTCGAGTCCCTTCGTGGTCGTACAATTTTGGGATCTATTTATGGTGATGGGCATGGATGCACATCCAACAATAGACTCTGTTGACAGTTACCTTAATTTTTGTGTAGTGCTGTCGTTCTGTGGCTCATTGGTTTTCCAAAAGAATGGTTACAAACAAGGTCCACCGATATTTGAACTCGTTCGCGAAATTCAGAGTCTCGAGTGCTAAACATAACACTGTGGCACCATATGTTGTGCAGTGAACGTTATTAAAAGAAGCCATAATTGGCCTCATAGCAAATCATTGTGGCTTCAGAAAAAAAATATTAACAACATTACTTGCTTCACGCAAGGTTCCACCGAGATTTGAACTCGGATCGCGAGATTCAGAGTCTCGAGTGCTAACCATGGGACCATGTGTTGTATACTGAATATTATTAACAGACGGCATTATTGGCGCCATACTAAATTATTGTAGCTTATTTTTTTTCCCTTTATTCAAGTAACTATTCAAGGAAATGTTTAAATAACGAAGGCCGCGTGGCCTAATGGATAAGGCGTCCGACTTCGGATCGGAAGATTGAGGGTTCGAGTCCTTTCGTGGTCGCACAATTTTGGGATCTTTTTATGGTGATGGGCATGGATGCACATCCAGCAATAGACTCTGTTGACAGTTTCCTTAATTTTTGTGTAGTGCTGTCGTTCTGTGGCTCATTGGTTTTCCAAAAGAATGGTTACAAACGTCTACAAACAAGGTCCCACCGATATTTGAACTCATTCGCGAAATTCAGAGTCTCGAGTGCTAAACATAACGCTGTGGCACCATATGTTGTGCAGTGAACGTTATTAAAAGAAGCCATTATTGGCCTCATAGCAAATCATTGTGGCTTCAGAAATAAAATATTAACAACATTACTTGCTTCACGCAAGGTCCCACCGAGATTTGAACTCGGATCGCGAGATTCAGAGTCTCGAGTGCTAACCATTACACCATGGGACCATGTGTTGTATACTGAACCTTATTAACAGACGGCATTATTGGCGTCATACTAAATTATTGTAGCTAAAAAAAATTTCCTTTATTCAAGTAACTATTCAAGGAAGTGTTTAAATAACGAAGGCCGCGTGGCCTAATGGATAAGGCGTCCGACTTCGGATCGGAAGATTGAGGGTTCGAGTCCCTTCGTGGTCGCACAATTTTGGGATCTTTTTATGGTGATGGGCATGGATGCACATCCAGCAATGGACTCTGTTGACAGTTTCCTTAATTTTTGTGTAGTGCTGTCGTTCTGTGGCTCATTGGTTTTCCAAAAGAATGGTTACAAACGTCTACAAACAAGGTCCCACCGATATTTGAACTCGTTCGCGAAATTCAGAGTCTCGAGTGCCAAACATAACACTGTGGCACCATATGTTGTGCAGTGAACGTTATTAAAAGTAGCCATTATTGGCCAAATAGCAAATCATTGTGGCTTCAGAAATAAAATATTAACAACATTACTTGCTTCACGCAAGGTCCCACCGAGATTTGAACTCGGATCGCGAGATTCAGAGTCTCGAGTGCTAACCATTACACCATGGGACCATGTGTTGTATACTGAACATTATTAACAGACGGCATTATTGGCGCCATACTAAATTATTGTAGCTTATTTTTTTTCCCTTTATTCAAGTAACTATTCAAGGAAATGTTTAAATAACGAAGGCCGCGTGGCCTAATGGATAAGGCGTCCGACTTCGGATCGGAAGATTGAGGGTTCGAGTCCCTTCGTGGTCGCACAATTTTGGGATCTTTTTATGGTGATGGGCATGGATGCACATCCAACAATAGACTCTGTTGACAGTTACCTTAATTTTTGTGTAGTGCTGTCGTTCTGTGGCTCATTGGTTTTCCAAAAGAATGGTTACAAACGTCTACAAACAAGGTCCCACCGATATTTGAACTCGTTCGCGAAATTCAGAGTCTCGAGTGCTAAACATAACACTGTGGCACCATATGTTGTGCAGTGAACGTTATTAAAAGAAGCCATTATTGGCCTCATAGCAAATCATTGTGGCTTCAGAAATAAAATATTAACAACATTACTTGCTTCACGCAAGGTCCCACCGAGATTTGAACTCGGATCGCGAGATTCAGAGTCTCGAGTGCTAACCATTACACCATGGGACCATGTGTTGTATACTGAACATTATTAACAGACGGCATTATTGGCGCCATACTAAATTATTGTAGCTTATTTTTTTCCCCTTTATTCAAGTAACTATTCAAGGAAATGTTTAAATAACGAAGGCCGCGTGGCCTAATGGATAAGGCGTCCGACTTCGGATCGGAAGATTGAGGGTTCGAGTCCCTTCGTGGTCGCACAATTTTGGGATCTTTTTATGGTGATGGGCATGGATGCACATCCAGCAATAGACTCTGTTGACAGTTTCCTTAATTTTTGTGTAGTGCTGTCGTTCTGTGGCTCATTGGTTTTCCAAAAGAATGGTTACAAACGTCTACAAACAAGGTCCCACCGATATTTGAACTCGTTCGCGAAATTCAGAGTCTCGAGTGCCAAACATAACACTGTGGCACCATATGTTGTGCAGTGAACGTTATTAAAAGAAGCCATTATTGGCCTCATAGCAAATCATTGTGGCTTCAGAAATAAAATATTAACAACATTACTTGTTTCACGCAAGGTCCCACCGAGATTTGAACTCGGATCGCGAGATTCAGAGTCTCGAGTGCTAACCATTACACCATGGGACCATGTGTTGTATACTGAACATTATTAACAGACGGCATTATTGGCGCCATACTAAATTATTGTAGCTTATTTTTTTCCCCTTTATTCAAGTAACTATTCAAGGAAATGTTTAAATAACGAAGGCCGCGTGGCCTAATGGATAAGGCGTCCGACTTCGGATCGGAAGATTGAGGGTTCGAGTCCCTTCGTGGTCGCACAATTTTGGGATCTTTTTATGCTGATGGCCATGGATGCACATCCAGCAATAGACTCTGTTGACAGTTTCCTTAATTTTTGTGTAGTGCTGTCGTTCTGTGGCTCATTGGTTTTCCAAAAGAATGGTTACAAACGTCTACAAACAAAGTCCCACCGATATTTGAACTCGTTCGCGAAATTCAGAGTCTCGAGTGCCAAACATAACACTGTGGCACCATATGTTGTGCAGTGAACATTATTAAAAGAAGCCATTATTGGCCTCATAGCAAATCATTGTGGCTTCAGAAATAAAATATTAACAACATTACTTGCTTCACGCAAGGTCCCACCGAGATTTGAACTCGGATCGCGAGATTCAGAGTCTCGAGTGCTAACCATTACACCATGGGACCATGTATTGTTTACTGAACATTATTAACAGACGGCATTATTGGCGCCATACTAAATTATTGTAGCTTATTTTTTTCCCCTTTATTCAAGTGACTATTCAAGGAAATGTTTAAATAACGAAGGCCGCGTGGCCTAATGGATAAGGCGTCCGACTTCGGATCGGAAGATTGAGGGTTCGAGTCCCTTCGTGGTCGCACTATTTTGGGATCTTTTTATGGTGATGGGCATGGATGCACATCCAGCAATAGACTCTGTTGACAGTTTCCTTAATTTTTGTGTAGTGCTGTCGTTCTGTGGCTCATTGGTTTTCCAAAAGAATGGTTACAAACGTCTACAAACAAGGTCCCACCGATATTTGAACTCATTCGCGAAATTCAGAGTCTCGAGTGCTAAACATAACACTGTGGCACCATATGTTGTGCAGTGAACGTTATTAAAAGAAGCCATTATTGGCCTCATAGCAAATCATTGTGGCTTCAGAAATAAAATATTAACAACATTACTTGCTTCACGCAAGGTCCCACCGAGATTTGAACTCGGATCGCGAGATTCAGAGTCTCGAGTGCTAACCATTACACCATGGGACCATGTGTTGTATACTGAACATTATTAACAGACGGCATTATTGGCGCCATACTAAATTATTGTAGCTTATTTTTTTCCCTTTATTCAAGTGACTATTCAAGGAAATGTTTAAATAACGAAGGCCGCGTGGCCTAATGGATAAGGCGTCCGACTTCGGATCGGAAGATTGAGGGTTCGAGTCCCTTCGTGGTCGCACAATTTTGGGATCTTTTTATGGTGATGGGCATGGATGCACATCCAGCAATAGACTCTGTTGACAGTTTCCTTAATTTTTGTGTAGTGCTGTCGTTCTGTGGCTCATTGGTTTTCCAAAAGAATGGTTACAAACGTCTACAAACAAGGTCCCACCGATATTTGAACTCGTTCGCGAAATTCAGAGTCTCGAGTGCTAAACATAACACTGTGGCACCATATGTTGTGTAGTGAACGTTATTAAAAGAAGCCATTATTGGCCTCATAGCAAATCATTGTGGCTTCAGAAATAAAATATTAACAACATTACTTGCTTCACGCAAGGTTCCACCGAGATTTGAACTCGGATCGCGAGATTCAGAGTCTCGAGTGCTAACCATTACACCATGGGACCATGTGTTGTATACTGAACCTTATTAACAGACGGCATTATTGGCGTCATACTAAATTATTGTAGCTTATTTTTTTTCTTTATTCAAGTAAGTATTCAAGGACATGTTTAAATAACGAAGGCCGCGTGGCCTAATGGATAAGGCGTCCGACTTCGGATCGGAAGATTGAGGGTTCGAGTCCCTTCGTGGTCGCACAATTTTGGGATCTTTTTATGGTGATGGGCATGGATGCACATCCAGCAATAGACTCTGTTGACAGTTTCCTTAATTTTTGTGTAGTGCTGTCGTTCTGTGGCTCATTGGTTTTCCAAAAGAATGGTTACAAACGTCTACAAACAAGGTCCCACCGATATTTGAACTCGTTCGCGAAATTCAGAGTCTCGAGTGCCAAACATAACACTGTGGCACCATATGTTGTGCAGTGAACGTTATTAAAAGTAGCCATTATTGGCCAAATAGCAAATCATTGTGGCTTCAGAAATAAAATATTAACAACATTACTTGCTTCACGCAAGGTCCCACCGAGATTTGAACTCGGATCGCGAGATTCAGAGTCTCGAGTGCTAACCATTACACCATGGGACCATGTGTTGTATACTGAACATTATTAACAGACGGCATTATTGGCGCCATACTAAATTATTGTAGCTTATTTTTTCCCCTTTATTCAAGTAACTATTCAAGGAAATGTTTAAATAACGAAGGCCGCGTGGCCTAATGGATAAGGCGTCCGACTTCGGATCGGAAGATTGAGGGTTCGAGTCCCTTCGTGGTCGCACAATTTTGGGATCTTTTTATGGTGATGGGCATGGATGCACATCCAGCAATAGACTCTGTTGACAGTTTCCTTAATTTTTGTGTAGTGCTGTCGTTCTGTGGCTCATTGGTTTTCCAAAAGAATGGTTACAAACGTCTACAAACAAGGTACCACCGATATTTGAACTCGTTCGCGAAATTCAGAGTCTCGAGTGCTAAACATAACACTGTGGCACCATATGTTGTGCAGTGAACGTTATTAAAAGAAGCCATTATTGGCCTCATAGCAAATCATTGTGGCTTCAGAAATAAAATATTAACAACATTACTTGCTTCACGCAAGGTCCCACCGAGATTTGAACTCGGATCGCGAGATTCAGAGTCTCGAGTGCTAACCATTACACCATGGGACCATGTGTTGTATACTGAACATTATTAACAGACGGCATTGTTGGCGTCATACTAAATTATTGTAGCTTAATTTTTTTTCCTTTATTCAAGTAACTATTCAAGGAAGTGTTTAAATAACGAAGGCCGCGTGGCCTAATGGATAAGGCGTCCGACTTCGGATCCGAAGATTGAGGGTTCGAGTCCCTTCGTGGTCGTACAATTTTGGGATCTATTTATGGTGATGGGCATGGATGCACATCCAACAATAGACTCTGTTGACAGTTTCCTTAATTTTTGTGTAGTGCTGTCGTTCTGTGGCTCATTGGTTTTCCAAAAGAATGGTTACAAACGTCTACAAACAAGGTCCCACCGATATTTGAACTCATTCGCGAAATTCAGAGTCTCGAGTGCTAAACATAACACTGTGGCACCATATGTTGTGCAGTGAACGTTATTAAAAGAAGCCATTATTGGCCTCATAGCAAATCATTGTGGCTTCAGAAATAAAATATTAATAACATTACTTGCTTCACGCAAGGTCCCACCGAGATTTGAACTCGGATCGCGAGATTCAGAGTCTCGAGTGCTAACCATTACACCATGGGACCGTGTGTTGTATACTGAACATTATTAACAGACGGCATTATTGGCGCCATACTAAATTATTGTAGCTTATTTTTTTCCCCTTTATTCAAGTAACTATTCAAGGAAATGTTTAAATAACGAAGGCCGCGTGGCCTAATGGATAAGGCGTCCGACTTCGGATCGGAAGATTGAGGGTTCGAGTCCCTTCGTGGTCGCACAATTTTGGGATCTTTTTATGGTGATGGGCATGGATGCACATCCAGCAATAGACTCTGTTGACAGTTTCCTTAATTTTTGTGTAGTGCTGTCGTTCTGTGGTTTTCCAAAAGAATGGTTACAAACGTCTACAAACAAGGTCCCAACGATATTTGAACTCATTCGCGAAATTCAGAGTCTCGAGTGCTAAACATAACGCTGTGGCACGATATGTTGTGCAGTGAACATTATTAAAACAAGCTATTATTGGCCTCATAGCAAATCATTGTGGCTTCAGAAATAAAATATTAATAACATTACTTGTTTCACGCAAGGTCCCACCGAGATTTGAACTCGGATCGCGAGATTCAGAGTCTCGAGTGCTAACCATTACACCATGGGACCATGTGTTGTATATTGAACCTTATTAACAGACGGCATTATTGGCGTCATACTAAATTATTGTAGCTTATTTTTTTTCTTTATTCAAGTAAGTATTCAAGGACATGTTTAAATAACGAAGGCCGCGTGGCCTAATGGATAAGGCGTCCGACTTCGGATCGGAAGATTGAGGGTTCGAGTCCCTTCGTGGTCGCACAATTTTGGGATCTTTTTATGCTGATGGCCATGGATGCACATCCAGCAATAGACTCTGTTGACAGTTTCCTTAATTTTTGTGTAGTGCTGTCGTTCTGTGGCTCATTGGTTTTCCAAAAGAATGGTTACAAACGTCTACAAACAAGGTCCCACCGATATTTGAACTCATTCGCGAAATTCATAGTCTCGAGTACTAAACATAACACTGTGGCACCATATGTTGTGCAGTGAACGTTATTAAAAGAAGCCGTTATTGGCCTCATAGCAAATCATTGTGGCTTCAGAAATAAAATATTAACAACATTACTTGCTTCACGCAAGGTCCCACCGAGATTTGAACTCGGATCGCGAGATTCAGAGTCTCGAGTGCTAACCATTACACCATGGGACCATGTGTTGTATACTGAACATTATTAACAGACGGCATTATTGGCGTCATACTAAATTATTGTAGCTTATTTTTTTTCTTTATTCAAGTAACTATTCAAGGAAGTGTTTAAATAACGAAGGCCGCGTGGCCTAATGGATAAGGCGTCCGACTTCGGATCGGAAGATTGAGGGTTCGAGTCCCTTCGTGGTCGCATAATTTTGGGATCTTTTTATGGTGATGGGCATGGATGCACATCCAGCAATAGACTCTGTTGACAGTTTCCTTAATTTTTGTGTAGTGCTGTCGTTCTGTGGCTCATTGGTTTTCCAAAAGAATGGTTACAAACGTCTACAAACAAGGTCCCACCGATATTTGAACTCATTCGCGAAATTCAGAGTCTCGAGTGCTAAACATAACGCTGTGGCACGATATGTTGTGCAGTGAACATTATTAAAACAAGCTATTATTAGCCTCATAGCAAATCATTGTGGCTTCAGAAATAAAATATTAACAACATTACTTGCTTCACGCAAGGTCCCACCGAGATTTGAACTCGGATCGCGAGATTCAGAGTCTCGAGTGCTAACCATTACACCATGGGACCATGTGTTGTATACTGAACCTTATTAACAGACGGCATTATTGGCGTCATACTAAATTATTGTAGCTTATTTTTTTTCTTTATTCAAGTAACTATTCAAGGAAGTGTTTAAATAACGAAGGCCGCGTGGCCTAATGGATAAGGCGTCCGACTTCGGATCGGAAGATTGAGGGTTCGAGTCCCTTCGTGGTCGCACAATTTTGGGATCTTTTTATGGTGATGGGCATGGATGCACATCCAGCAATAGACTCTGTTGACAGTTTCCTTAATTTTTGTGTAGTGCTGTCGTTCTGTGGCTCATTGGTTTTCCAAAAGAATGGTTACAAACGTCTACAAACAAGGTCCCACCGATATTTGAACTCGTTCGCGAAATTCAGAGTCTCGAGTGCCAAACATAACACTGTGGCACCATATGTTGTGCAGTGAACGTTATTAAAAGAAGCCATTATTGGCCTCATAGCAAATCATTGTGGCTTCAGAAATAAAATATTAACAACATTACTTGCTTCACGCAAGGTCCCACCGAGATTTGAACTCGGATCGCGAGATTCAGAGTCTCGAGTGCTAACCATTACACCATGGGACCATGTGTTGTATACTGAACATTATTAACAGACGGCATTATTGGCGCCATACTAAATTATTGTAGCTTATTTTTTTCCCCTTTATTCAAGTAACTATTCAAGGAAATGTTTAAATAACGAAGGCCGCGTGGCCTAATGGATAAGGCGTCCGACTTCGGATCGGAAGATTGAGGGTTCGAGTCCCTTCGTGGTCGCACAATTTTGGGATCTTTTTATGGTGATGGGCATGGATGCACATCAAGCAATAGACTCTGTTGAGAGTTTCCTTAATTTTTGTGTAGTGCTGTCGTTCTGTGGCTCATTGGTTTTCCAAAAGAATGGTTACAAACGTCTACAAACAAGGTCCCACCGATATTTGAACTCGTTAGCGAAATTCAGAGTCTCGAGTAGTAGTATGTTAGATGGGGGTACGGGGACAGTTGACCTTTTTGTGGGCGTGGTTGATGAGATTAAAAAGGGGGTGGGAGGCGTGGTTGTTGAGATTAAAAAGGGGTTGGTGTGGTTGTGTTGATGACGTCATCATTTTTGATGACGTCATGAAAGATTTGTGGTGGTAGGTTGGTATAGGTAAGATTTAAAAATAGTCTTAAAAATCTGTAAAATCTACCCCTGAAAAAAAGTTATCGTTTTTAGTCGTTAAAAAAATTGAAATAACGATTCGATATTATGTAGATAAATAGTAAAGATGACGACGAGAGCGCTGATTCCCTGCGAATGGCTTTTAGTTGGCAAAACAGAAAAGTGTTGTAGACTAAGTGTGTGTGGTGGTGTATTTTGCCCGCTTCATGTGTGGCGTATTCGACACGGTCAAAGTATACCCGTTGCGTGTAGAAGATGTAAAAATGGCACAAAAACACCGATAAATTTATGTACGAAATGCGGTAATGTATTAAAAATAAATTATTTAAATCGCGTTGAAGAAAAAGCTAGACGGCATTATAATATAGTGATGAATGAGTTGATAGAGACAACAACACGTTGATAGTGAATATATATAAAATTTAAAAATTATAATTATACGGCGGGGGAGCAAGCGACGGCGGAGGTCGCGTATCCTCGTTAAATCTGGATTTATTTACACTAAAGTTTATATTAATTTCATAAGTTTTTCTATAAGATCTTTTTTTTGATCTAAATTAACATCTTGTTTTTTATCGACATTGTCATTTTTAGCCGCTGCACGGATACTTTCATTCAATTTATAATAGTTATCTCGTTCTTCGCAGATCCAAACAAATTCTTCTTGGGTAATGACATTGTCTTCGATAGCTTTTGAAACGCGGTTTTCGATCGAGTTGAGTTTAGCTTTAGCTAAAACTCTAATTTCATCGTGTTTTGTAGCTTTTTTAAATAATATATTTTTCGTGTGTATGAGAGCAACCGCACCACAGCATAACCCTGCAGCTAATCCTCCAAAAGCATATCCTACGGGCGACGCTACAACGCTGCCGATACTGGCGATTCCAACGGCTCCTGTTCCCACACCTGCCATTTCAGCGAGATCTTCTACAATAGTACAAGTTTTGATGATTTTATTATATTTTTTATACGTTTTCTGGCGTTGGTACATTTCGGCTCGTAATTCTTTTTGAATATCGTCGATTTTTTGCAAACGAAATGCGTTTACGTTCGAGTTTTCGATATTGTTAGCTACTGAAGCATCCTTCATATACCGTACATCTGGATAAAGTACATTTGTTGATTCTATAGGTACACTCATTGTTTTCTATTAATAGTAAAAGGTTTAAAAAAAATCTAATTTAGAAAGTTTTTCTCGAAATTGTCGTGCTTTTTCATGAATGACAGACATGGCATATACAGCAGCAGCACAGCTTAGTGCAATTGTCAGACCAAACGTTGTTATCATTTTTACGTCGTTATAAATTTGGATGAAATCATCTAAATTTTCACACGTTTCATTGATTTCATTGATTTTTTTTATATACAACCTCACGTTGGTTTTTTCTGCTTGTAATTCTTTTTGTAAACGTTGCACTTCGCAGCGAACCAAGTCTTGGATATTATCTGTAGTCATTGTTTTTCTATTAATAGTAAAAGATTAAAAATAATTAATTTAACAGCCAAGTTTTAATTTTAATATCGTAACAGATTCCAGCTTCTAAAGAGCCGAAAAATGTCGCTTGTACAAATATTTTTCTGTTGTACTTGCTGTTGTTTTCTATTTTGAAGCAAATTCCACATTCTAGATGCTTTACTTTATTATCATTAAAAAAAAGTTTTCATCATCATTACTAGAACATTATTTATAAAAAAGTCAGGATTGTGCTGCGGAAAAATTTCACGTTTTTCAACGATTTGATAAACGTTTTCACCATGAATTATTTTTGCATAAGTTGAACAATCTGTTATTGGTACAAAGATATCAAACGAGGGCGTAGCTGTATGGTTTTGCCACGCGATCCAAAATATATCATCTAATTTATACAATGTTGTACCAAATAAAACTTCATCATTAGTATATAATATGACCACTTTGATGAAAAAAGTTGTTATCGTTAGTGACAATACCACTTGTTTGACTCTTTTTGCTTGTTCGACTAGGACCATAAATACTCGCCATATTTATTATAGTATAAATTTAATTTAATGGCAAACTTTTAATTTTTATATTGAAACAGATTTTAGTGTTTAGCGCACCGAAAAAGCTTCCTTGTACAAAAACCTTTTCATTTCGCGTTTTGAAACAAATTTCGTATTGTACGTGCTGCGAAGTGTTGTTGAAAACTAAACTTTTATCTCGAGCGGGAGAAGGAATATGATATACGTTAACGTCAAAACTACCTTCCGCCGAATGTGAATAAAAACCGTCAGCTTTCGCAAATTTTACAAAAATTGAGCAGTATGCGGGTGCTTGATTAAACATGTAAAAGGGTAGTTTAAGCCTACCGTGCCATCCGAGTATAATTTGATATTTTTCGACAAGAACTATCGTTTGTAAAATTTCATCACTATCGATATAGCCGTGATGTTGGTAAATGTTCGAGTTGATATAATTACCGCTAAATGAAATTTGCGCGCTCGTTCGACTGGGTCCGTAAATGCTCGCCATATTTATATAATTTCTAGATTTAAAATTATGGGGAAACCGTGATTATTTATGTCTCTACCCTTTGAATCTTTAATTTGAAAATTCAATGCGTTAAAAGTACCGGTTTTAAGCTTTTTCATTAATGGATTTTTATATTCTATCCACATACTCTCTCCGAACGATTTGTCTTGTAACGGAAAAGCGTTTAAAAATAGTACAAGGTTTACCGTTGAAATAATTTTCGGTCGTAGAAATTTGATCGCAATGAATGTATAAAATTTTAAAAAGTTGTACATCAATTTTTTTACTATATTCTCCCACAGTTAGAAATTCGTTGTGAAACCCGAGTAAATTAGCTAATTGTTTTCTTGAGTCAAATTTAGCAAGAAAAAACCTGTTTTTTCATCGATGGTGAACGTGATCCAAGATGCGTCTTTTACTATAATATCGATAATTTCTTTAATGTTGTAAAGCCCCGGTTCGACATCTTGTCGCTCACTCACCATAGATTATTCTTTCTTTTCTACGCACGTTGTAATATCCCACCCAAATGTTAACGCTATGTAATGAAATTGTAAGATTACCCTCGCGATTATCGATGACGTCATTTAATTGAACCGACCCACTAAATTTTTTCAATTTCGATTTCGAAGGTATGATACATTTTCCATTAGCGTTTCAGAGTAATTTATCGAAACGGTATCCGCAATCTGGAAATTTTAACGCGCCTCTTAATTTTAATGCTAGTGATTTGACGAGTATAAAAATTTACATCAACAAAAATGATTTTTTTAATCTACAATTCGATAATGTTTTTAGCAACTACAAGTTGCCTCAGGTTCGTAGTCAAAAAGTAGTCGATGATTGGCATCATAATCCGTTAAATTTTTATCAAAATCAAATAAATGTTGTAACGTACTGCAGCACAACGAGATGTGGTGTGGGTTATAAACATTTAAATCATTCCAATGTGATGATTCGTAGTTTTTTTTAGATTTCACGTTTATTATCAAATGAGACGATTACTCAAAGAAATGAGTTGTCCTACATCTTTTCAAAATTATTTTAGCGCGTTCGACAACAATATAGACATTAGCGCGTATAAAAAAATATGTAAAGACTTTCACCTCTCAACATTGGATCATTGGAAACAACGCGTCGATACGTACAGCGATGGATTAGGCACCGCTTATTTTTGGCGAAACATTGGTAAAAGATACGATCCAGTACCTGGACACAACTACGACAATTCTATTTTAAACCGCAAAGCTGACCCTATTCCTCTCAACAATCTTTCCGCAGACTTTGAAGCGGGTGAAAAAAGAATGGATTTTGACGACGGTGTACATAATCGTAAAGAACATACCATTAGAGTAGGTTACATTTTGCAATCTGAACGCGTTGAAACAGCGTGGACTAAATTTATATTGTCTTTGGGATTAGCTCAAGGTTTTACGGATATAGGTATAGAACGAATTAATGATTCTATAAGAACGTACGTTTACGTGATATTGGGAGCTCAAGTACAAGTTAAAAGTGGAATTCTTACACCCGGTACCGGTTTAGATGCACAGCGTGAATTTATAAATATAGTGGATGCTGAGATTGATTCTCCGGTCGATTTACAATCTAGTATCGATCGCTATCAAAAATCTTTATCAGATACTAAAACGCAATTAAATTTTATCGTCGGAGATTTATTATACATGATGCCGAGCGATATGAATATGCGTATAGGGTCGTACGTCGGATACAACAATAATATTTTAATCGCAACGTCTGATTTATCGTTAGGATTGAATCAAGACGTGAATTCAGATCCCATTCCTTCTCCTCTTCCACCTTTACAATCGACGCCACCGTTAGCCGCTAAACATGTGCAAGATGATTTAGCATCGAGCCCTACAATAACAAATGTGCAAGAATTTCCCTCTACAATAACCCAAGACCCTTTGGAAGAATCGAACGATAGTCACCAAGAAGAAAAAAAATGCTTTAATTATTGGTTTTGCAGTGTTGACAGGATTAGGTTTAATTATTTATGAATTGCTTTACTAGAGTTTTTTCTGCATCCAAGTTAAAATTAAAACACCAACCCCCGTCAATGCTAGCCATAAATGTTCTGCCGTCCATGTAACGATACCAGAAGCTGTTTTAAATAACCAACTTATCACCGCACCGATAATACTCGGTAAAGCGGCTAACGCTTTTTCTCCGAGTTTTGCTGATACACTCGCTAGATGTTTAAATGTTTTTTGTATCCACTCTTTTACAGTGCCACTGCTCGGTTCTGGCGGTGTAGGCGTCGGTTTAGGTAATAGGTATAGGAGGTTTAGGTTCGGGCGGTGTAGGTTTTGGTAAAACTGAATTTACAGCATTGACGATTTTAGTGACGATAAAAGCGATGGTCATACTAAAAGCCGTTAATGTACTAACGACCGTAAAACCTTGTTCTCTAAATAAAGTTTTAATTTTATCTGCCAACGTGACATCTCTTTCTAAAAATTTTTTAAACGTTTCTTTAATTCTATTGATTTGACTACGAAGAACGTAATCATGCACATCTATTTGCTCTGGCAAAAAAAATTTGAGATCTTTTAACCTTTGCAACTCTTGACGAGATTTTTCAATTTCATTCTCATTTAATCCTCTTTCTTCAGCGTCTGAAATTAATTCTTGAATATCGGATATTTTTTGATTGACTACTTTTAATTTAGTTAAAAGATCTAATTGTTCACCTCGATTTGTCTTCATGATATCATTAAGTGCTATCACTTCTCGCCATGTAATGTTTAATTCTGTTTGAATTTCTTGATCGCTTTTGAGAGTTTCCATCGCCATTTCGAAAGCTTCTTCTACTTGTATTGATTTTTCTACCCGTTGTCTAGGTATAGAAGGTAACTTTCTACCACCGCTTATTTTTGACGAAACATCAGTTAATGGGTTTTTTGTTTCTAATATGACATTTAATATAGCTTTTTCACTTTCATTAAATATTCCTAAATCATAACTTGACAAGGGTTTTAATGAATTTAACTTTAAAAAAGCACCCTTTTTTCTCAAATTAGATAATCGTATCTTTTCGTCACCTTTTAAAAAATAAAGTATACCCACTCCTTTTTCATTTCGTTCATACTTGAAGTTATTATAGTCTTTTATATCGGGTTCAATACCTATACTTTTATAAAACTCATCGACTACATCTTTGCGTAGTTGATGTTCTTGAGATAAAGTAGGCAGACTAAAAGATGTTTCGTGTGTGATTGGAACATCATCATCAATATATCCATCATTAGCTAATTGAAAATTTTCATCTTCATCTTCGGGGTAGTTGAACATTGGATCCAGCTCGATGAAATCATGTCCTCCTTCCGCCATTTTACAATTACTTTACATATTATTTTAATAATTTATAACTCGCGTAACCTACAGCGCTCATACCAATCAAAATGAATAAGATTTCTCGCGTTTTTTGATCTTCGCTAGGAACGTAAAAATCCTCAAGTTTTGGTTCGTTGTATAAATCTTTTGGTAAATTAAATTGATTACCCGTAACTCGTGAATATTCATTATCGCATCGTCAATGCTGTTAAAGGTTTTTTCAGCGTTTGATTCTTTTAATAATTGATCATTTATTAAATCTAGATATTTTAAACGCTTTTTACTAAATTCGTCTCTGGCTTTCGTAAGTTGTTCTAGCGCTAAATCGTGTCTTTTACGTTCTTGTTCGGCATCGCTAGAACGAAAAGTACTAAACAAACAAATTGATCCGGTAAAAGCTAACGCGTTAACGACCGCGCCGCCAATCATCATCGCTACAGACACCATTTTACTTTTTCTTTAATTTTTTTATATATTATTTTATATTTACCAACTATAAACTATGGCTAATACATACGGAGATGTACTCGATCCATACAGAAGATTAAGAAATCCTTTGGGATTAAAAGGATTGCGTCAAAAAGTTGTCATTACAAACAATCCGAGCACCATTACCGAAAATCAATTGTTGACGGTTCGTTTTCCAAATTTAGGAATAAATGACGTCATCGTTCCGGGGACGGTTAGATTAGCTTTCAACATTGTTCTTCAGTCTGCGGATGATGATACGAGAACTATGGTACAGAATATAGGTAGAGCCATCGTAAAAAATATAATCATTAAAATGGAAGGAAATTAAATATTTTCATTAGACGATGCAGATGTGTTCAATTGTTATAAAGACGAATGGTTAACGAAAGATCAACGCGAAAATCTAGCGTACCAAGGAATCGAAAATCCTAACGTCACTAAATTAAGAGTAGACGCTAGCGATGCGGTTCCCGCAGGCGGTGGAGGAAAATATAAAGCCATCGCGGATACATTGAAAAATAGGTATCACATTCCACTCGATTTTGAATTGTTGACCGATCATCAGCCCTACTACCAATCGGGGATCGGAGATCGATTGACTTATGAACTCGTGTTTAATAAATTTTCAAAGGTGATTAAAAGCACCGACGATAATGCAAAATATATCATAAGTGGGATTTCTTTAGAATACCACGTCGTTCATATACCGGAACTCGCTCGAATGATTAAAAATCAATATAGCAACCGGTTGTCGATATTGTTTGATCGCATTTTAAGACAGAGCGTGACCCCGTTAAACAAACGCGATACGACGTGGAATATAAATTTAAATACCCCCGCAAAAAGTATGAAAGGAATATTGTTTTTATTCAAAGAACCCAATGTGAAAGAAACATCAAATTATATAATCCAAAAATCGATAAAGTTTCAATTACGATCGAAGGCGTTCCCAATCAGCTCTACGCGCACGGAATGAAAAGGTATCAACATTGGGAAGAAATTCAAAAATATTTCGGTGATTCAAACAAACAACACGCTATTCAAATCGTTAAAGCTCTAAATTTATCCAACGTCAAACAAGCCGATTATTTACTCAATCGATACGGTTTATTTTTAGATATGAGAACGAGCGACGACAATAAAATACACGGAAGTGGAAGACGAGTACAAAACTTATCCGAAGGAATTACCATTCAAATAGATAAAGAAGCGGAAGCCGCGGGTGAATTATACATGTATACTTTTATTATTATGGACGCGCAACTCGTTATAAGAAACGGACGTTTTGAATCTGTCGATTATTAGTATTAGCGACTAATATTAAAAAGGAATGTTACCTAAATATCCACACGCTGCGTTAATTTGCGGTCAAACCGGATGCGGAAAAACTGAATTTGTTTTAAATTTGTTGGAAAAAGAATATTTAAAATATTTCGAAACGATCGTCATATTATGTCCCACCATCGGTGACAACGACACGTATCAAAATAGAAAATGGATTTGGAACGACGAGGGAGTGCTCGTTGACGATTTACAAAATTATACGTTAAACAAAGCGATAAAAATGTATAGCGACGTATTCAAAGGAAACGAAACGTTGTTTATCATCGACGATTGTAGCGCGAGTAAAGATTTGCAATATAAATTTTTTTGTCGAGATGAGACGAATGCATTGGTACACTTGGCTTTTAGCGGTCGACACGCACATCACAGCTGTTGGGTTATTTCACAAAAATATAATAGCGTATTGAAAGATTTTAGAGAGCAACTCAAATGGGTGTGTTTATTTTATTGTAAAGATAGAGATTCGTTTGAAAATTGTCTTCGAGAAAATGATGTCATACCGACAAACGAGTTGAGAAAGCAAATGCATGAGAAATTTAAACGAGTCAAACATTGTAAATTGATTTTAAAAACGGATCAACCTACCGATTATGTTATTCTAGACTAAATTACTGATTCGTTACTCTCTCTCTTACTGATTCGTTACTGAATCGTTACTGATTGCTTACTTTCCATTACTGATTCGTTACTCTCTCTTACTGATTGCTTACTCTCTCTTACTGATTCGTTACTCTCTCTTACTGATTCGTTACTCTCTCTTACTGATTCGTTACTCTCTCTTACTGATTCGTTACTCTCTTACTGATTCGTTACTCTCTCTTACTGATTCGTTACTCTCTCTTACTGATTCGTTACTCTCTCTTACTGAGTCGTTACTCTCTCTTACTGATTCGTTACTCGACATTACTTGACATTACTGAATCGTTACTCGGCATTTTTTAAATAAATTATAAAATACTTATAATAAATGGAACAAGTTCAACAAGAGTCATTCATGTTACCCCCACCATCAGATGATGCAAGTGACAACCTGCTGCTGCTGTTGCTGAAGCAAAAGCAACGAGACAAACAACTCTTGTCCATTACTGATTGGTTATCTAGCATTACTTATTGGTTATTCTCTGTTGTTCTTAATTTTACTGATTATTCTATAAATACTTATAATAAATGGAAGACCTTCATAAACTAGTGACCGAAAATCCATCCATGTTAAGCCCACCATCCATGTTAAGCCCACCATCCATGGATGTTAATACAAGTGACAGCTTGCTGCTGAAGCAAAAGCAACGAAACAAACGACTCTTGGCTGTTGTAGCGGGAGGAGATTCAAAAAAATATTTAGGAAAAGAGTATTCCGTCAGCGACATTGAAGCTTTGTCTACAGAAGAGCGAGATGTATTACACACGCAATACGAAACTAAATTAGGTCGTGATATAACAGAGTCTTTAGGTAGCGCCATTCTAACATTATATGCCAAATTATTAGGATTTAGTTTAAATCGCATTGATTTATATGGCCATCATTTTGAAATTGACGACGAAGGTAAATTAATTACAGATTTAGAAAAAGATCCATTCATTTTGAGCATGCTTTCTACCGAAGCGTGCGATTTATACTACAACAATGGCATGTTGATAGCACCGCTCTCTGCAACGCTAATTACAGCAAAACATTTAAAAAGAAAAGAAGAATCTTGTATAGATAATAAAAGCGATGGAGACGAACGAGTTGGAGAAAGCGCAGCCAGAGCAGACGCAAGCTGTGGAGACACCGTCGTCAACACCGTCGTCAGTAACGAAGACGAACAATAAAAAAATAAAAAATCCAAACAGAGTCGCAGCTGGTAAAAAAGCCGCCGAACTTAATAAAAAGAAAAAACAAGAATTAAAAAAAGGTGCAACCAAAACTCGTTATGCAGCTACGCTTGCGCCGCAGAGTGCTGTACCAGAAAGCGCTGGAATAAACTACTACTATATCGCTATTGCCTTAGCCGTTGGAGGTTTTGCTTATTACTTGTTTTCCAATCAACAGCCAGCATCGGTAAAAGCTCCGCTAAAACCAATACCAAAACCCCCACCAACGCCCAAACCTACACCCACGTCAACGAGAGAACTTGTTGTTTTTGAAATGGAATTTTTTTTTTTTTTAATAAAATTATATTTACAAGTATAAAATATGATGGATACAAAAGGAATCGTCAATTCAGCTTATCACAGTGCCGTTGTAGGACTTTTTACCATTTTATACAGCATGCTCGGTAAAAAAGTATTAAACATAAATCCACCCGATTTAGGAAAATTGGATATAAAAGATGGTCTAAAACTCACCACGACGGTTGCAGCGGCTTTAATGACTCAAACGTGGTTAGTTCAACAAGGAATTTTACCAGACTCGGTTATGCCTAATAATTCTACAGAATAAAATATATTGTACAATATTAAAAAATGGATAAACGAATAAAACTAAAGCTAGCCAACGTCTATTATAGTCCGAAAGGATATTGGAAAGGTCTCGACGCGATTAAAAAATTAGCTCAAGAAACTAAAGTGAATAAAAAAATAGTTTCGCAGTGGATAAAAAAGCAAGTCTTGTGGCAAATTTATTTACCGTATCCTAAATACATTCCTAGACCGACCAGTTCAAATAGTATGTTGGAAAAACCAAATGAGGTTCATCAAGCAGATTTATTGTTTCTTCCGCACGATAGTATAGGTAAAAAGACGTACAAGTACGCGTTAACCGTTGAGGATGAAGCCAGCAGATATAAAGAAGCGGAACCGTTAACCGATAAAACTGCCGCTCAAGTCGTTAACGCGTTTGAAAAAATTTATAAACGTTCACCGCTCACTTGGCCAAAAATTTTAAAAGTCGATCCTGGAAAAGAATTTATGTCGACCGTCACTAAAATCATGAGTCAACACAATGTAAAAATCCAAAGAAGCGAAGCCGGGAGTCATAGAGCTCAGGGTATAGTAGAGCGATTTAATAGAACTTTGGGCGAAAGAATATTTTCTCATCAATACGCTAAAGAAATAGCAACGGCTACAAGAAATAGAGAAAGACGCTATTAAATTACCCGTTGTCGAGCAAAATCCAGCCTCACCAGCTATTGCTAAAAAGAAAGAAAAAAGAATCCCAACTAGCAGTTTAGTTCGGTATTTATACGCACCCGGTGAAGCTGAAAAAGATACGAGACGTCGCGCAACCGATCCTATATGGAGTATAAAAATTTATAGATTAGCTAAAACGATGAAAGCTCCGAATCAACCCATCTTGTATTATTTAGAAGCAGGTCCCGCTCGTAGTTTTGTAAAAGAAGAATTACAAATTGTACCGCGAGATACAGAAAATCCACCCATTAAACAATTATAATTCTTTAGGTTATTGATGGAATCTTAGCAGCTATGCTATAATGTCCGTAAGCAAAAGTATGTATTCCATCCTCTAAAATATATCTCTTTGTGTCTAAAGGAGATAAAGATATTTATTTACTCGCGTTGTATATAATCTATGGTTTTCATTTCTCATAAAATTCATAAAATTATAAAGCGGCTTTTTAAAAAAAAAATTTGTTAAATAAAACTTGTTTATATCGCGAGTGTTTAATTTCCTTTTCTAAAACTTGTTTTTTAACGCCTTTGGCTTTTCTTAGTTCTTTCGAAAAAACGGCGGGTCTTAAGCCGGTAGGTTTTTTCGTTTCTACTTCTTTTTGTAAAAGTATCGAATACATTTTCGGTCTTAAACCGACAATTTCGGAGATTAGAGTTCCTGCAGTCTCGTCTTTCATTTTACCGATTACTTTTTTATTCTCTTCAGAATATAAAAAATGTTGTTTTTCTTTGTCTTTATTGTAATAATTACTAAAATCGTATAAATGCTTGTCTTCTTCCATATCTTTATAAACGTCTTCCGTTTGAATCTCGAGTAATAAGCTATCCGTATCTGTGTAAAGTAAATTACACATCTTGCCGTATTTCTTTTTTAAATGATTGTAATAAAAATCGTACATGTAAGCTTTAGATAATTCAAGTATGCTCATTCCGACGTATACTGGGTGGTTGAGTACTAGTTTTATTTTATGCATGTGAATCGCCACTAGATCGTGATCTTTAAACATTTTAGCCTCGGCAAAATTTGGTTTCGCAAATAATTTAAGCATTTGCTTTTTTTCGTTTTCATCGTTTAATCGCTTCAAATTTACGTTAACACGATTTCGTACATTTTCCATCGTTTTTCCAAAGACTGAATTATTCATGAGTTTGTACAAATCTGTTTCAAACTCAGACGTTGCGTTTTTTCTGAGTTGGGTGTTTAAATTAATGTACGATTTCATCCAAGGCGATTCATCAAATTCTAAAACGCGATGAATTTTAGTCAGTTTCATACCGAGTTGTAAATACAATTGTAAATTACGATAATGAAGCACGTAGTTTGATTTATCATATAAATTTGGAACTAATTTTCTAACGTTTGGAGCCGGTTTGTTGTTTAATAACTCGAGCTGATACGGTGACATCCATTCTTTCGGTACCCTCAACGACTCTGGCGCGAGTGGAAATGCATTGTGAGAATCGTGTAATTCTTGATTATATTCTAAATCAACTTCTAAAATGCATCCTTTTCCACGTATTAATCCTTTTTCCAGGAGTCTGTCAATTTGTTTTTTAGTCATCCATTTAAAATTATCCGTTGGCAAAGGTTGACTCATCGCCCATCCGTATAAATTATTCGTGTCTAAATATTGTATATAACTACAAGGTTTTGTTTTATCGTAATCGGGTAAATAGCGATTGTTTGCTTTTGCGTATCGTTTACCTACCATACACGTTCCTCCTCTAGTACCTTTTTCTATAAATAAATGCATGTCGACATCCGTAAACAATTCTAAAACGACTTTCGAATGTTTAAGCAAAGCGTCCCAGCTCAATCCTGGGCTCGTGTAATAATTAGCTGGATCCAAACCGTATTCTCGTATGCAAGTGGTACGAAATTTTTCAAACACGTCCGCCAATAAGCAAGTATCCGTGCGCACGTACAAATCGTGATAATCGCCTAGAGTTTTACAATCAAATTTAGTCCAAACCTTCTTTGCGTGCTCATATTCTTCTTTAGTAATACTGTCTTTATTTAAACTACTGTAAAAATGTTCTTGTGAAGGAAGTTCAGTTTCGTCAAAACGTTCAAAACTATCCATGTACTAATAAGGATAATACCCTTTTGTAATAAAATTTTTACTTTCTCAGGATCATGCTCGTACTTTTTAGTGATTGAAAAAACGTCGTTTGATTCTACGAGTTTATCTAACGACGCTAGTAAAAATTGAGCGCTGTCGATAAATCGCAGTTGCCTGATTGAAAAAGTAATATACTTTTCCATATTGTTTGAAATACATTTTATTTTTCCTCTCGTTTGACTTGCGCCCTGCATAATGAGATGAGAGTCGTATCCTCGCAAATTATGAAATACAACCGGAATAAATGTTTTACCCGGTTGTAATTTCAGTTGGAAATTACAACTATTGTGCGCTGCACCTCTATATTTCCCAGTGATGTGACAATGATCGCGTACTTTTCTAAACTTGTCAATTGTTTTAAACACCTTTTCTTCACATATCCAACATTTTTTTGCATTTTTTAAATCTTCTACATCTTCTTCAGTCATCATCATTTCTTTAGGTTTTGCAAATATCTCGTTAATCTTTTCTTCTTCTTTTTCTAATTTTTTTTGAAAATGACTCACGGCATCTTTTCCTCGGTATACAACGGGAGAACAAGTTTCACCGTCGCACCGAACGACGACGTACGAATAACCGCAAACGACGTGTTCTTGCAGTTTTTTAGTATTGGTCGTACTCGATACATCTTTAATCTTTTTAATTATACTTCCAAAGTCTGCGTATATAACGAAAGGAACTTTCATCTTTTTGTAAAAAGTTTAAAATTTCAACGTATCGTTTTTACCCTTTTCTGGCATGACGATCGCCGTCGGTCTGCCGTTAACTCCCTCGCACATTTTTGCGTGGTCTTCAAGATACGCTTCTGTTGAAAAACCCTGTAAACATCTCATACAAAAATGTTTACGATCTTTGTGGTTTGTTTGATCGTAAAGTAAACGACTTAAACTCTTTATCCAAACGTAGTGCGATACATCTTTTTCGTGAATTAATAATACATTTATACGATCTATATTTTTAGGTTGCTCGCTGAGCTGGTAAACTACAAACATATTTGAATCATAACCAAGAACGTTTATTGCCAAGTTATTTTGTTGTTCTACTTTTTCAATCTGACTGATTGGGGTCGGAAAATCGATTCCGTTAAAATTTAAACCGTCTTCCTTTGAATATTTGGACGTTCTTTCAGGATGAATTTTCACGGGTAAAAGGGCGCTACGAAGCGCCCATCGAAAACATTCGTTGTCTTTATTTTTCACATTGACGCATGCCTGCTTTTTTGTATGTAGTCGCATAGCTCGATATAAGATGCACCTTGAAAAGGTTGATATCTCGTGTAGATAATACTCATATCTGCAATACGATATACGATCCAATTAGAGCCGTTGGCCGTCCACTTTTCTAAAGACTCTTGAATTTGTGAAAAAACAGTATCGAGTACATTTTCGAAGTCGTTAAAATTAAATAAAACAATTTGCCCGTTATTATGAAAACGTGGGTCAGCCGACCTCGTCATACCCTCTCCTATATCTTTGTGTAAATATATATGTATATATATCATAAACTTGAACGATGTAAAATCTTGCAAGTCTAAACCAAACTTTTCGATAATCTTTGGCTTTGCCGCTTCCCAAAATATGTTTAAATCTTCTTCTTTGCTATGACCAAACGGTACAAACATCCATCGTTCACGTAAACATCTTCCACTGTCGATGGTCGCGTCAAATCTCAACTCGGGTTCTAAACCGCGAAACCTTTTAATAGCGACGATATACCCTTCTTTAGTGTGCTCTCCTCTTCTCCCGCGGTAATGTTCGGGTAAAACAATATTATTTATTCTTACATACTCTTTAAGTTCGGCTAACGTCCACTTTGATAATGGCTTTTGTTTATGCCGTTTTATATATTTTTTTACCGCCAGATACCTAGACCGTTTATCGATTCTACCCTTTTGGTTTTGCACAAAAATTAATGGTCTATGCGAGCGACCAAACTCTTTCAATTCCGCCAACGTCCACTTTGATAAATATTTTCTTCTCGTCGTCATCTTTACTATTCATCTACAGTACATAATATCGAATCGTTATTTCAATTTTTTAACGACTAAAAACGATATCTTTTTTCAGGGGTGGATTTTACAGATTTTTAAGACTTTTTTTAAATCTTACCTATACCAACCTACCACCACAAATCTTTCATGACGTCATCAAAACAACCACCCCACCCCCTTTTTTAATCTCATCAACCACGCCTCCCACCCCCTTTTTAATCTCATCAACCACGCCCACAAAAAGGTCAACTGTCCCCGTACCCCCATCTAACATACTACTCGAGTGCTAAAGCCCCAGTCACACTGGAGGATACGACAACTTACAACAGGTTACGATCGTCTGCGACTGGAAATTACAAGGAATCGTAGAAAAGTCCTGCGACAAGTCCCGGGTGGTTGCGGGTGGTCTTGGGTAGTCGCAAGACCGAATTCGGTCTTGGGGAGGTTTTCGATCATGTTCAAAAACCTGGCTGCGACCAAACTGGTCGTAGCTGGTCGTAGCTAGTCGTAGGTAGGTCTTCAATAGTCGTGCGATGGTCGTGCTACAAGTCTTGGGTGGTCTTACGTAGTCGTGGTTCATCGTGGGACTATCCAGTCGTCCAACAGTCGCACGACTATGCACGACTATTCGCACGACTTGTCGTGCGCGGAATGCACGACTAGTCACACGACTATGCGTGACTAGTCTTGCGACTGATCCTTGACAATCGTAGGTAGTCTTGGGTGATCGTACGACAAGTCCCTCTAGGTCTTGCGACCAGTCGTGCTATCAGTTGGCTACAAGTCGCAGAGGAGTCGGGGACATGTGACTGCTAGGCCGACATCGCAGAAAAAACCTACGACCGGGCCAAGACCGCCCTAGGTCGCACGACTGACATGGTCGTAGGCAATCGCAGCTCCAATGTGACTGGGGCATTAACATAACACTGTGGCACCATATGTTGTGCAGTGAACATTATTAAACTAATCATACTAAATTATTGTAGCTTAATTTGTTTCTATATTCAAGTAACTATTCAAGTAACTTTCAAAATAACCAAGGCCGCGTGGCCGAATGGATAAGGCGTTAGACTTCGGATCGGAAGATTGAGGGTTCGAGTCCCTTCGTGGTCGCACAATTTTGGGATCTTTTTATGGTGATGGGCATGGATGCACATCCAGCAATAGACTCTGATGACAGCGCTGTCATTATGTGCCTCATTTGTTTTCTAAAAGTATGGATACAAACAGGGTCTCACCAATATTTGAACTCGGTCGCAAGATTCAATAATTATAAGGCGTCCGAATCCGGAAGATTGACGGTTGGAGTCCCTTCGTGGTCGCACAATTTTGGATCTTTAAAAAAAAAAACTTGCGGGCGGCTGACGGTCATAGCCGTGGCCGGCTTGCAGCGAGGCCACTGGGCCGGTGGACGTGTATAGCCGTATTCCAGCACGTACGGAATTAATTGATTTTCGAGCTGCATTTGCTGGGGGTTTCGCCTTGAATAGAAATCTTCATAGACGGCCAATAGTTTGGTGAACCATATTGTTCTTGAACGGGAGCGTTATATAATAGATTGGGCTTTCAAGAGCTTTCTGATGAACACAGCCCTTTCAATTACACTATGCGGGGATTTCGCGCGCTATTATACAGATATAACATGGTTTGAGGGTGGACAGTCGATATTAGCTCCCCGAGGTATTGGAAGTTGAGAAACTAGTTCCCGAGGCGAAGCCGAGGGAACTAGTTTCTCAACTTCCAATACCGAGGGGAGCTAATATCGACTGTCCACCCGAAATAAACCATGTTATATCTAAGTAAGACTAATTGCGGTGACACCATGTAAGAATCTCAATTGAGTAGTAATTAGTTCTGAAAAGAACTGGGGGTACAACTCGACGTTTCGATCAGTATGCTCTGATCGTCCTCATGTTATATCTGTTTTACTATACCTCATACATATTCAGTTGCCATTACAATAAGAAGCAAGGGGAAAGGCAATATAACCACTGTGAAATAAAACGCGAATTTACATTTACGTGTGCCGCCATCTTTTCATGTGTATGTGTACAGTACGTAGCTAGCTAGCGCTAGCTAAGGCGATGTTCGCGCGTGCGTACTACTGTTCCCCGCTGGCATGTTCCCGGATGCAGGGAACAGATCGTTGGGACTATTTCCCCGCCGGGACTGTTCCCCGATGCGACAGTCTACTACGCACTACTGCGCATGCGTATTTACCCTGTGCGTGAATACTCGCGGACGCGAGGTAAACAGCAAAAATAGCATCTGGCACGTGACGGTGAATGGACCAGTGAGAATTCGGCTCTCGATCATGAATATGTATGAGGTATAGTAAAAATATTTATTGTTCGGTCTATATATGCTCGGTTGAACAGTGGGGTGTATTATGCACAGTGCTGTCACTTCCACACAAGATGGCTTTGAGTGAAAACAAAGATACTCTCCCGAAAACCAGTGGTTCAGGATTCGAACCCACATTCTGACGACTCGGCCATCAGAACACAAGTCCGAAGTACTTAACCGCTCGGCCATGGCACCCTACATTATTATTACAATTAGGCATTATTACACAAGGCATTAACCAAAAAATGTAATATGAAAAACGAAAGCTATGTGTATAGATTGGTTTAATCACTGTTATTGCATGTTTGCTTCTCATGTACAGAAATCTTATCGCCTATCGCCTTGTTTCTTCAGAAGCCTAGATGCGATTGTATAAGGCCAAAAAAAAAAAAAACATGTTTAGCGTCCTGCCTTTTTGAAAAAAGGAAGGAGGAGGGCCTTTTTTTAAATTTTTTTTTTTAAATGGCCGCTAGTCACATATTTAAAGACAACCGGCCGGGCGATTTTTCAAGATGGCTGCCAGCTTTTTTCAAAATGGCCGCCACTTAGATCTTATTTATTTTAAAATTAATTTTTTTCGTCTGAGATCGTTAAAATGTATCCTTTTTTTTCGTTAAAAAAAAATAAAAAAGGAGGCGGCCTCTAAAAAGGAAGCGGGCGGGGACGCTAAACATTTTTTTTGCTTTTTTGGCCTAACTTCCAAATGACGTATTTTATTAGGAGTTTTGTTAAGTAATAAATATGTAATAAAATAAGTCCATTACTTCTGGCAAAAAAGGTAATGAACATCATCAGTCTGTTAAAACTCCGAGAATTTAAAGTTATATTTTTATTCACAAAAAAGGATCACATGATAAGATCAGCTGTACGCAAAATAGCATTATGGACAAATACTTCACTGGAGGTAAATCATGGAGGCATGAATAATTTATGCTTCATATTTTACCTGTATGTTTTATAGTTATTAATAAATGTTATTCTCTCATTTCAAACTTACTGACTATTTTGTCGGTTGTTCCAATGTGGAAATAAATGTTGAATTGAACTGAACATAAAGTAAAGTTTCCTCACAAAGTGATCACACATTTGAATATCAGTCAAACAAAGATTCAAACCCAGAACATCGTAGATGCATGTGCTACCTATATGTGTCCCGGCCTGAGATACAAATTAATAGGAATAAAATAATGTTTGTTTTTCTGAAGTAAGATCACCTAAATATCAGATTAATTGCTTCATGGAATATTAATTTACATCGGGTAATATTTTGTGAAAGTTTGGGAAATTACAAAAAGTCTACCATGCCGTTAGACAAACCTTGTAAGATAAAACTTAAGAGTCAGTTTTAAAACTTGTAACTTTGTAAAATGAATAATCAAGCCCCTCGCAAACTTACTAAAATTTCAAAAGAAAATTTACAAAAAATAACTAAGTTAATTAAATGAATAAGAAAAAATATGATGCTATGTGTAAACTTCACATGTGTTTATACAATGTACAACACACGTTAAAATACACCATGCTTGTACAAATACAGTAATATCTTCGGAAAGCATGCAGCAGGCCCTATGCCAATACATTTAATTTACTTAATTTATTTTCAGTTCTCAGTTTCTGGCTCACACTTTATTTCAATTTCATTTAAATGTGTCAAATCATACTGTTCTTGGTGCATTTCATAGAAGGATCGTCTTTTGTATTCGTTCCTGACTCTTTTGCACAATTCATTGATGGCCTCTACTGCCTTGCATTTACGGTCAGTAAACCAGTCATTGTAGTCCGGAAACTGCATCTTTGCCTGTTGGAAGATGTTCCGCATGACCTCCCTGTCAAGCTGGGGTATCTTGCATCTCTTATTGTTATCATCCCGTGAGTTTCCCGTCACGTTACCATTCCCCAGTTCCTCTCTTGGGATTTCCTGCTTCACCAGATACACACACAGCAGTCGGCCCCTCTCGTTATCTGAACCATTGCGTCTCCGATGTTGTACGTCCCTCAGTAAGATCTTATAATCATGCAAGGAACGAACTGAGTTTTCGTTCCCACCAAGAAGATACGTGTCTGCATCCGGTCCCTCCACAAATCGCGGGGTAATTATTGTACTGGCAGACGCTGACGTATAGGAAGTAGATTGTTGGTTACAGGTTGGCGAGGAAGACGAGGCAGCCTCTCTGTCGGGAGATTTTGGAGTGACGGTTATGGCTTCAGGCGTTGTCTTATAAGCGAGGAACGTCACCGCATCTTTTAGCCGCTCTTGCTTGTTTTCAATATGGTCGATCTTATTTGAAATGTAGCCGATCTTGTTAACTACGACATTGAGCCGTTCCTCCATAGCAGTAACCTGCTTCTTAACATCTCTAAGAAGATCTAAGATTAGAGGCGTGTTTTTGTCTTGGCGCGTTTTCTGCCCGGAAGTAGTGATCAAATGGACCTCGGCTATGTTATCAGAACAGAGTTTCTTTCTGACACCGGCAAGTCCAAAATCAACATCAGACTCGTCACCGCTATCGGTGTCTGAAAACAAGAGGATAATGTATGGAAGCAAGGTGTTTTTACATGTTTTGTTTTGAGGCAGTGGCTTCATCTCCAAAAGAAAACACATCAGATAATGAACAAAATATAAATCGTCAATTTAACATTAAAAAAGACTTATTGACTTCACTTTAAATCACATACAAATATGAGATGTATACTATATTTGTATACTAAATTAATCCTCCATCACTGTTAATTACTATTATATAGAAAGGCTTTGCTTCTGAATTAATTTTGTAGTAGAAAAATGTATACAAAAATTTATAAATATAAATCTATGAAAATATTGAAAAACCTAGTCTTGATCCCGGTACCTTTTACTTGCAAAGCGATTGTTTTAACCACTTATTCTAACACAATTATTATCTATCCAGTTGTCTAATTATTATCCTTCTTTGTACTAAGTGATTTGTATACCACCTTTTGTGTAACAATTTTTTCTTATGAGAGTATGGAAATAAATGAGATATTGAATTTAATTGAATGGAAAGGAACCTTTTTTAAATTAGATTTATATGCCAATTTCTAATTAAGCTATTGACGAAGGTTACTGCAGAAAAAATAGTGGGCAGCGATATGGGGGAATGCACATGTCCCCCAATCTTCATAACGGGGGTAGGGGAGGTAATGGCAATGTTCCCCAAATAATAGAGGTTATTTTCTCGTATATTTGAGGGAGGGACAGTATCGTCACAATTACAGCAGACTTTCAACGGGGAACGGAATTGGTGTCAGAACACAGTGATTGAAAACCGCTGGCTCATTCCATGTATTGATCATGACGATATTTTCCCTTTGAAACACCCCCCCCCCCCAAAAAAAGGTCATTGATCCTTATCCCTACCGCCCGCCCGCCCTCCACCCCAATCGTAACAAGAAATCGCCAGCACTGTCTGGGGGTAAGGGTACATATAGCCCCCATCCGCCACCCCTGGATGATACAGTTGCACATTTTGTATTCATCACGTTCCTATTTCATTTATGGATCTGCTGCTGTCTGCCAACCACGAAATGGGCCATGGTCTGGTGGCTGGGTCATGGTCACAGCTGACAAACGCCATGTACAAAAAGTGTGCTTTAAGCCTTCTACCATTTAACTGTAGCCTAGGCATACATGTACTTACGTTGTCGTTTATTTCCAGAATTATCATCCATATCGTCACCTGTCTTGAAACTATTCAATGTTTACATCAAGAACTGGTGGCTGACGTGTGTAGTTTGTTTACATCAAGAACTGGTGGCTGACGGTGTCACTTTGGACAGGATGTATTAAGTACGTAAGTTTACGCGTCGACTGGGCAACTGGCTATTACAAGCAGTGTACCGCGCTGAATCAAACCGGTAATGTAGCGTTTGAACACCGTAGTCCGTCTCCAACCTGAAACCTGCACGTATTCGGTGGCGCCAGATTCCTTTGTAAATCTCTAACAATAGGCTGTTAATCCGCTGTGTAGTGACCGAGTGGCATGACTGCCAAGTGACTCTGAAGAATGTTTTGCTCTATTAACCGTTTGCCGTGTATTGTGAATGAACGGTTTGTGTATCATGCTTGAGCCACGTGAATGCCTGTATACCCCTAGACTTGGTTCCAAGTCTGTGATTGTGGTTTTTTGTCTGCCTGAAGCCAATACGGCTCTGCAGTATCGCATTAAATAGCGCCCTCGTGTGTATTAACCTCCTACATTAACCTTCGATCACAGACTTGGGAATGTTTTTCGTCGGTTTGTACACACCCTATTGCGAATTAGTCCAAAAGTGGACTGAACAATCTGATTGGTCGGAAAGCCTTCCATAACATGAATATTCAAACTAAACCTTCCTACTTGCAGTTGGAGGAGATGTACTCAACGATTCCATTTAAACTGTAGGTAAGACGTTTTTTGTAGAGAAGGAATTATGTATTTTATTTTGTGCTTTTTTACAACTCTAAGATCTCATTAAATTTAGCTATCACTTCAAATACTGTTTACGTACCAAGCACTATACAAATTTAATATCGAATGAATATTACAGAAAGAATTTTAAGCGAGTGTAACCTGTTAGTAATAGACGCGGCCTACAAGGTTTTTGTGGCCTCCTGATTGGCCATCTCTCTAGCATCCGTATTATTATGTTAATTTTAGCTATGATACATGAATATCCCACAAACACAAGAGGGTCAAGTCTGAGATCGCGAGTTAGGGCTGTGATAGCCAGTAGGGGTAAACGGCGTTTTGCGTGGCTGATGCAGACAAAAATAACCGCGATCTCAGACTTGAAATCAAGTCTAGTATACCCCGCGAGTGAGACAGAATTCTGCCACATCTGTTGTGTAACCCGGTTATTGTGTGAATACACGACGACTCGGCCACATCACATCTCCGGTCCCGTGTACACAATATAATTCGCCTGGTATTTTTCTTTGATTTGATTACCGAGAAAAACACAATAAATTCCTGGGGGCTAAAGTTTGCAGAAACTGCTTTCAACCGGTGCCAAGACAGAATTCTACCTCCATGGTGTACCCTACCGGTTTTATGTGTGAATACGTCTCCGTACGACATCAACGGCGGTACAACTCTGGTCGTCTTCAAAATTCAACACAAGTTTGTTTTACTTCAGACACCATACATTGGCCTGTTAAAATGCATATAATTTTCCTATCAGTAATTCAGAGGAAATAACACTGATCATAAAGAGTTAAGTAGGGCCTAATTGTATTTAAATTGTAAGTTAAATACAATTAGGCCCTACTTAACACTTTTTCAATAGTTTATTTGTGCAACATCTGAAATTGAGCAGGACGCAATTAACATGCCGAAAACTCTGCGGTTGTAATGCGGCCTATTTTACATGATTATGATAATTCAGCATTTCGTTGTCCCTTTGAGACGTCAGTAGTTGTGTTCGATGTGTACGTAACAAATACCAATAGCGCATACATGGTCCCATGGTGTAATGGTTAGCACTCGAGACTCTGAATCTCGCGATCCGAGTTCAAATCTCGGTGGGACCTAATTGTTTTGTTCTCCGATCGGACTAAATTATTTTTAATAACATTTTATAATTAAAATAAAAAATAATGAGATATGTTTATTTTTTCAATTATATCTTGAACTTATGAGCAAATAATAATGTCAGCATCATTTACCAACTTATATCTATGATGCAATTCATGAACCAATACATTTTTTATCAATTACTTAAATAATTTTAATAAAATTTATAACAGAATTTTATGATTTTAATTATTTTTTTAACTTACTTTTCAAAGCCTAAATTTAATAACAATTTATTGGACTGTACTCACTGTGTTCTTTTATCAAAATGATTTGATGGTGGTAATTTCAGTCGTGTTAAATACTGAGTATTTCCTAAAAACAATAATTGTTGTGAAAGAACATGCCTAATTATCTTATTACCCTCATCATTATACCGAAATGGACTCTCTATCTCCATCTTTAAACACTGCAAAGGAGTATACAAAGATTTAAGTCCAACATCATTACGAATTGAGATTAAAATGTTACCATTTTATTTCTAAACCACTTGAAGAGCTGTTAAAGTTCCTGTACAAAACACCCCTCCAATAAAACAATGGTACAAAAGGCCCAACAGAGGGCGGTATGTAGAAAGGATACATAGGAATAGTGAAATAAGCATGGTGATGGCTCCCATTGACTGGACTGATTGAAGACATGTGTTCATAATCACCTGAAGACTCTTCAAAAACCTTACACAGGTCACGCAAAGACCACATTCAAAAGAAGTCATTTTAGTTTCACATTGTTTAACATGCAGAAAAAACACACATAAATATATTTTTTAAATCCATTACTGAACTTAAACAGATCACTGTTATGAGGTGGGGACCAGATACAAAATTGTGGAATAATTGGGAGAACAAGTTAAAGACAAGTGTGTGTGGATGTATTTTATAAAGCAATGTGATCGTCACTATAGTTTCCAGCACATTTAATGATCTATACACACTGCGTGTAGTTGTCTGGTACTCAGACTTTAATGACAATGTAACCATGTGAAATTTAAAGTTTGAAAGGCACCAGTCTTTGATGAAGCATATCAGATACCCATAGTTGCTGTGATAAAGGATTAAATCATAGTCCTTACCTGACAGTGCGGAGAACACGCAGAGCTCTGAGCGCCCTCATTGCTCTAAAGATGCCAATGAAATTGAGAATGTTGACATCATTGCCAACCAATGTAGCTATACTGAAGTCGGCAATGTTAACAACAACGATAGTAAAATCTACAAACCAAACAAAGGCTTCCAATAATTTGTTAATAATAATTATACAAATTATATGCAATCCTTTTTGCCAATTCAAATAAACTGAGTCCACCATTTCTTACCGACTGCACGTTGTCGGTTTATTAAATTAGTTTAATAATCTAATCAATTTGGTTTTACTCATCACTTAGAGGTAAACCTTACCGATTATGTTCCAGTGCTCCTTGAAGTAATCCAGTCGCCACACATACAATTTGAGAACGCACTCCATGAAATAAATGACAAGGAACACGTGATCTAAGACCGTGGCGTGCCATCCTGTTGATTATATCAAAATAATCAAAGAATTAGCTGTTGGAAACTGCTTACCAACCTAAAGGACCTGTAGTATAAATGCAAAATAAATGGCCTTGCGTTTCAAACCTAGCAGGTTCTTTCTGCTATAAGGTTCGAAACGTAAGGCCAATAACCATTATTTTGTATACAGTAATCAGTAATTCAGAGAAAATAACACTGATCATAAAGAGTTAAGTACGGCCTAATTGTATTTAAGTTAAATACAATTATGCCCCACTTAACTCATTTTCAATAGTTTATTTGTGCAACATCTTTAAATTGACCCGGACGCAATTAACATGCCGAAAACTCTGCGGTTGTAATGCCGCCTATTTTACATGATTAAGATAATTCAGCATTTCGTTGTCCCTTTGAGGCTTCAGTAGTTGTGTTCGACTTATAAGTAAGTAACAAACACCAATATCGCACACGAGGTCCCATGGTGTAATGGTTAGCACTCGAGACTCTGAATCTCGCGATCCGAGTTCAAATCTCGGTGGGACCTAATTGTTTTGTTCTCCGATCGGACTAAATTATTTTAATAACATTTTATAATTAAAATAAAAAATAATGAGATAGCTTATTTTTTCAATTATATCTTGAACTTATGAGCAAATAATAATGTCAGCATCATTTACCAACTTATATCTATGATGCAATTCATGAACCAATACATTTTGTATCAATTACTTAAATAATTTTAATAAAATTTATAACAGAATTTTATGATTTTAATTTTTTTAAACTTACTTTTCAAAGCCTAAATTTAATAATTTAATAGGCCAAAATGCTGTAATTAATTTACTCTAAATGTGCCTATTAAATGACAGGACATTTAACAACCTATGATAACCGTCGACACTCACGAGAAACATAAATAATCACAGACACTGGTCATTTATTTAGAGTTTGTTGCATTAATTGTTTATAACTTGAAACTTTCTTGTAATCTTATTACGTTGATTAAGAACCTTCGGCTTTTTGACCCTTGTAATTGATGTCATTCATAAGTGAAGATTAAGCCTGAAGAGGCTGGGAATAGCTGCAGACTACTTAAGTTAAAACGAAAATGTTTTAAAACTGGAAGTAAATTTGCAATTATATGGTCCTGATTTGTAGTCTAGAAACGGGTTTTAAATCTATAAAACAATACCTGCCCGTACGGCCACTGTGTCGTAAGTAAGAGCACACATGATGCCCGTGTTGAGTAGAATCACGCCGAGGATCAGTCCGTTGAAAGCAATGGACTCCGTCAAGTCGTACATGTGCAGCCGGAACGTTCCGGCCGTGCTCAGGACTTTCTTCTTGCGGAGTTCCAAAGCCATTTGTTCCAGAGCATCCTTGTCGTTCAGGTTGGCTGCTTCGAAGGCGTGCACACTCTGTAAATACTCCTCATGGTGGATTCCGCTCGATCCCTGAGTTGAAAAGTGTCTAAACATGTTAATCATGCAGTCGTATAGTACACCGTTATTTTGATTCATAAATAACTTTGTTATTAATTTCACGGTTCTTGTTTAAAAGTTTTTAAAAGTTTTCAACTGGGTTTTGACAAATACGCGTTTAGAACAGAAGTTTTACTGTCCTTATTTTTTCAAAACACTGCCCTCCTCTCAGAAAGCTCATGCAAAAAAGGATTAAAATTTCGAAAAAGTCTCAGGTTTCTGGTCTCCGAGCGCGTCGCCCTCGACCCTCGATGGCCAATTGTAGCCAAAATTGCTGGATCGATTGGAATTCTGCCGTGCTGCAGACGTTTTGCCCGATTTGTGAGGCCTCTCTTAGCCACCATACTTTTGTATATAAAATGGGAAATTTGATCCCTGCGTAGTGTTCATATGGACCATAATGTCCGCAAGTAGCATTATGTCCGCGAACCGATTTGGGCCCATTATGTCCGGACCATTAAGTCCGCGCGCCCATTATTTCCGGCCCAATATGTCCGCGAGCCCATTATGTCCGGCCCATTACGTCCGCGGGCGCCTCTCTGGTATATATACTGGCATTATGATGTTGCAGGTAGCAGTGTAGGCCTATATGGTGATGAACAGCGACGTCAAAGATGACATCACATACCATGTAAAGCGCATTGAGACTATAAGCGATATATCAGAATTAAATATAATAATTAGTATTATTATTGTGTTACGGTCACAGTTTGTAACTGGACTATTGACTACTGAAAAACTAAAACATAAAACAATGAAGACATTTATACGAAAAAGTTCATACTATTTTTATGTCATTGTATGATTGGTAAACATAATTCCAGCTTATCCATGCAACTTTTTGGGAGGACTTTCTGGACAATAATATGTAAATAGTACTTTTGGAAGACTATGCACTGCTTTGTAGGCGTTATTTATGGAAATTTAGAGAGTTTAAAGTTTAAAAAGGAACATTAAGAACTATTATAAGAACTATAGATATGAGCTGTTACCAAGACATTGGAAGAGAAAGTTAAGAAACAAAAGTATTAACGGCTCAGTGAACATGAGCTGGAAATAACTTAAGGGGCACAAACTGTGACCGTAACACAATAATAATAATTATTATTATATTTAATTCCTATATGGCACTTACAGACTCAATGCGCTTTACATGGTATGTGATGTCATCTTTGACGTCGTTGTTCATCACCATATACACTGCTACCCGCAACATGCCAGTACATATAGAAGAGAGGAGCCCTTGGACGTAATGGGGGCGGGACATAATGGGCTCGTGGACAAAAAAAAGATTGAAAACAAAAAGCGCGTCACCGCACCGAAGCCGACCGATGACCAGAAACCGGAGACCTTTTTTTTGGCCTTACCAATCTCACATCAAGTCAGCTTTTGAATAATAATGCGGTACTTTGTAATCTGGTATAGGCCTAATGACTAATGTTGTATATAAGCGTAAAGATCAAAAATAGCTGCTACCAAAACGAATACTTTCCCCTTAGAACGATTTCTTACTCATAACATTTACCTCAGATGTCGTGTCAAGAGAATCTACGACTGATCCTAGCGCCGTGGCTGCTACCGCAGCGGCGGCAGCTGTTTTCTTCAAAAGGCCGGCAGCAGGCGGCGGAAGATGGGTGTGCCTGTAATGCTGATCACGATGATGCTTCATTTTATCCTTGAAGAATGATACCGTTCTGGGTCCGATGCTCTCCTTATCCTCGCTTTGGCCATATGTGCCAGTCGGCAGTGGAGCTTGTAGTTTGTCAGTCATCTTTAATTCGAGGTCTCTTAGAAACTGTACAATATCAACGAATGTATAGTTATAATCTCTTATCGAGGTTACGACTAATTTCAGAACTATAATTACTACTAGATAATTCATGTGGTGTCACCGCAAACAGTGTTTACTAACTGCTAGATGGTTGTAAAATCGTGTAAAATTTAAATGGTATAGGGCCTGTTTTAGCTCAAACAATTTGTAATCAATATTCTTGGAAGTCCAATACGAATGGACGGCGGTTATGTTTCATATTGTCAATTAATGTCCACTACTGATCAAGTAAACATCAAATAATTAAGAAGTACAAGTCCTTGTTCGCAAGCAGACAACGTAGAACATTACAATCATAGATGTTCGTTCATGAGAAGAATAATATAGGTCTTGTACATCCCTGAATATTTGCATGATTGTACTAGTAAAATCGATGGATAGACAACTTCCATTTTCACAAGCACTTCCCAGTGAAATCATACACGGTTTCCCTTAGTTCGAATGCTTCTTCCGTTCACAGTCTCCTATTTTTATAATAATTATGTAATTTGTCGCTGTGAGCGACAATTTTTACAATGTGAACGGAAGAAGCATTTGGACTAGGTTTCCCTATGATTTTTCTTGTTGCAGCAAGCACTACACACGTTTACGTAACTAGTAGCTAGCGCCATAGCTTCGAGAAATGAGTGATAGGCAAAAGGCAAATGCGTCTAACATGAGGCGATATGTTTTATCGTACACAGACGATAGTTTAAATTTATTTATTTTAAAATCTTAGGACCAGTGGAGTAGCCAAAGGGGGGCAGCAGCAGGGGAGCCTCCCCCACTTGTTGGCAAAATAGTGTCAGTCGGATGATAATTTGTCGATTTATTTGAGTTTCCTGTTGGTAAATTTATCCCAAAAATTTTTCCCCTCCCCACTCTAAAAATTCTGGCTACGCCACTGCTTAGGTCTTTAGCCTAGAACAATATACTAACGTTAGTACAGGTCCTTTATGTTAGGTTAGTAAGCAGTTTGCAACAGTTAATTCTCTACTGGCCTGTCCAGGGTAATTGGAACAGTTATACAAACTGTGATTAAAAAGATGTGCCCTCCCAAGACCTCTGGGCTATGATTTTAATAACAGGGGCAAGCAAAATGACAAACCTGTTTAACGTCTTTTGTGATCCCGACGCGTGCACTTCGATCCTTTGACCTTTGTAAATTATGAAACTCTTCAGCAAATATAGGCCTGTATATCTGAAACATTAAATGCCTCGCTTACTTGATGTCCAAGGAATGAACACAAATAAAGAGAAATAGTTTCATGGTCTGTGGATAGAAAAGCCAAAGAAGCAGATTGAACTTGGCGCCTTGCTAAACAAGCTGAACTTGCTGAACGCGGGTCGAACTAACAGCGAGTCCAACAAAGAATTTCATAAAGTGATCGTCACGTGCGCGCTGTTTACATTCCCGTCATGCAATATTTTTAAATGACGTCATGTGTCAAAGGTCATGAAGGCACTGACTGATGTTGTTTGGCAGGTCGTACGACGATGTGACAATACTCTTCTCTCTTTTTTACTGATTATAAACAATTCCATTGTATTTTAACGGATTCATAAGTGTAGGTATCTTTATAAGTTTTCCACGATGGCGGAGAATGAAGCAAAAGGGAAGGCTTTTATGGAAGAAGCAGACAGAAAATTAAAATCGGCAGCGGGATTTTTCGGAAACCTTTTCGGGTATGTATGTTATTTTTTTCTATGTAGGCCTACAACTACAATTTAACATTACATTGTAATGTACAACATCCGTACAGTCGTGAATATGTAGAAATGGGCAGGGCGGATCCCAGGTGGCTGAAAGGGGAGGGCGTAGACTGTCAATAAAGGATGTAAACATAAAAGTATAATAAATCCACGGTTTTACTTTTAAAAACAATGTGGCTGTGGTTATGGTAGGGTTTTCAGTTTGGATGTGCTTGACCGAAGCCCGCCACACATACAGCGCATCGCCCGCAACAAAAAACATCAAAATTTTAAATCAAAAACATTTACTACTTTTACCTGTCAAAATCTTACATGAAATAGCTCATTGGAAAGCTTATAGTTTCAGCTATCCAACAATGTACATAAAATAGCAATCGGAAGTACATGCGAAAGCCTAGGTTTTTATGAATGAACCACTCTCGTCCCGCCCAGCCTTTCGCGAAGTGTTCCGAGATCGGGTGCATTCAGCCCGTAAAATTTGCCGCGCTCTGCTGAGGGCATCCACTTCGAAGCTGCCTCCGCACCCGAATACTTTGTGATTGACATGAAAACAGGTTCCCCTAGTGAGTCAAAGGGCTCCTTTACATACCCATGCTTGCTCAATCTCCATAACTACTCTACAACCGAAGTTACGAAGAGATAAAAAATAAATACCGTTTTTTCGAGGTGAAATCTTCAAGGTGAAAGGTAAGAGCGGTGTCTAAATGAATTTTACACCTCTTTTCTATCATATGTGAAAGTTTTGAGCCATAATTTTGTTTAGTTTTGACCGGAGAGTGTATTTTGTACACCCTTTCAAAAGCTCTTTTGAGGGAAACGAGCACGAACGCTGTGCGTGTGTATCACGGTGTGTGTAGGCTGATTCAACGGTTTTGGTGTTTTTAGGGATGTACACAGTGTATGGACAGTCGCGCTTCATCGAATGCTGTATATTTGATTAAATAAAATAGGATTCCTCAAAAACTACTGGTCCGATTTTCTTGATTTAAAAACCATTGTATTTCTTTCATCAAGACCTTTAATTTGATATAAATATTGAGCATATTGGTTTAGGAATAATTTTTCACCTGAAAACCCTAGTTATGGCCATCTTTTAAACATGTTTATTTATTGCTGGTTGCATATATTCCAATGCAGTATCACTATCAATGACACGGGGCGGGGGGGGGGGGGGTGGGGGGTATTATTATGACATTAGTATAATGTGGTGCAACCTCCAAACATGACAGTAGCACATTTTCTCTAATATTTTTACACCAAATTGCCAATGAATCAAGGTTTAGACCTATACGAACTACAAAATATCATGTTTAGCAAATTCTCTTATTGCTATCTTGTAAATGTATGATTTTTCCTTCCAGAAAATCCCCACGCTTTCAATCATAATGAATATATGATCTTCAAGTATCGGCCATTACTACTGTCATGATTATAGTTCACTTACCTTTATACATGTACTTTAAAAAGTGTGATTATTTCAATCTTCCAGACTCTTAGTCTTAACACATAATTATTTATGTCAGATGCATGTGTGCAGCTGGCACTCATTTTGATTTTGATGTGATTTTCTTGCAGGGGTTCTCAGAAACAAGAAGATGCATGTGAGCTGTACAGCAGAGCTGCCAACATGTTTAAAATGTCCAAGAAATGGAACGGTAAAAAGATTTAAAGACTCTATACCCTATTGGTATTCTCAAAAAACGTGAATGAACACGGAAAGAATGTTGAACCCAACCGCCACTTGTATTTAAGCATGTGTTTTTAGCAGACGACAAAATGGCCAACATCTCATTGGATGTGCATACAATCATTGCTCAAAATCTCCCACAATATCATTTCCAATCCTCACTTGAAGGCTGGTTCATACTTCACATGAAAGCGAATGCGAAGCGAATTTTACGTCATCAAATTCGCGGCGAATGATTCGCGCCATTGAAATGTGTTCAACGAATATTTGCCCTGAGCCATTGTCAACATCACGAATTTCTCTTCGCATTCACATTCGCGTGAAGTATGAACCGGCCTTTACACTTTCCTCTCCTTAAGTGTGTCCTCTATCACCTTTTAACCCTAATTCCCTAGGCCCATTTGCTTACACATAACCTGAATTCTCCAAAATCCTTCAGTAGTAAAGCAAGCACATATGCATGCATGTGTTTATGGCCAGGGACCCTCCCTGCATGCATGGAGCAATAAACTCACCCAAGCACTGACCTTGCAATCACGACAACAAACATGAATGTACATGTACCATGGAAAGGCAAGTATGCCTAATAACCTCAATCACCCTCAATCAAAATCCTTCACCTTAGCAAAGAGCGTGTAGCATGTAACCTCAATCCTTCAAAATCACTTTGGCAAAGAGGATTTTGGAGGATTTGGGAAGGTTAGGGTTAAAGGAAAATCTTTGATATTTTTTGTCATATTTGGACAGAAAGTGGTTGTTGTATTCTACATTCTTTCCATGAACACGTGAAATTTACTTGGTCTTAATTTGATGATGGTATCAAACAAATGGACATCATTTCATAGCAAAAAAAACAGGAAAATGCCGACGAGTTGTTCTGAGGTGATGCGCCCAGAAACCGGAGACTTCTTTTTGGCCTAACATAACAAAAAACACAGGTAGTACATCTTCAAAGAAAGAAAGAATAAGTTTGTAGGATAATTTTGGTCAGAACAAACTGTTTCACTTCATTCTCATATTTCAAAATTGCAAATTGTGGGCATTTACCAAAAGTGTACCATGACATCACTGACGAATTGTATTGTAATGTTACCTACCATTAAACAGAGGCAGGCAAAGCATTTTGTTTGTGTGCTGAAATTCGACTGCGTCTTGAGAGCAGACATGAAGCCGCCACCAGCTATGTTGATGCCGGTAACTGCTACAAAAAGAGTAATCCACAGGGTAGGTACTGATAACCCACTAGCTGGGGAAAGTAACATTGCATTCACATTATCCACTCGGGGTAAGGCCTGTGGTTTTTCAGATTTTCTTCAGATTTCAGGATTTCCCTTCAAGATTTCAAACCCTAATACATATGTGATGTCTTTTGTTATGTCTGACCAGAAGTCTGTTACCTACATGAAGTGTGCCAGTTGTGTGTACTAACCGAGTCCACAATATAGTACTCCAAGAACAGTGGATTTGACCCATTCATGACATTTTGTTCCACAAATTGATGCGCAAGATCTCAAAAACAAGCGGTGCAGTCTTACCCGGCGTGTGAGAGAACTGTATCTCTTGCGCAAACGCATTTATTGAACGAGCCAGTTGTTCGCCCCACAGATTGTTCGTCCATGTCTAGTTTAAGATTGTGTCTAGTTCTCTAGGAACTAGTTTCATGTGAAAGTGCATATCCCATGATGCCCCACGGCAAGCCGAGCAGAGCGAGCAAAACCCGTAATCATGCACGTTGTGCGTGTGCACATTTGGAGTACAATGCCTTGGTGTGGGTTACAGCAGGCTGGCATACTTCATGTAGGTAATAGACTTCTGGTCTGACTCAAGTGTTTTGAAATACTATAATAATAACTCCTCTGTTTGGTCAATTGTTTAATTATATTGTTGTAATGATATATTGTGTGACCTTAATTTACTCTGATTCTTCTGTTGTGAGAATAAAACGCTCTGATCAGTACATGTACTGACATGTGTTACCACATGTGCATTGTCATTGATCTCCATACATTCAGCAAAATGCTGTACAAAATTCATAATATACTACTCAAAATTCAAGATTTGTTTTTCAGTTAACGTTACGTCACAAATATTTCTACCAAAAAATGTTGCTTTCCAAATTTTTGAATAAAATTGTTTCCTGATACATGTACATTTGCTTACAGGAAATCACCATGTGTATATGCAATGCTGTGAAATATCGCATGATGATCATTCTGCATTTGCCCCATTTCAGCACAGGGAACAATTGTCTTTCAACAATTTTGCATACCAAAATTTTTAAGCTGATATTTTTGTGTGTTCATGAAATACTAGTTTTGAAAAACAAATCCTGAATTGTAATTCTATCATTTTTAGAAAGTCACATGATGCTTACTCCAAATCGGATCCATTTTGAAAAATTTCTTTAAAAAATGTATGTTTGTAGGAAATTCTGATTTTAGAATTTAGAATTTTGTTTAGAATGCTTTACAAGTGAAATCATTCATTGGGGTATAATTCATTCATTGGGGTATAATTCATTCATTGGGGTATAATTCGGAAACTAAGCCTGAGAATTTTCCATATGCGTCGTATTGAAAGTCGAGTTGATGTTTGATCCTTTGCAGAAGCTGTCAAGGTACTCCTGCGGGCTATTGAAATCTACATCGATATGGGACGGTTCACCATCGCAGCAAAACATCACATCTCAATCGCTGAAATCTACGAGAATGAAATGGTTGACTTGGAGAAAGCTGTCGAGAATTACGAGAGGGCAGCAGACTACTACAAAGGGGAGGAGTCAAACAGGTACGTGCAGAAAAGCATGAAGCCCCAGTGCAACATTGGTCATTAAATTATCAAATTATCTACCTAAAACCTTCTTGTGTAAAATTGATAAAATATCCTTTGAAATATTATTAAATAAGACCTGAAGGTCTGCATGGTGGAAAATAATAGAGTAGGTTTGCGGTAGTACCATGTAATAATCTCAGTTGAGTTGCGTATTATTGTCTGATGAGTTGCTCTCATTTTTGAGAAAAGTCATATAGTTTCCTGTAATTTTCAAAATAATTAATCAGATGGTCCAACTGAATTTATGTCTTTCGGAAATGTAAATTCCATGTAAGAATTGATACAAATGTCTCAAATAGCTTAATCTTTCACAGGTTTGTTTCTGTACATATCCCTTGATTCTTATAAAGTATGGATGCATTTACAGACAAATTGACCCAAAGTATGTACTGGTTTGAAGGTGTGTGAAAATAAAAGCTGTATATCTTTTTTTATTTACCAGCTCTGCTAATAAGTGTTTATTGAAAGTAGCCATGTACGCCGCACAATTAGAAGATTACGGCAAAGCAACAGAGATCTATGAAGAAGTTGCCAAGACTGCTATGGATAACCCACTGCTCAAATACAGTGCTAAAGATTACTTCTTCAAGGTAAACATTTGTGTATTGGAGTTAAACTAGACAGGTCCATACACAGAATTTTCGATGGGGATATGCAGCTCTGATATATGGACTGTGGAACATAGTGTAATTCAGTATCGTCTGAAATGTCTTCAATTTTCACTGACCATCTCCCAAATTCTCTCAACTGTAAAGGGTGGGTGGGAAGGCTGTGTAATTGCCATCTTCTGAACTGCTCTTATACACTGTAGACCGTGTGATTAGAAGAATTCTGCAAAAGAGCGCAGCTGTTGTATATTTAAATATATATATATATATATATATATATATATATATATATATATACTTGTAGTAAAACTAGTGGAACGCTGGTAGTTGTAACTCCGAGTTTCACGCGTTATGCGATCATCAGACAACTTGTCTGATGATTGCATAACGCGTGAAACTCGGAGTTACAACTACCAGCGTTCCACTAGTTTTACTACAAGTATATTACGCTCTGTCTATGTGGCATTGAGCACTCTACTTCAAGATAGACCGCTACATTTAAGTATATATATATATATATATATATTTTTTTAAATATATAAATGTACTTTGTGTACAACCACATAAAAGGCTTGTGTCCCGTTAATTGTGTGATCCCCGCTACTGCCGTTACCCAGGTTGTTTGCATCTGACCGGGGCTTGATCCCTGGCTACTCGGCAGATATGGTTTGGCCTCTGACCTGGCCCCATAGAGCAATAGATAATTGGCATAAGTGGACCGCCCACCAATATAGGGGCTGGTTAGCTCAGTTGGTAGAGCGCTCGTACAGTATTCGAGAGGTCGCGGGTTCGAGTCCGGCATCAGCCAATTTTTCTTTGCTCGCTACCCGTTTATATATATATATATATATATTATTTCCTTTTAAATTTATTATTTATTATTTTTGGCGGAGGAGGAGGGGGCATACACTCTCACTGTGTATGTAATAACGATATACATTCAAACTGTGGTTTTTAACCCTAACCTTCCCAAATCCTCCAAAATCCTCTTTGCAAAAGTGAAGGATTTTGAAGGATCGAGGTTACATGCTACATGCTCTTTGCTAAAGTGAAGGATTTTGGAGGATTGAGGTTATTAGGCATACTTGCCTTTCCATGGTACATGTACACCCATGTTAGTTGTAGTGATTGCAAGGTCAGTGCTTGGGTCAGTGGACACTGTTTATTGCTCCATGCATGCAGGGAGGGTCCCTGGCCATGTACATGTATCACAGAGTAGAAACACATGTGTGCATACATGTCATGTGCTGGCTTTACTACTGAAGGATTTTGGAGGATTCAGGTTATGTGTAAGCAAATGGGCCTAGGGAGTTAGGGTTAATGAGGTGATTCCCAAAATGGCCATGTCACTTGAGCATGGCAGTGATCTGTGACATATTTGCGCAAGTTCTCTATAAATACTCACATTCTGTTATTTATCCACCAGCAAGCACATAAGCTAGATGTCTGTGTCATCTGTCAGTCCACCGTGACGTGATAACTAATAACTTGTAATTACTTTTATGATCCTCTGCACAGGGTGCCCTATGCCATATGTGTGTTGACGTTCTGAATGCCCAGCACGCTGTTGCAAAATATGATGATATGTTCCCAGCTTTTACCGATAGCAGGGAGCACAAGCTCCTCAATGTAAGTATGAGAGTTGCAGTTACTGGAAAAAAGTGTACACAGTTTACTCATGTAACATGTAACTCGTCCACTTTTCATTAGACTGGCAGGCATTGAAGTATGGTTGTGAAGGGGCAATGCATGTTCTCCTTTAACCCTCCTACTATTGATGCACTTTTTGTAGTGGAAAGTTGCTGTAGTGGTCAAAACCAGTCAACTGCCTGTTTCGACTATTGACCCAAATGTGCACACAGGGGCATTTTTGACTTGTTTTGACTGTCATTTTGACCACCCTGAACAATACAAGACAATGCTTTTACCAGTCAAAAACAGTTGACTCATTTTGACCTGTAAATGTACTTACTACACGTAAGGTTTGACAGTGTTTGACATTTAAGTGCACTAGATATACATTGTACCTTGGGAAGTATTTCAACATTTTGACTGATTTTGACCCTTGCAGTAGTAGGAGGGTTAAGTGCACTAGATATACCTTGGGAAGTATTTCAACATTTTGACTGATTTTGACCCTTGCAGTAGTAGGAGGGTTAAGTGCACTAGATATACCTTGGGAAGTATTTCAACATTTTGACTGATTTTGACCCTTGCAGTAGTAGGAGGGTTAAGTGCACTAGATATACCTTGGGAAGTATTTCAACATTTTGACTGATTTTGACCCTTGCAGTAGTAGGAGGGTTAAGTGCACTAGATATACCTTGGGAAGTATTTCAACATTTTGACTGATTTTGACCCTTGCAGTAGTAGGAGGGTTAAGTGCACTAGATATACCTTGGGAAGTATTTCAACATTTTGACTGATTTTGACTCTTGTAGTAGTAGGAGGGTTAAGTGCACTAGATATACCTTGGGAAGTATTTCAACATTTTGACTGATTTTGACCCTTGCAGTAGTAGGAGGGTTAAGTGCACTAGATATACCTTGGGAAGTATATCAACATTTTGACTGATTTTGACCCTTGCAGTAGTAGGAGGGTTAAGTGCACTAGATATACCTTGGGAAGTATTTCAACATTTTGACTGATTTTGACCCTTGCAGTAGTAGGAGGGTTAAGTGCACTAGATATACCTTGGGAAGTATATCAACATTTTGACTGATTTTGACTCTTGTAGTAGTAGGAGGGTTAAGTGCACTAGATATACCTTGGGAAGTATATCAACATTTTGACTGATTTTGACTCTTGTAGTAGTAGGAGGGTTAATAGTAAATAGCAGTTCCATTAGAAAATCCAAATGTCTATGAGAACATTTCAAGAGGCACCAAGGCTATCAAGAGGCTATCAACGGCTGAGGTAATTAAAGTTAGTGCGAGTAGCCTTAAACGTCCATTCTACTCTGTAACATAATACTGCATATGCCTGCATGCCGAGATGGTTTTCCATTGATACATTGCAGAGCACACAGTTAATATGTTCAAATAATCAGTCGTAATTACTGTAAACAGACCTACAGGAAATCCATGTGGCCCATAGAGAATCATAGGGAGTTCTGTTTAAGTAATTGAAGATGGTCATTTTTACAGTGGCCTTGAGTGGCCTCTGAGTTGAACTTACAATATTACTTATAAGATTAGGGCAGTCTGGCTTATAAACACAAACTGTATGTGTACAACATCATTGGAAATTTAGTGGATGGGAATGACCTCTTTGTGAAAGAGGGTTAAGTTCAAGACATGGATTGGTAAAATCATGGGACTTCAAATATTGTTACTATGATGATGAAGAGAATGCAATGCTTCTGTTAGATTTGTTTCATTTGAAGCTTGTCATAAATAGATACCAAGACAAAGTGGGCACCTGCTCAATGTGGCCAGCTTCAGATGTGCCCTGAAAATGTTGTATGCATACTCCATACAAACCTGTATATTGTGGGCACTTTTCATCAGTTGCTTGGTTGTGTCTACAATCGACAGGTTTGACTGTTTGGCAATTATCCTTTTTACTTGTTTCATCTTGACAGAAATTAATGGATGCTATTGAGGAGCAGAACGTTGACAGTTACACAGAAGCAGTAAGTATGTCATGAATCAACGTTAAGAAACTGGTTGGATGCATTTCACTGGTAACCAGGTCTTGTATCTAGTGCACTCCATCCATACTGTAGCTTGGTACCAGGGACCGATTTCACAAAGAGCTAAGATTGATCTTAACTGTGTATCAATCTTAATTGCTTAGCAAAGTGTGATGTCACAATACAAATCACTATGGTAATACTACAAGATGGCAGCAGACCGTTTCTTTTCCATTGTTCTCAATATCGTACGCATGATCAGAATTACGTAAACAATGGGATAGGACCAGTAAGTCTGCATCTTAAAAGTCTCCCTGCCCCCATCATTTTTGTATACATTAAGCTTGTGTGATAACACGATAATATCGAATATCGCGATACTTTTTTTTTATTCGATTACAATATCGAGAACCTTTTTAAGTTATCAAGATATCGGCAAATCGCGATTAAAAAAATATATCGCGATTAAAAAAATCTCAATTGTGAGTCAAGTCAGAAATTCCATGGAAACAAAATCTGAACAGTCTGTTCTGCTTTTGGAAGTGAGAAACAAAAGCGAATTACTTCAGAAGTGCATACACGAATTTGCGATTTATTGTGACGCTTGTAGAAGGGTACATACTTGTGGTTATCGGCTCTAAAGCAATCATGCATGAATGACAAAATAATCGCGATATTATCGAAAATCGCGATATATGTTTGCCGATATATCGTGGATGAAAAAAAATGGATATCGCCCAATCTTAGTATGCATCCAAGTGAAGTCAAGAGTATACTGATCGAAACATCAGGTATCTCACCACCGGTTCTTCTCAGAACAAAAACATTGTTTACATGGTGCTACAATAAACCTTACATCTACTTATTATTAACATGGTTGAATATGATTTGTCCGCAGGTCAAAGATTTTGATTCTATCTCCCGATTGGACCAATGGCTGACCACCATTCTGTTGAGGATTAAGAAGAGTATCAACAGTGATCCGGATCTACGGTAATCTGCCTTGCCAGTCGCTCCACGGTGCAGATTAAGATAAGCCATCGTCTTCTTTTTGATCTCTGTATAAAATGCTCAAGAAAATATTCATTTAAGGATTAAAATGCTCAATTGTTTGATAGACAATGATCTTTATGATACTTTGGGAAATATGTTACATGTAGTTATCCATTTTTTTTTTTTTTTACTATCTCTGAGTGAGAAGGGGTAATGCTTTATATCTAGGCCCTTATCAGTTTGTGGGGGGGGGGAAGGAGTCATACCATGTGATATGTATTCAGTTTGTTTTGGTGTTATGAATTTTAAAAAAACTTATCAATTTTGAAAAGATCAAATACCAATTTGTCTAATGACAGTGGAACATAGCCTCATCTCCTGTAACTTGCAGAAACTGTCTGTTAAAGCCAATACATGTACATGTACAAGAGAACGTTGATTACATCAGTTGGTTGGCTAAGTATTGGGTTGGCCAAGTATTGGGTTGGCCAAGTATTGGGTTGGCTAAGTATTGGGTTGGCCAAGTATTGGGTTGGCTAAGTATTGGGTTGGCCAAGTATTGGGTTGGCTAAGTATTGGGTTGGCTAAGTATTGGGTTGGCCAAGTATTGGGTTGGCCAAGTATTGGGTTGGCTAAGTATTGGGTTGGCCAAGTATTGGGTTGGCCAAGTATTGGGTTATAGTATTAGGTTGGCCAAGTATTGGGTTGGCTAAGTATTGGGTTAATAAGTATTGGGTTAGCTAAGTATTAGGTTGGCTAAAGTATTAGGTTAGCCAAGTATTAGGTTATTAAGTATTAGGTTAATAAGTATTGGGTTATTAAAGTATTAGGTTAATAGTATTAGGTTGGCCATATTATAAGTATTGGGTTAATAAGTATTGGGTTGGCCAAGTTTTTGTTTATGAACTACTGTATTGGATGTAGGTGGATTTTAAAAGTTTTTCCTTTACACAATTTCACTACATTTTTTATTTTATTTTTAGGTTAAGAGCAAAATCCTCATTTTAATGATGATTTGTTTACTACAAAGATGAAATTAGCTTAAAACCCAAAGATTTGTCCAGCGTTAATAAGTGGATAAATGAACATGTTGAATCATTGAATTCATGCATTTTGTTACATTCATTTATTGTTATACATCTACCATAAAAATAGTGTCATTTCTTATGCATTGGCACCAATCATGAAAGTATAATACTAGCTGAATATCATGATTTTTGAAGAAAATTGGGAAATGTTCATGTATTGTATATTTATATGTTTATGATTGTACCCACCAAAAAGGTCATCTGAATAAATAGAATGTTTGAATGGAGCATAAGTTAATTCTGCAAATCTGGATAATTCCAGCGCTCAACAGTCGTTGGAACTGTTGGACATCATTTTCACAAATCAAATTGTCTGGTCTAGCAGGTGGTGATCAAGATGGTAGTGTAGTCAAATCAATGTCAATTGTATGTCAGATACATACATTTGATGCTCATTTTAGGTTGGATTAGTTGTGGGGTATATTGAGCAGTGAAATCATCTCAAATGAAAGGTAATTACCGGAATTGAACGAATCATTATCTAAAAGCTTACTTGGTGTGGGTACAACTGTCAAATTATCATGATATTTTAGTTCTAACATCATGCAGAGATGCCAACATTCCAAATTGAAAAAGAGTAATTTGCCTAACGAAAGGTTTTCATCATGTAAACGGCTGATGAACTACGGTGCGCGTGCCGTAAACACATGTGGTTCTTTACATCGTTGGTTTCGCAGCTGGCCAAAAATTGATACAAGGATCGTACAATCGTAATTGGACTCAATAAATCGTAAAAATTACGCCCAAATCGTAAATGTTGGCATCTCTGCATAATGGTTGCCTTATGTTTCGAACCTAGCAGGTTCTTTCTCAAAGACAGAATGGATGACATACGTCCATGTACATACATACATAAACACAAGACTGAGCAGCAGTTTTTACAGGTGTGAAATGAACACAGAAGAAAAAGGTACAAAAAGCAGAGGCAGGTTCTGGTCCTGGGACCGGATAAAACAGGGATTACACATGAATAGATAGAGGTTACAATTACAATGAGTTTTTGGCTGGAAGAAGAGAGTATGAGATGAGTGAAAAGCAACGAGTCAGACAGGGGGAGTAAAACCAAACAGATATATAGACTAACAAGTAATACAAATGTAAAAATGTCTGTGGAGAATGAAACGGCTAATTCTCTATTTAAATGATGTATTATTCCGTTAGAGGTGCTTTCATCTTGGAGAAAAAAGGATTTGTTATGTTGCCAGACTACTACTTCTTGCAAAACATTTAAAAAAAACTGTAAGACAGTTTTTGTCTTTTTGAAAAAACTTTGGCACCTTTTGTGATAAGACTAATTGTGGTGACACCATGTGAAATTCTTAATTGAGTAGTAATTAGTTCTGAAAAGAACTGGAGGTTACAACTCGATGTTTCGATCAGTATGCTCTGATCGTCCTCAGATTGAAACCTTTGCAGGCTAGTTTTATGATATATTTCTTGAAAAACTAGAGGACTGAAATAAATTCATTTTCAAATAGCAATGTTGTACCTTCCCTTAAATCCTAATAATTTTCCTACAAATATTTCATCTGTTTGTATCTCTTACGACATATTGGGTATTTTAGTTTGTGATATTGTGGTACATATGTAAATCAAATAATTTATATATTTCAGCAGGTTGTTATTAAGTTACATTGCCTGATTAAATTTATCGTAATTTTAAGCATATTTACTCAGTGATAAAGTGTTTGTTATCAATGTCAGTTGTGATTTGTAAAAAAACCAGGGTAACTGATGAAAATGCAATATATTACAATGCTACATATTATATTCAGAATTATTTCATTTCTTTCTGAGCTCACTGTACATTGGATCATTTATCACATAAACTCAAATGTGTAGATACACGGTGAATGATTTTCAGAATTTGGGCACATTTCAACTATTCATTGGCTTCTCATTCACCTCATGTATTAGTCTTGGTTCAAGACTGTGTTTGTACACTTTTGATACATGATCCGTCGCCGCACGCCACACAATGGTGCTACACGGTCCCGCTACAGTCACAAACCGCTACAGTCACAAACCGCTACAATCGAACCACGAACCGCTATCTTGGGAATTTCGTAGAATCTCCCCCCCGAAAACGGGGGGAAACCACTACGCATGCGCCAATTTGAAATGCTAGCGCGTCCCACATCTTTGGTGCGCATGCGCATAAACAACGGACTGCCGTGAAATTGTCGATCAGTGAACATGTGATTGTAGCGTTCATGTAGTGTCGTCGGATTGTGTATCAAAAACATACAAACACAGTCTTGAACCAAGACTACTCATGTAATAACCAGCTTGTTGGTCATTGTTAGTAAATGTTATGATATTATAAAACATGTCCTATGGTCTCCATGATAAATCATGTATGTATCCTATCTTACAAACAAGAATATTAGGACTTGTGATGTTTGCGATATACATGTATCTACATAGGGGTACAGTTAATAGTATAGCAGCCCGTCGTTATGACACATATATATTTCAACTCAGTCACATTAACAACCAGCCCATTTTCTAACTAATATAATTGTTAGAACTATGAAGCATCCAACATGGATACAATGTATTATTTAAATGACCCATCGATCTGATTATTGGGCAAATAGGATAAACATTTGATCTCAATGGAAGCAATGAGGCTGTGAAGTTCTGATGGTTTTAAATCAAATGTAGATCTACGAGTTTCTGGTCAGTTTGACATTTTTTCTTTAAAAACCAAAACAAACAAACAAAATGCAATGAAATAATCACTTTTTCTTAACAAAAAAACAAACAAACTAACATCCATTGAACAAATCTGTGACTGAGATATTGTTTGATGTCTTACATTGTACCTGTATAAATGGAAAATTTTAATCTTGCCATGTAAGAATATCCTTAGCTTTTAGCTAAAAGAAAACAAATATTAGTGTTTTCATATTACACTTTGGTTTTAATTGGATCATTATTAAAATACATGTTCTTGTTATTCATCCATTTTTCTAGAAACATTATTATATACTAGCGAAGATAAATATTAAGTAGTGTAGACCTATCCCCTCCGTGCATGAACTGTTGAGGGCACATGTTACTCTAGATCACTGAAGATCAGTAGAGCAGCTATGGTGCTTAGGCTGAAGATCTAACGTCACGCTTTGATCTAGCTGCCCGTGAATTACGCCAGATGCTGGCTGTGCAGTCGCTATATTTTGACCTTGGTTGGTAGCTAGCATGCAAGCCTCGAAGCGTGATGTCAGATCTTCAGCACAATGCATTAACGTATCCGATGAAATCCCTTGAGTGGTACGCCTGAAGCCTGTCTATATATCCTTGATAGGATATAGACAGGGGACCAGTCCACTATGGGGCATTGCATATGGCAAACATTGCAGTTGATACATGTAATATCTTCTGAGCAATGCTTGGCTGGTAGAAGTACGTGCTCACATGGTACCATTACATATATGCTCATACAGTGTATGCACAATGCTCATTTGATTCCAAAGCGCCCTATCATCAAGACTGGATGCATTTTCACCTGGAGAGGGCTACAAAATGTACGGAGCGGATAAGAAGTAGTTAAGAGATTTCAAAATTCTATATTTAAACATGGACAGGAAAACTAATATGTATGATTGTAATTTGTGTAAATTTGCAGAGCTTTGTCAGTTAATTTGGCAAATCTTGAAAATGTGTTGTATACTTGTATTTGATTTTAATTTAAATTGTGAAATTATTTTTTGGTTCATAATTTTGGCTAACATAAAGAGTTAATTCAACCCATCAAAAAGCCATTTTTACTTTTTAAATATTAACGGTTGTATGTTTCCCAATTTATGGTTTTGTAATCTTGAAACTAAACCAATTTCTTAAATGTGAACAAAGGTTCATGCAATTTGACTAGATACATGTACATGTGTACAAGACATTAGAGATAGGAACTGAATGTATATTCCGTGGCTAATTTCACAGATCATCTTACCAGTAATGGTCATTCCTAGAGGATGAATAAATGGATTGTAAACTGTATCAAACAAAGCATATAATTTCCATTTAAGAAAAAATATGAGGTTTTCAGATTTCTCTTTTTGAAAATTCATTGATCTGATATTTTGCCCTACACATGAATCCATGGAGCACTGTATACTCGGTGCTTTCCAAGTGTCTGTTGGAATGATACTCCACAGGAGAATTGAGGCGGGATTCGAAACCACGATCTCCTGCTGTCAGTGAGTATACAGTTCTTCAGGGCAAAAATCATATCAATATCCCACAAGAATTTCATCAATAACATGACAAATTCATGTTTTTTAATGTTATGAAATTATTTTTACCTATGTATGAAAAATACCATCTTTGGAAAGATTTTACTATCATTCCTGCACTGTAACAGTTGATTTGGACAGAGATGAAGCAGACAATACGTTGTGCACATGTAAAATGCCAATATTTCAAAATGGGCTTGTGCGACCTCATTAATGTGTCCTCTAATGCAATTTGTGAGGTTTGTTTGAAAAAGGTTAACGTTTTTGTAGAAAAATATGAAGGTATGATAGTAAAAGCTTTCATCACCATCTAGGTTGTGCTTCATGGTATTGGCATCAGCTTCTTGTGCATATCCATAGGACCTAGTGCTTCATGGTATAATTGGCATCAGCTTCTTGTGCATATCCATAGGACCTAGTGCTTCATGGTATTGGCATCAGCTTCTTGTTCATATCCATATGAAGGTATGATAGTAAAAGCTTTCATCACCATCTAGGTAGTGCTTCATGGTATTGGCATCAGCTTCTTGTGCATATCCATAGGACCTAGTGCTTCATGGTATAATTGGCATCAGCTTCTTGTGCATATCCATAGGACCTAGTGCTTCATGGTATAATTGGCATCAGCTTCTTGTGCATATCCATAGGACCTCTAGTGCTTCATGGTATAATTGGCATCAGCTTCTTGTGCATATCCATAGGACCTAGTGCTTCATGGTATAATTGGCATCAGCTTCTTGTGCATATCCATAGAAGGTACCTAGTGCTTCATGGTATAATTGGCATCAGCTTCTTGTGCATATCCATAGGACCTAGTGCTTCATGGTATAATTGGCATCAGCTTCTTGTGCATATCCATAGGACCTAGTGCTTCATGGTATAATTGGCATCAGCTTCTTGTGCATATCCATAGGACCTAGTGCTTCATGGTATAATTGGCATCAGCTTCTTGTGCATATCCATAGGACCTAGTGCTTCATGGTATAATTGGCATCAGCTTCTTGTGCATATCCATAGGACCTAGTGCTTCATGGTATTGGCATCAGCTTCTTGTTCATATCCATATGAAGGTATGATAGTAAAAGCTTTCATCACCATCTAGGTAGTGCTTCATGGTATTGGCATCAGCTTCTTGTTCATATCCATAGGACCTAGTGCTTCATGGTATAATTGGCATCAAGCTTCTTGTGCATATCCATAGGACCTAGTGCTTCATGGTATAATTGGCATCAGCTTCTTGTTCATATCCATATGAAGGTATGATAGTAAAAGCTTTCATCACCATCTAGGTTGTGCTTCATGGTATAATTGGCATCAGCTTCTTGTGCATATCCATAGGACCTAGTTTGGTTGGAGAAGGGGAGGGGGATCTTTTTGGAGAAATCTCAACTGTTTGGATTTAGTAGAACTCAAATCCTTTATAATATATTCATGTACTGGAAATGGACCTTGCTTGTCCAGTGGCAGAACCCCCACCCCCACCCCACCCCACCCCACCCCACCCCATGTACATACATTGACCTATTTTTATTCACTGTCAATTTTGTCAAATTCGTTCCATATATAAATTGTGCTTGCTTGCATAATTGTTGAGGATTAGAAAATATTTTTACTCGTAAATGTTTTGCAATCTCACTGTGTAAAAACTGACATGACATATGCTCTTCATTGTTAATGTGCTAATCTCTCTTGAGAAAAGCAAGCTGTCAAACCAAAATCCATTAACATGAATGCAAAACGTGTATTAAACATCATTATCAGTTTTCAAGAATATCCATCATGATAAAAAATCAATCAATCAATCAATCGATAAACAAAGTGTCAGTATTGTTTTTTTTTTGTTACACCAACAAATTATGTTACCATATTTACTATTCCCAATTATTTTTCTAGGTTCTGTGACATTTTGTCCGATTTGTCAATTAAATAAATCCCTTGTATAGTTTGCTCCCTCAAAACAATACGAAAAACGAATGGTTTTGAGAATAGTAGGGCTGTTAGGCAACACAAGTGCTATTTTATGCCATTCCATGAACGCTCTTCACAAAGCTGAGATTCACACCGTGTAAATCACAATGTTTGCCATGATTGTCTATTTTATGATCAAATAGCACACCTAATTCCTGTACTTTCAAAACCAGAGAACAAATCTGATATTATTGTTCACAGATCACTGTAAAATAACAAGTCGGATTGGTAATGACATCACAAACATTGTATCTGTATTCAACTGCCATTACAAAGTGCAAAATTGTTTTTTGACCTAGATTCCTTTTAGCGGATTAGGCTAACCTTAACAGTGATCAATTCTATTGTGTATCATATACGGAAAATATTTTTGCTGGAATGAATATGACCCCTGTCTTTCATTTATGTTTGTTTTGGCATTGCAGCAATAAATTTTCAATGGCCAATAAAAGAAAACCCGTGATGTCTGTTACAATGTGCAAACATATCATAAAATCATAGAGCAAAGACCAGCCCACTACAGAATGTGCACAAGACACAAAAGTTGGTTGTCAAAATATTCAGGATTTAATTTTCATTTTACAGTTTACATATTTTTATGTTGTCATCTTTTCAATCTTTATGAGCGAGCCTAGATTTGTTGTTAAGCAAATAACGGCACCGCCATTTTGTTTCAACCCCATCCCCAAATGAATGCGACATTCCCCGTTATTTTTCATATGAGAAGTACATGGTTATACTAGTTAAATACATCCATTTAGTAAGAAGAAAATTGTTAAATTTGTAGCAGGCACAACAATGGCTTATTGCTCACCTGACAAATAAACTTAACACAATATTTTAACCATGCTATTCACCATGAAACTTGTCAAGAGAGTATATAACAACATACAACTATAAGATAGGCCATGGAGGAAGGAACACATCCTTCCTCCATGGATAGGCCTACTAGTGTATTTGTACTTCTCAAATGAATGATGTATCATGTTTGTATTACAGATTAATTAAGCCATACCAATTTCAGTTAAGTGCTAGTATTCCATAATTATTTGTATATTACATTTTTAAATTCAATATGATTGTTCCATTAAAAGAAGGGATATTAAAATAAAATGCATACATTATACAGCTGTAAATGTGAATGACAATTTAATGACCCCAAGATATTGAATAAAATGTTCAAAATTACATGAATATTTGTAAGCGGTCCCAGGTAGTGTTAGTTCATTTTCATTCAATAATTTACTTGTTACAATCAGGGCTCAGTTTCACAGAGCTGCTATTCAGAGAATTTTGCTAAGCAAATATTTTTGCTAAGCAATTTAAAACAGACTACCAGCCAAAATGCATACATTTTGTATGAAAGTTTGGCTGGAGCAAATATTTTTGCTAAGCAATTTAAAACACTACCAACCAAAATGCATACATTTTGTATGAACGTTTGGCTGGTAACCAAAGACATATCCATTAAGCTGGTAAGCAATTTTATTTGCTAAGCAGCTCTATGAAATTGGGCTCATGAATTATAATGTGGTGGATTTTAGTATCGATCCAAGATTCCAATCAAGTGAAGTGCCTTGACTTGATCATGATCATCGTCTCCTTGATCATCATCTCCTGACGATGATTAGAGCAGACTTGTCGAAACGTTGAGAACAAACCAACCGGCTCTTTTCAGAGCCATCACTTTTTCCAAGAAGACATCATTACATGGTGTCACCCGAAAGAACTCAATAACATCTATCTCCACTGTGCAAAGCCTCAAAACCTATAGGCCTACATTGATCAATATGAATTATTCATGAACAGCCATTAAGCTAATTACGATTGCATGGATCCTGTACATGTATGTATATATCATAATAACAGAATGTCCTTTCTATTTATTATTTTATTTTCTTCATAATTGACAGAACATGTACAACACGGGTACACTTTTGGTAAAATATCAAATCTCTTGTCTGTTTTAGGTCGGTTAATTTTCATATAATGAAAGCATATAATGCTAAGTTTATCTGCCCTGGAAGATCTTTGTTACAAGCTCACATTCATGTAGTCATGTATCGAGTGTTACAAGCCTACTTATTCCATATTAAAGCCAGTGTACACGTCTGGTAAAATGCGTCCATATGCTTCGGTATGAATTAAGAGATTCCTGTGAATTGCATTGACCAGCTTACTTCATTGTGTCATCGAATATAGTGAAAAAAAGCATTCAGATTTTTCATATTCAATTGGGAATTTTTTTAGACAGAAATATTTGAAGGGATGATATATACCATCATCAATTTGACACCAAAGTTTAATGTGAAACTGTGATGTTGAGATTAGTGGCTTTAAAATTAAAGGGACAATATCGTCACGATCAGAGGCAGGGCATGGAATCGGGCTCCTAGTTTATGTTGAACATAGTGACTGAAAATTACTGGCTCATTTATGCAGCAGCAATAGTATTATTTTCAGTCACCAAGTTAATCTTAAACTAACACTCCGATTCCATGCCATATTAATCGCAACTATACTGTCCCTTTAACTCATCATTTGTTGGGTTTTGTTTTCTCAAGTCAAACATAAGTAAGACTAATTGTGGTGACACCATGTGAAAATCTCTATTGAGTAGTAATTAGTTCTGAAAAGAACTGGAAGTTCTAATTACTACTCAATAGAGATTTTCACATGGTGATCGACGTCACCGCAATTAGTCTTACTTATCCTCTTCACCATGCAAAGCTACAATACAAGTTTTACAAGTCATACATACATATCTAGTAGTCACTTATGCTTGCAGCCATTCATCCTGTCTGTATTATAGTTAGAGTTGGTTTCTCAACATGCATGGGTTATTCACCTCAATGATCCAAGCTAATTAATTCTGGCTCGACATCAATTGTTACTGGTAGGTTAGTATTACTTCATCCAAGGTTGATTAGACTTGAGTGAGTAGCTTGGTTATTTTGAAGCTTCTACATAATAATAAACACTTTTGAACAAATATAAACCATCACTTTGTCCTCTCATATATACATAACAGCAAAAGAAACGTCACCCCTAAAAATGTTTATTAAATATATTTTCATTTTATAATTAATATAATTTGTTTAATGAAGAATATTATGAGTATGGAGTGTAACACGAACACAATGTTGCAAATTTGGTTGACCTCAAAATTTGTCATGCATGACGTCTGAGGACACATAAGCTAAACACGTTCTCAGACTTATCAAAATTTAGGGGGGTGACGTTTCTTTTGCTGTTATGCATATTTGAAGTAAGAATTAGTTGTTGCAAACTGCATAAAAATTAACCTCAGACAATTAAAGTTTAAAAATTAGTGTTCATATTTAAAGATGCCTAGTTTGTGTTTTTCTATTTCTCTGACATTTTTTTTTTGACTTGCACATTTCTATTTTCCTTTCTGGATGGGACGTAAACTTCTTACAAATCAGACATTTCACAAAATTGTCCGAAGCATTCCGTGGGTGCCATTATTTATCCAGCATGTATTTATCACACTGCATTATGAATTATTTTATTGAATTAAAAACTCTTTATCAATACCCTCATCAATTATCACATGAAATGACTTTTGAAATTTGAAATTAACTTCTCCTGGGACAAAAAGCAATGTACAGTTTTATATGAGTAATCGGTAATTGGTAATGGTAAAATACAGATTCACAGGAAACATGCCGAAGAAAATACTGTGAACATTAATTTGCAATTGCTAAATCAAATGAGTGTTTGATTTCATCAACAAATTTACACCAGTATGAATAAAAGTGTTTAGTGAGGGTTTCCATTTTTAAGGTCCCAGGCGACAAAAAAAGGCAGGTTTTTTCCCCTTACATAAATCTGCTCAGATTCTCAGATATCATTTATGCATACCGCAGTGGAGGATTTACATTGGAAGAGATATGAATAGTTTCAAATTTAGAAACATTCATTAAACCTTTATGCAGACTAGATAACATAATTAATATTGAAGACAGCTAATGTAGTGACGTGCAAACAATACAAACATTTTGAACCCGGCAAATCAGCAAATATTAATTTTCATTCCATTTATTTATTAATTCTCATGTACATGAGGGTATTAATTTCAATGTATACTGACAATGCATTTTTAACATCATACAAATCCTTTTTGTTTGACAATACTTTTAAAGGGGCAGTATCGACACGATCAGAGCAGACTTTCAACAGGGCATGGAATCGGTGCCTTAGTTAAAGATGAACAGTGTCTGAAAATGACTGGCTCATTTATGCAGCAGCAAAGGTAATACGACCATATCATTATGGGTATTGTTTTCAGTCACGGAGTTAATCTAAAATTAGCACTCTGATTCCATGCCCTGTTGATCGTGACGGTATTGTCCCTTTAATATAGTATATAGGCCTAGTAATATTTGTGAAATACAGTGTCATAATATTTTATGACAGCCTGATAGAAAATGTATCCATTCATTCAATAATAATAACAGTGGCACACCCAGGAAGGTTTCATGGCTTGAAAAATAATTATTTTTTACATTAAATAGTGGGGGGAGGGGTGGGGGGTTATATGCTGGTGTTTGGGGGTACACTACTGGGCGAGTGATGAGAATGTGGGGAACTCCTGGGTGCGTCACTCAGTGAATTATAATTTGTCTTTTATTTTACTTCAATGAACATTCCCATGAAGATTTTAAAGTATTATAATCTAGACAGACATTCACAGGCCAAGAAATCACCACTTCATGATCACCCATTAAAACATTGTCGATGAGTAGTCCATGATTCTTTATACCAAAGAAAAAAGTTAAGCATAACTTGAGTTTATAGTTGATGATGGATAACATCAGTCATTACAATGTACATAAACAAAAATCTTAATTATAAAAACCCACAAAATAAAGGCACAGGTTTTCATTTCTTGGGAAAGTGTTTCTACAAAATAAAATGCTTATGCGAGGTTTTGACGTCACATTTTGCTTCGCATTCGAGTGTAAACTGGCCTTTGCTATCACTGAATCTGTGAAAGAGTCAGCTTATCACATTTTGTCGTTAAGATGAAGAAAAAAGTACTTCCGACGGAATAATTTCTCTGGCTGGATGACTGGTACTTGTATCAACTAGGGCTGTGCGTTTTCGGATATTTTTGGAACCGGATACCCGAAATCAGGAAACTCCGGATACCCGGATACCCGTTTTCATTTTTGTTGAAAACATGCCTCCGGTGGTGTACAAATACATGTACTGTAAATGGTAACAAATTGACTTTTACAATACAGAGGATACCATACTTAAATCGATCTTTTCTTTATTGGAGTGCAATCTCTTGTATTTAAAGATAATTGTCTGTAAAAGTGTAAACATTATATTGTTCAAGAGTCACAGATTTCTGTTCGCACCGCTCAAATGTTAAGTCCGAATTTTAAAAAGTCATTTACGGGTAATTGGAACTGAAAAATGGAACCAGGTAATGACCGTTTCGGTTGGGTATCCGGATACCTGGATACCCAGCACAGCTCTAGTATCAACGTGGCACCAAGTAAGCTTTTAGAAGATAATTTGTGAATGTTGTACCTAACCTTTAAATGCCTCCCAACCCCAGCTAATGTACACTCACTGGCCATAAGTATTGCAACATCCCCAAAGTTCAGTTTGGAGAACTGTGTTACAATAATTTATTTTATTTTATTTACACTACTTAAGACTTCTTGAAAGTGCCTGTGTTTTGAAGTCAATGTTTTTTTCTACTGTTCTTGCTCGGAAATTATGTAATACACGATCAATGAAATCGGATTAAATGATCATCTCACCTGTTACTTGTAAAGTGCTATTTTGAGCATGTTGCAATACTTTTAGCCAGTGAGTGTATTATGGCACACACATAAAAGCAGCATATCTCATTGTGATCCACAGATCAAGCACACTAACCCTTGGGATGATTCCTTACTTATCCACTCTCCACAGCCCTTGATCAATAGTAGTGTAGCTACAAAGTCAAGGGCTGTGCCTTGATTTTCAGGATATTCAATATTATACAAATATTGACTGCTACAAGTGGTACAGTAAAACTAGCCTCCTGAGGTGATCCCTAGCTGGAGCATTCTATTTTCTCGAGGCGAAGCCGAGGGAAAATGGAATGCTCCAGTGATCACCGAGGTAGGTTAGTTTTACTGTACCACTTGTGTAGCAGTCAATATTTGTTTTATAACACCTCATACCATGGTACCATGCAGCTGGAAGGTTGCTGTGGGCTAGTTCATTGGTTGCTATGGGCCACTACTTTTGCGGCTGTCGCACAGACTTTTCTTGTTTGCTTGGCATTACAGTAAAAAATAGCCATCATGTGACCCGCTCTCAACCAATCACAAGACAGTATCTATGTATGAGGTGTTACAATACCAACTGTACACCACACAAGTCACAAAAAAACAATACGTATGTTTCCTTAAAATTAAACAAAAACAAAGTGTGCAGGGGAAAGTATTCAAAAGAATGGAAATTAAACAAAGAACATGAATGAATAAACTAAAACATGGATACATTTAACCATCTAATTGATAACAATAACCATCAAACCACTATGACCACACAAAGAAGTAACAGAAAATGTCCCATATTGTTATCCTCATTGGGAGAATAGGGCTCCAATCAGGATAAAACTATCTGCCAATCGGGATAGTATAATTGATAATACTTGTGACAATTTATTGAAAGGATAAAACTGAAGATTAAATATCTTCTTAAAAAGTAAACAAAAAATATTTTAACTTGAAGTAAAAATGGATTCCCTAAAAGCCCTAAAGACTAGCAGAAATAATGATTTGGGAAAGAAAGGGTAAGTTCTCTTTTAGAATTTTAAAAATGGTAACAATCACAGCGAATTTCCAGAAAGGAAGCCAACATTTCCTGTGGTATAAAAACATTTCATTCATTCTTAGCATCAATTGTACATCACTACACTGAACTCAATAAAAATTAACATACTACAAAATAATCTTTAAAACAACATCATTTTTTCACAGCAAAATTTCAGAATTTTCTAATAATTAAAATAATAACATTATAAAATCTTGATTAAAAATTTAAAAATCGCATTTTAGAATTAGTAATAATTAGGTGAATAATTCTTTGAAGTGTTGGTTTTATTTATTAATTGATCATTTAATAAATTACTTCCTATGATCTGAGATATGACATTTCGATCCAGGCAAGATCTAGACTTAAATCAAGTCTGAAATCAATAATTTACATCGTCTGAGCTAAAGATGGTCTGTGTATCTACAATACTGATCACAACTGTTGGAACTCTAGCCCGTAAAACAGACCCCAACTCTCCTGATCAATGTGGAAGGCCTGCACTTTCACTATTCGCACGAAATGTTCCAGCCAAGAAAAACAGCTAAACATTGAATGGGCGAGCAGGGGGTGTTCTCACCCAGTGGCCAAGATTGTCCATGTAATCATACAACTCAAAGGGTATCCCAGTATTACAACCCAACAAAAATAACATTTACATGATACATTTATATATGGAAGTTTTATCTAGCAGCACCATGCATCTAATGAGATGTACAAATTGTGTTGGTTCTGAACTCATCATTTCAAGTATGCTCTGATCTCCTGAAGACATTCAGAGCATACTGAACGAAAACCACCTGTTTGACTCAGAAACAACACATATACATGTACAACTCATTAGAGAATTTACATGGAGCTACCGCAAACTTTGTTCAATAATTTAAACAAACAAACAAAATTATCCTCCCTCAGCTTCAAACCAAGTAATATTTTCATGCAATATTTCCATCACTTCAAATCTGGAAAATTCCCAACATAAGCTGACCACCCAAAAGAATTCCAACACTTAAGCTGGGTTCATATTTCCCACGAATGCAAAAGCAAAGTGAAGTTCACCTCATCGAGTATACTCGGCCAAATTTACAAACAAATATTCAACTTCTTTGACTGTTTACCACTAAAATCATGTTTGGAAAGCGGTATTTTATTTGCATTCACATGAAGTATGATCCAGTTGTTCCTTGAACTTAAATTATCATCACTATGATAACCCTATGCAGAATATACACTATTTAAGTACTGTACTAAATTACCATGAACTCTTTTTTGAAAATCATCTCTTCAGTTCCGTTTTGTTTTTTTGCCCAAAAGCACCATAAAATGTTTTGAATTTAGGGTGGTGCGTGTTGAAAAACAAAAAACCTTTAAAACTTGTTTCCAAGAGATGACAATTTGTAGCAACCCTTAAACGAACTAAGTTAATATATTATATTCTTTCGTATTTGTTCCTCTCAATAATTATACAATTTTTGTTTATATAAACATCTTTGAGACCCTGATTCCTTCTAGAAAAATAAAGATCACATTTCTGGCTTGAGATTTTAGATTTAACCCGCCATTTCTGGCAATACTGTGATGTACATTCCAATAGTGTTTATTCTACCCCAATCTTTTAGAGTCATTAACACTATAAAGCAAAGTCTATGAAATAAGCGGTTACTGCATAAAATGTGTGTGGGTTTCACTCAAAAACAGCTTAGTCTCAAGTTATTTGATTCACATTGAATTGTATTACAATACATGCATATTCACGAGGCAACTGATTGGTCAATTTGGTTTTGTATTACACCACATACATATTCATAAGGTAACTGATTGGTCAACTTTCATGGGGCCTCAATGAAGTGGTCTTCTACCAAAGGTTCTTCAACCAGTTTATACTTGCCCCATTGCCTACTACACTGAAACCTGTGCTCTTGCAACAAGGTTAATTTTTTTATCAAAATAACATCAGGACATAACAAGGGTCCCATTTCAAGGCACTGCTATAAACATGGAATGTCCTGTTTATGGGCACTGTAGTTTGCTTACAGAGTTAGCGCAGAAATATTGTGCTAGCTGTGTAAGCAACGAATCATAAGTTATAGGAAGTACACATGCACAAAAGCAGAACTTCACTACTAAATCATGAAAAATGCTTATGCCAATAACAGATTTTTGGCTTTAGTGAGTGCAGATTTTTACGCTTACGGTAAGCAGAGCCATGAAATTGGACCCAAATTTGCTGATCCCACCAGAAGAGCTTGAAAATTTTAATGAAGAAATTATTGCATTGGAATACTGCCCTACACATCAAATATATAAATCACTGTATATTCAATGCTTTCTGAGTGTCTGCGATAAAAGAGAAGTGAAAAAAAAAGACACTCGGAAAGTACTAAGCATGCAGTACTTGACAAACACGTTGATGGAAGGCAAAATTCAAATAATTTGTGAAGTTCCAGTAAAAACCACTTCAAAAACTCAATAAATACAGTGCAATATAATTATAAGTATTTTTTTAAAGGAAAATCATGCAATCCACTTTGGGATGAATGATTTGGTCAACGGTTTCAAGGTTGGAGGTATTTAACACAATATAGCCTATAGTTTTCTCTTTTTCCCCCAGTTTATACACTTTACTGCTTAGCAAAATTTCAAAGCAAAGCTTGTTTGCTTAGAAGCTGCATGGAGTTGGTCTGTGACTAGGTGCTTGCTGAAATATTCTGAATTCCTGAACGCTGCTGTTTTCTCTGTAATCTCGTCCGATCATGTTTCGTTTGTCAGCGGTTCTTTTCTTCACTGGTAACCAAGAATAGTTTCTGGCACCAGTGGGTGATGGAAACTAGAAAGATGATAAACATAAATGCAATCATAAACACACAATCTGTTTGCCATTTGTTCAAATTGATGGGGTACCATGGCCGAGCGGCCTAGCACTTCAGACTTGCATTCTGATGACCGAGTCATCCGAATGTGGGTTGAATTCTTGCCATGACTGTGGTACTTAAACCTAAATGGTCAATTTATGTTTTGGGAGATGACCAATAGTGTATCCTGTTCGTAAGTCGATACGTAATACATGCACCCATTGGTAGTGTGCGCATTATTTTTGCTACTTCCGGTTCCAAAGCTGGCATTCCGTTGTGTATTGCTGAACCTAAATTCTTTGATTTTAACGTTCAAATGCGATTCTTGAGGCAGAAAGTTGACTTTGTTAATAACATTTTCAGTCTTTACAACACATATGTTAAGTGCAAGTCCCAAGTGTTCTAATTTCTTGCGTAAATCCTTAACGAAAAGTATGGTCAATGCATTTCCAATGGACTTCTGATGATCACTGGAGCCAACACGTGCGAAGTGGGTGTGGTTTATGTTGGAACTACATCACACTTGAACAGGATAGTGGATTTAACCGCGACAAGATCCACCAGCGACAAGATCCACCAGCTAGAACAATGATTCTTTAGTTTTCCACCGAAAAAAAGATGCAACAACTTGTTTTCATCTTGTTGAATTGAGCATGGTTTGAGATAAAGAAGATCTGCAAGTACCTCACTGCAAAAACATTGCACTCACCTTCTACTTTGTGGAGGATTGCAGGTATCCTGGCCGGTCTAACCAAGACAAAGTAAAAAGGGACACCGGTCAAGGTGATGGCTATACCAATGAGGGTGTCCATGGGGGCAGATATTGTGCCCAGAATCACCAGGCCAACTGAAGCAATGGTGAAGAAGATTGGAAGACCAATGTTGACCTGTGTTGAATAGTGAAGAACATGAGTCATCAGCACGTGATGCAAAATGATCTTCGTCACTCCGATTAGTTCAAATGCACATTGCACACTGGATAACTAGAACTGGCCAACAAACGGCACATACACGCTGCTTGATTTTGATAAGCCTTTTAACATCTGTTAATATACCCCCATGTGATAACATTTTGTCCAATCAGATTGTCTGAACTGAGGAAATAATGTCTTATGATTTGTTTGCCTTCAATGCCGAGCTATGTTATATTTGTCATCAATCTTGTCGAATTATGACAAAATAATAACCTGCAGTGCATGTGATTTGAAAGTTTGATTGCCTCTAGTTCTGGGATTCCTACTGCAGCACACACTCTTCTTAATAAGTGTGTATCAAACTATAACCCAAAACACATCCCCTACGATGCACCCAATTTAAATATCTCAGATTTTTGGACATTATAAACACCCAGTTCCAAGGCAAGAGATCGGGAGCCAATTTCATAGTGCTGTTAAGCAGAGAATTTTGCTAAGCAAATATTTTTGCTAAGCAATATAAAACAGACTACCAACCAAAATGCATACATTTTTTTGTGAAAGTTTGGCTGGTAACCAAAGAAATTTGCTAAGCAAATTTTTCTGGTAAGCAATTTTTTTCTGCTTAGCAGCTCTGTGAAATTGGCCGCTGCATTGGGATCAATGAATACTGGGGACTAGGTTAGTGTATTCCATACATGTCCACTGTCATGAGAATATCCTGATATAGAATCTAGCATGTCTAGATACTGGGCCTCTCATAAAGTGTCAGCTATACTTTCGTTCTTATTGGCTGATCTTAAAAAAAAAACATCGCTCAACAGCCGTTGGCCAATCATGCACTGCAATTATGCACCCAGTGCTCAACACATTTTATAGCACTGATTTGCTTGACATAAAGCTCAATCAACTCAATTTTTTTTCATGGTAATATATGCGTCATGTTTATTTCGAACACTGGTTGCCGTTTACGGCCCAGGGCACGTGCATGAAGTTCAAGCGCCAGGTCGCAGACGGCAACCAGTGTTAGAAATACACCATTTTGCCCTGTCAAAAACATGGCGCATATTACTGTGAAAGTGTTTATTATTTTAATCCATGTATTTCATTTGCAGCTCCTTATTTTACAATGAATTTCAATAAACCAACACTAAAATTCCCTGGCAATCCAATCTGGGAAGAAAAAAAAACTTAAAAGAAATTTAGAAAAAAAACTTTTCAGTTATTTCCAGGAATGGTTGTCACGGTAAACAGCTTGTAGAAAGAGTTGAAAGAGGAAAAGAGGGTGAAATCATAACAAGATTACCTTGTAAGGTCTCAGCATATCTGGTTTCTTCCATCGCAGCCAGACCAGACCAGCGGAGAGGGCTCCACTGGAGGTCCACAAGACAAAGTTGAAATAGTTGATGAGCGTATAGACATCCTTGGCAAACACATAGATGCTCGTAAGGAATGCCTGTATATAATACGAGGGGAAACAGGCTGAATTAGATGTGGTATATGAACAGTGATTGATTATGATAAGGGAGTGTTCACCACTGGTAAGATGTCTATAAATACTTTATACAAATGAAGAGATATGAATATAAACCCACCTGTGAAAGGTTTTTCACTTATTTTGTTGTGTAATAACAAGAAAATATAAGAAATTATATACAATTTGAAGCATTTATAATGATGTAAAATTTGAAGTATATTGTAATTATATAAAATTTGAACAATTTTGTAATGATCTTAAAAGAAAAATCTTCTCTAAATTGCATATAGTTATAAAATCAGAAAGAAACAAATCCAGAAGTTCTTCAAAAAAGCTTTTTTATGATAATTTGATTTAATCATGAACTGTATTTGTACACTTTTGCCATCCACATTTGTTGTTTTACACCCAATTAAATTATTAAAAAGAACTATAGTGATGTGTCCCAGCAAATTTTGTCCAGGTGAGTGTTTCATGGCTTCTGAGTAGCGGCCCAAGATAAAGATACCAACTATATGGCAGTTGGTGGAGCACCAGTATGGAGGTCATGGGTTTAAATCCTGCTTTAGTAAATTGTGATGTGATCTGGGAAAACCCTTCACATGGTGAAATTTGTCATTTTTGTGTTGTATACATCAAATTCTAGGTTGTCTATAACTTGAGTTATGCTCTCGGGAAGTTATAACCGCCGCCGTCCTTAAAAAACAATGGCGGAAACAAAAAACAAAGACGGCTTTTTAATTATCTATCATCATATGTTTTTACATGGAGTGTCGTGGCCGAGCGGTCTAGCGCACCGAACTCAAGTTCTGGTGTTGCCAGCAGCAGGGTGTGGGTTCGAGCCCCGGTCGTGACACTTGTATCCTTGAGCAAGGTACTTAACCATAATTGCTTCGTCCTTCGGATGGGACGTAAAGCCGTAGGTCCCGTGTGTTGTATAATGCACGTAAAGTGGATTGTCGTGGCCGAGCGGTCTAGCGCACTGAACTCAAGTTCTGGTGTTGCCAGCAGCAGAGTGTGGGTTTGAGCCCCAGCCGTGACACCTGTGTCCTTGAGCAAGACACTTAACCATAATTGCTTCTCTCCACCCAGGGGTTAAATGGGTACCTGTGAAGGCAGAGATGGTTTGCTCTCTATGCGCTAGAAATGGCAGCAATTGAGCTGTATACTCCCCAGGGAGCTGAGATGGTTTCAGGAATGATTTATGAGCCTTATGAGCCTTATGAGCAGGGATAATAATATAATGCGCCTTGAGCGCCACTTAGTTGGTGGATACGTGCGCTATATAAATCTATACATTATTATTATTATTATTATTATTATTATCTAAAATGATGGAATTTTTATTTAATATTTTCAAGAATGATCATTTCGATATTAACAGTTAAAAAACTCAAATTTTCAACAATAAAAATTGGGGGACTATTTTGCCATTATCTTCAAAACAAGTTTGCCGACATCCGACGGGTTTTCCCAGATTGCATCACAATTGTGATTCACTCAAATAATGTTCATACCACCACTAGAAGAGACGGCATCGGCGTCTTCCTTTTGATGTCAATCATTCCAAGAAAGTTTGGCAGTTGTCTATCTCTGGCACCAACAAAGAACATTCTGCATAGAGCAACACAGTGGTAGAACGGCTAGAATGCAGAATCTTTACAGATTTCAACAAGTTTGATACAAACAAAAAACAAAAACACTACCTTTATTTAAATCTATTTTTTTTATCTTCTGATTATCAGAAATTAAAGTGTGAAAAAAAATCATCCGTTTATGCATTGACATCACAAACTATACAGCAACCTTGTTCACTGGTTCACGAATGTGCACTGTGTGTGTACACACACTCAAAAGGCACAGCACACGTATACGCTGCACTTAAATGAACCAATGAGTGGCCTTCGTTTGCCTCTGAATGAGGGCGCACTCCAGTTTATGACATCAGTTTGTGACTAGTTTGACGTACAGGTTTGATTTAAAAATTACCCTTTATTAACTGCATTTAACTTGTGTGTAAAATGGAATTTGATCCAACTTGGGATACACATCAGCCAAATACACTGGGTACACTAGTTTGACCTGTCAATCATCAGTTTGACCTGTCAATCATCAGTTAGGCCTGTTAAGCTGCTACCTTGATTATGGGCACAGAATTATTTGTCTTTGGCCAAGACATTTTTTGTGAATGTGTCATGCCTTGCTGAACCTTTGCACTGCACATTGTCACAACATTTCTGGTAAACAGCTTGACCCAAGTCTAACAAAAGTGACCAAGGTTCTAGGTATTAAAGACAGATTCCAGAAAAGTGTACTGAGCTTCTGAGCTAATCAAGCTCAAAACTAATTTTAAAAAAAGACAGGTTTAATGGTGTACTTTCGTTGTGAAATTTTGTGAGCTTAGCAAATTTGTATTGATAAAAACATTCAAATTCAAGTTTGATGAAAATGAAAACATTTTGAATCTGAGACTGAATTATGCTGAATATGAACTGAATGAATGAAAAGTTGTACAAAAATAAATAAATAAAAAATATTATGTAAAATGTAGGATGAATGTATATTACCCCAAAATCGTGTCAACGGAAGGTGTAATATGTTCCTATCTGGGATTCTTGGCTGATTTTGTATACAGATACAGGGGCGTGTTTGGGCAAATGTGACTTCTTTCCGAAGTCAAATTCTTGACCAGAAAAAGGTTCACAGAGCTACGCGAAAATATGTATGTACATGTAACCAGTTTCTGACGTGACAATCCTCTATAAGTTCATGCAAAATCTTTTTTGAACTAATAACAAACAAGACAATCGTTACTTAGTACAATCCGCAATCTTGAACCAAGCAAAAACGTTGTCCAAGCTTGGTCGGCACGGTCAAGTGATTGCAGCACAACTGAACTCGTGATAACCGCTCATCCAGTGACCAAAGACATGGTCATGATTGCAAAAACAAAAAACAATCTCCTGACGGCATTACCTGGACAGCCCTAGAAGGCTTCCATTGTTAGATCCAAATGTTGACATAGCGACGAACACTGGCATGGACCATGCAAATACACCAAGCACCTTCAGCCCGAATGTCTGAATGAAATAGCCAAATGAATTGAGTTTAGTAGATCATTTTGAATGAAACATGTTTAGGAAAACTCACCTGGTACAAATGGGGGTAGGTCCATTTGTTGCCGTGGGAATGTCACTAAATCTTAGAGGCAATGTGCATGACATGGCATATAAAATGAGCGAAAGCTTGAACCTGATTAAAGCCGGATTTTGGCATGAGGTTTCAGCAACACGGGTGTAGATGCATGTGAAGAGATGTCTCAAGTCACTTAACTTGCAACATCAAGCAGGCCAGCAAATAAAAACAATTATGGTTATTAGGTCAAACAATGTTACATACACCTTAACCCTAACCCCCTAGCTATTTCTGGCTAGGAACTTTCCTGAATCCTCCAAAATCCATCAGTGCACTTTTGGAAACATGCCCTTATCTTCAAAATGCACCATGCATTTTCATTGATCTTTCATATTCAGCACTTATGGCCTGTACTTCTTGCCAGGTAGTAATTTTGCCCCATGTGAAGAGGTGAAAGTACCAGTTTCCAACAGTGCTGAATGTTTCCCAAAAAGTGCCCCTTGGAGGATTTTGCAGGATTTTGCAGGATTTGGGGGTGGTTAGGGTTAATCTTTGGTCTTAAAGTCCATTTACACTTTTGGGATTTTGGGTTTTATACATGAAACATACATAGTGTAATATTGACGATGGTGTTAAACATCCATTGAAATATTTCTGTTCGAGGTGATATCATTTTAGTACAATTTATTAAATAATTTGGCAAATAAATTGTGTTACAAACAAATTCTGATTCTCACTAATTTCTTGTTAATGACACAATGAAATATGCTGAATTTGCTACAAGTTGGTTTTATACGTATTTCATGATTCTTACAAAGTATGGATGCATTTACAGACATCGGTTGGTTTCTGTACATATCTCTTGATTCTTATAAAGTATGGATGCATTTACAGACATCGGTTGGTTTCTGTACATATCTCTTGATTCTTAGAAAGTATGGATGCATTTACAGACATCGGTTGGTTTCTGTACATATCTCTTGATTCTTACAAAGTATGGATGCATTTACAGACATCGGTTGGTTTCTGTACATATCTCTTGATTCTTACAAAGCATGGATGCATTTACAGACATCGGTTGGTTTCTGTACATATCTCTTGATTCTTACAAAGCATGGATGCATTTACAGACATCGGTTGGTTTCTGTACATATCTCTTGATTCTTATAAAGTATGGATGCATTTACAGACATCGGTTGGTTTCTGTACATATCTCTTGATTCTTATCAAGTATGGATGCATTTACAGACATCGGTTGGTTTCTGTACATATCTCTTGATTCTTATCAAGTATGGATGCATTTACAGACATCGGTTGGTTTCTGTACATATCTCTTGATTCTTACAAAGTATGGATGCATTTACAGACATCGGTTGGTTTCTGTACATATCTCTTGATTCTTATAAAGTATGGATGCATTTACAGACATCGGTTGGTTTCTGTACATATCTCTTGATTCTTATCAAGTATGGATGCATTTACAGACATCGGTTGGTTTCTGTACACATCTCTTGATTCTTATCAAGTATGGATGCATTTACAGACATCGGTTGGTTTCTGTACACATCTCTTGATTCTTACAAAGTATGGATGCATTTACAGACATCGGTTGGTTTCTGTACATATCTCTTGATTCTTACAAAGTATGGATGCATTTACAGACATCGGTTGGTTTCTGTACATATCTCTTGATTCTTATAAAGTATGGATGCATTTACAGACATTGGTTGGTTTCTGTACATATCTCTTGATTCTTATAAAGTATGGATGCATTTACAGACATTGGTTGGTTTCTGTACATATCTCTTGATTCTTATAAAGTATGGATGCATTTACAGACATTGGTTGGTTTCTGTACATATCTCTTGATTCCATAAAGTATGGATGCATTTACAGACATTTTACCAAAAGTGTAATACCGGCTTTAAAACCTGAAAAAAGGCCAAAACATGCGCAAACATTGTATATTGCTTTTATATTTATTATCCATTGTTGTACAATAGAGGGTCCATGTTTGCACCAAAACATGTCTGTTCTGTTTCCAAAATGGTAGCAATGACTGTAGAAGCATATATTTTACTCTTAGGAAATTTCACGTGAGGTGGTCTTTCTGCCCAAATACACTGCAAAGAAAAAAACAAAAATCCATGCAAGAAAACAACTGAAATAATCTTTGATGTGTTACTTCATTCCTCTGCAATAAAAATGAGATATACCTGATACAAAGCAATATGAAAAGCAACCAGGCAAAATGGGGGGAAAAAACGCATGTTCATGACTGCATTGATAAACATGTAATCATAAGACTGAAAGGTTTGTGTGGTGTAAAGTGATAAAAAGAGTACATTTGAGGTGACACCATGTGATTATAATATCTCTCTAGAGTTATGTGGTTCTGAGAAGAACCTGTGTATTAACTGGAAGTTTTGATTAGTATACTCCTAACTAGGGCTGTGCGTTTTCGGTTATTTCAGGAAACCAGATACCCGAAATTTGAAATCTTCGGATACCCGTAAACAATTTTGTAAAAACACATAAATACTCCTGAATGTATAAAATAACCAGTATGAACACAAGTTTTAAAAAAAAAAGCCGGCAGGTATGTGAAAGGTTGCCGGCAAATGTTACTTCTAAAGCCTTCATCCAAGTTTTCTTCATTTTGTTAGCAAAAAAACAGAGACCATTCTTTTGTGTAGCTTAAAATGTTCAGTCGGAATTTTCAAAAGTCGATTACAGGTAATTGGAACCGAAAAATGGCTAATGACATTTTCAGTCAGGTATCTGGGTATCCAGTCAGGTATCTGGGTATCCAGTCAGGTATCTGGGTATCCAGTCAGGTATCTGGGTATCCAGTCAGGTATCTGGGTATCCAGTCAGGTATCTGGGTATCCAGTCAGGTATCTGGGTATCCAGTCAGGTATCTGGGTATCCAGTCAGGTATCTGGGTATCCAGATACCTGACACAGCCTTACTCCTGACAGTCTTCTAAGAACTGCGTAACCCATTGGAGATTTTGTAGATGGTGTCGTTACAAACATGCTCGATCTGTTCGTGTTAAGACGTAAGATGACTCATGAACAAATCTTAGTATTGCAAATGTCTAAAGGAAGCACATGAACTTATTTTAAATATACCTTGAGAAGGCAAGAAAAGTTCCATTATTGGATCCAAACGTCGACATGGCCACCGACAGCGGCATTATCCAAGCAATCACTCCAAGGAGTTTAAAGCCGAAAGTCTGATACAGCCGCAAAAATAATAGAAGAAATTAACAATTTTGGAGGCCACGATATGCTCAAGCCATCTGTGCACCTACTATTCCTTGAGTCAAACAAAAATGACCATCAAATTGGTAGTTGTTTATGAAGCAATAACGTTAAAATGTTATTTTCTGTTTACTGCATGTAATTACTGGTTTAAATAGATACACGTTAGTATGTTACTAAAGCCCATTCACTAATGGTAATCTCAAAGAAATAAATGCTAAAGGGACAGTATCATCACAATCAGAGCAGACTTTCCACAGGGCATGGAATCAGTGTCCTAGTTTTAGATGAACTCAGACACTGAAAATAATACCCCACAGGGACACGCTGGCCTAGATAACAGGGTGTTATAAATAATGAGCCTGTGGCCACATAATGATATGCAGCAACCATGGTAAGATGATCTTATCGTACCTTGTTATCTAGGCCAGTGCGCAATCGTTCAGTATTACTTTCAGTTACTCGAGTTCATCTTAAACTAGGACACCAACTCCATGCCCTGTCCAAAAGTCTACTCTGATCGCAAGGATTTGTCCCGTTACCATTTTACATGAAGTTGACGACATCCTTGGAATATATCTGTCTCAGGTGCTATCATTTTTGGAAAATTAGTGAAATAATTTCCAAACTTAATTTCTGTCATCCGAAGACAGATATACCACATTGGAATAATTATGTACAATCTGATTGCATTTTCATTTTTATATTGTGAAATAAGCGGTAACTTTCATTGCTTGTTTTTTATACATATGACATAAAACACAATAAAGGGGGCCACTTTCCTACCGTCACGTTTTTCTTATGGTTGTAATTTTTTTTTAAATATCTGAAACCACCCAAAAAGAATTTCAACATTTGAATAGACATGCATGCTTATCCTAAAGATAATTTGAGTTGATTATTACTATTATTTGTTTAATTAGCCTAAAATTTCCATCAACAAATGGACGGAAAAGTGAGGTAACTTTTTCCATCCAATTTTTATGGAAATTTGAGGTTAAAAAAATAAATTAAAAAATTAAAAAATTAAAAAAATCAACTCAAATTAGTTTTAGTATAAGCCTGCATGTCCATTCACATGTTGAAACACTTTTTGGTCGGTTTCAGGTACTTAAAAATAAATAGCAACCATTGGAAAAACTGCTAACGTGACGGATGCAAAGTGGCCCCCTTTATTGTGTTTTATGTCATATCTTGATTCTTGTAAAGTATGGATGCATTCACAGAAATGTTACCAAAGAATGTATACTGACTTTAAGGCCCCAGGTAATTTCTATTCCATTGAGTAATTAATCCTTATATAAAACATATGAGAATCTAAAGAACATATGGTAAAGATAAATGTGTGTTGATTCTGCACTGAAGAATCAGATTCATGTTAGAAACACAAATGAGACATGGTATGATCGAGGGAAAACACATATGGTAAAGATAAATGTGTGTTGATTCTGCACTGAAGAATCAGATTCATGTTAGAAACACAAATGAGACATGGTATGATCGAGGGAAAACATACCAAATTATGATCATGTCCGAAGTTTAGCATGCTGAAAATCGTCATGTGAGACATGACGTTGGAATGGAACCTGTTGTTTCTATACATTGTACCTTGAAAAGGCAAGGAAGTTTCCATTATTGGATCCAAAAGTCGACATGGCCACAGACAGAGGCATTATCCAAGCAATCACTCCAAGGATTTTAAGGCCATATGTCTAATACAGCCACAAAGTAATTCATAGAAGAAAGGAACAATTTTGGAAATGATGGCACAAAATAATTCAGTGCTCAATTACTCTCGCCTGCTGTTTGAGTCTTAAAACTGAGGTTTTGTTTTAAGTTGCTCACATAACCAGATCTTGTGAAAGTTTCAAGACTTTGCATGGTAGAGTATCTTTATCAGTGTGGTTGGTTTGCAGTAACACCATGTGGTGTGAATCTCAACTATCGCGAAGTGAGACTGTGGTTCTGATATCAAGTTATGTTTATCTCTTTCATCGAAATATACCAAAGAGTATTGGTTTATGTCCTTGTTAATTCAACAATCCAATGCAACAATCCTCAGCCACCTAGATCACCTAGGTGACCTACATGTAGGGGCACCTAGGTCACCTCGGTCACCTCGATTACCTAGGGCACCTAGGTCACCTCAGTCACCTGGGGCACCTAGGTCACCTCGGTCACCTGGGGCACCTAGGTCACCTGGTGCACCTAGGTCACCTAGGTCACCTGGTGCACCTAGGTCACCTGGGTCACCTAGCTCACCTCGGTCACCTGGATCACCTAGGTCACCTAGATCACCAAGGGCACCTAGGTCACCTAGATCACCTAGGGCACCTAGGGCACCTAGGTCACCTAGGGCACGTAGATCACCTAGGGCACCTAGATCACCTAGGGCACCTAGGTCATCTAGATCATCTAGATCACCTCGGTCAGCTAGATCACCTAGATCATCCAGGGCACATAGGTCACCTCGGTCAGCTCGATCACCTAGGTCACCCAGGGAGCACCGGTCCTCCCCCTCCAAGTATCTTCAGCTGAAGTACTTCCAAGGTACCCCCACTCACCAATATCTCTATGCCTCTTCCATATGAAACATAACTGGCTGCACCACTGAAAAAACTTTGAGATATTATATATCTTTCTGTATAATTTTAACTAGCAGCAGTCCAATCTCAGTTCAGTATCTTCAATAGCATTGCTCTTTACTAGAAGCTGCATGATTAACCATAACTACCTCAAGTCCATCTCCTGGTTTTGCTTGATTCTGGTGGATTCTGATTGATTTAGTACTCCACAGTATAGCCCAGCGAATAGAGATGTAGCCAGGTGTACCAAATCCATCAAACTCCACCGGCTGCTTTTGTTGGATTCAGGACTGTGTATAGCCAAGCCATGGATACTTTGCATTTGCCACTGTACCAATTCCATCAAAGTCCAATAATTGGGATACCTTTTTACTGCATGTTGATGCATTTTGGAGGATTTGGGATGGTTCCTTGCAAAAATGCCTAGGGGGTTAGGGTTCAAACCGTCTTGCATTATGTGCATCGCAACGAGTTTTAAGTTTTGATAAGTAAATTAATAAATAGTATTGCATTTTTATGAAGCGCATTTGACGGTATGTATCATGATGCTTTTCCTATGTTACTATTACTCTCTTTCTAATTTCTCAGTTTCCAGCCCCAATCTTAAAAACTTTTTATTCAAACTTCGTAACATTTTGGGAGACAGGTCAACATTTCAGGCCTTTTAAGGATTTCCAGACACATACAAACCGTGTCGCAATCCTCTATAAAAATCACCAGCATATGGCTGGCGTGCTCAATTGGCAGAGTGCCAACTCTAGTAAATTTGTCTTTGACCACTCTGAAAATCGTTTAAAATTCTAAACTTTTATGGTTTGTTTTGTTTGCACCAATGGCCTTGCCTAGTGTGCCAACCACCCGTTGGAAACAAGGCAGAAACAGTATGGCTTTCATTCGTAAGACCATACCTCATTCTAGAGTCTTGAACTTTTGAAAATTTAAAGACAAATCTTACCACTGCTACGGCATCCGATGCAAGGAGTTCTGTAGGTGACATTGCAGTGAAGTACGCAACATTGGCCAGAACATAAAATAATGTCACTATCGACATGGTGATGTAAATAGCACGGGGAAGATTTCTGTGGATAAATTCCAAAAGGTGATTATATCAAAGAGCCAATAGTGAGTGGGAATTGGCAAAAATCAAGTACTACGATTTCGGCAGAAGAAGAGACGTCCGATTATGTCACATTTAAAGAGACAGTATCGTCACGATCAGAGCAGACTTTTAACAGCAGGGAATGATTTCGCTCATAAATTTTGCATAGCAAAACTGCGATGCAAAAAATGAATTTGCATAGCAAAATAATTTTTTGTATAGCAATCTCAGAATTTTGTATAGCAAATTTAAAATGGTTAAAATTACAGTATGTAGCATGCAATAGGTAAAGGTGTTGTTTTTCAAGGCTTTACTGTCGTTTGGTTCATAATATGAATGTCCAAATTTTACCAGAAATAATCATCTTTAATGTCCGGACATTGAGCCACAGGTTTCTTTCTTCTATAGGCCAACAATAAGAACACACTTTCATACAGATTGTCCTCTATTACAGTGTACATGTATGTGACAACCCCATAGGAGTGGGGTTTGTAAAGAAAAAGTTAAGCAAGTTAATCACCCTTCAATTCGCACCTTCACCCAAGGTTTGTTTGAAGGCGAATTAGTTTGAATCTCGCTCGGTAGCCAACACAGCGTGAGGTTACTGCCTGTAATCCAATGCAATACATGTGTGTGTGAGTTGGTTTTGTGTATAAGAGTGTGCAGTGTATATGTAAGGGGGTATAGAGTCATGTGCATGCTCAGATGAAAATCCTATAGGAAAGAAAGAACAGTGAATCCATACCAGATCCTGTTATACTGTTAAAATAATCTAATCCTCCTAAATAAATAATAAATAATAAACCCTCATTGTGACTTATTTCAATACGTTTCATATGACTAAAAATACAAGAAAGGATCTGCACTTTTTTCTTTCACGCCTACATGTTTGTGTTGCATTTCCAAAATATACGTCTATAGTATACCCCATAAAAATGAGTGTTCACAGCCAAGTAAGAGCCAGTGCTTTAATAGATGGGTTCTAAAGCAACTGTAACTTTCTTTAAAACATAAATAATCAAAAAGGAAAAGGAAATCATGAAACAAATTAACTGAAATCACTTTTAGTCTTCAAACTTTAGGAAAATCATTATTTTTCTCTGAACCCCCTTTTCCGCAAATTCACCGTTTCCTTTGAATGCGGCCAAAACAAATCTGTGCAGCTTACCCCACTACAACACTACATGTACTTATCTGGAACAATATACACTATGTAAAATCACGGAGGAAGGAAGAGAACATTCCTCCATGATAAAATTAATGTTATTATGTTAGTTTTCTTTTCAAGGATTGATTTATTATTATTTAGGAGGATTAGATTATTTTAACACTATAGGATTTTCATCTGAGCATGCACATGACTCTATACCTACCCCCTTACATATACACTGCACACTCTTATACACAAAACCAACTCACACACACATGTATTGCATTGGATTACAGGCAGTGACCTCACGCTGTGTTGGCTACCAAGCGAGATTCAAACTAATTCGCCTTCAAACAAACCTTGGGTGAAGGTGCGAATTGAAGGGTGATTAACTTGCTTAACTTTTTCTTTACAAACCCCACTCCTATGGGGTTGTCACATACACTGTAATAGAGGACAATCTGTATGAAAGTGTGTTCTTAATGCGGATACACATAGGTAAAATCAGTGCACGTGTTCACTATTGCATCAACACCGTCGCGTCGTGATGTCATCGTTGACCACGTAGGTCACACGGATGTACCCCCTGCGTGGTCTGGACACACGGAAACAAACCCAGTCGGGACGGATCCCTTGATATTTTTTGGTCAGAAATATTCATGTAAACGTTATTTCAGGAAAGGTTTGTGAATATGATTTCAAAAATGTTTATTATTAAACCACAATAGTGAAAAAATCTGTTGCAATTTGTATCGCAAAATCTGCGATGTATTGTTTGAAATTCCACCGCAGATTGTCCAAATTACGTCGCATTTTGCGATGCGATACAGGGGAAATCATTCACTGAACAGTGCATGGAATCGGTGTCCTTGATTAAGATGAACACAGTGACTGAAAATTACTGGCTCATTTATGCAGCTTCAACAGTAATGTGACCTTATCATGTGGGGTATTATTTTCAGTCACTGAGTTAATCTAAACCTAGCACTCCGATTCCATGCCCTGTTGGTCATGACAATAGTGTCCCTTTAAAGGGAATGTACAATATTTCTAATTCCTAGATTATCAAATTAACAAATTCATGTCTGAAAGCTTACTTGGTGTCAAGTTACTATCAATCATCCCAAGAAATGATTTCGTCTGAAGTGAGTCCATTTTAGAGAGAACACAAATTATTAAGTCGAATTTACAAAAAGTTGCAGTCCACCATTTTTTTTTTGCAAAACAACATAAAAGCATGTTAATAGTCGTCATTATTTTCTCCAAAAAAAACCACCCTATTGTAGTCAAGTTTTCACAAGTTAATTTTATGGTCTATTTCTTTAACAGCAATATCTATAAATGCATCCATACCTAACAAAAACCAACCTGTGTACATTTCTGCTTATTTCATTGTGTTGTATTAAGCAAGAAAATAGTGGCCTTAAGAACATTTTGTCAAACGGAATCATTCCTCAGGGTGTTTGACACAAGGGTAAGTAACACTAATTGCGGTGACACCATGTGAAATTCTCTACTGAGTGGTAATTAGTTCTGAAAAGAACTTGAGGTTCTTTTCAATAGAGAATTTCACATGGTGTCACCGTAATTAGTCTTACTTATCCTCTTCACAATGCAAAGCTACAAGTTTTACTTGACACTGGTGTTTTAGATGCACACACACTTACTTGTGGGGATTCTTAAGTTCCTCAACAACATTGTTCAAGTTGTACCTGCGTAATTGCAAAGTAATAAGTAAAATAAATAATTAATTCTTCAAGCAATTAAAAGATATCAATAAAAATCAAGGGATGTCATTTTATAGTCTATTTTGAAAGTGCACTAAGCCTGACCACCTGGGTGTCAGTGTTGTAGTCAAGACAACAGTGTCCGAGACCATGACCGAGACAGAGACCAAGACCTTGAGGTATGAGACTGAGACCAAGTCCAAGACAGAGACCAATCGTCTAAGAACAAAACAGAGTATTTTGTGTCCAGGATCGAGACCTCTAGACCTTAGGTTAATTTACATAGGTGTAAGCAAACAGAATTTGAATTAAAGTGATATAATAGGCCACACGTACTGAATAATCTTGTGTTACATTCTCCTCAAATTTCAACCCGATCCCTTGCCAAAATTACAATATTTATGCAAGAAAAAGTGAATTAAGTTCATTAATTTACTGTGTGCTTGTACCTAGTGGATTGATATAAAAGAGGGTATCTGAAAGTTTCAGTAATGAACTGCACATTTCACATATAGGCTCATGGCGGCTCTACATTTTAAAACATGACCCCACCAAAAACCAAAATTGATATCAATTTACCAGCCAGCGTAAGAGAAAAGGCCAGAGTATAGGGCATTGCCGAGGCCAGCATATGTTGTCCCATCAAATGAATTCTCAAAACTGGCGGTTTCCCCTGAAATGTGTGTAAAAGACAATAGCAGTGATAATTATGCAAATGTGCCTGCCTCAGTTTCGGTTTTTTGGATTCGTGAAAAAAACAAGATAGCTGAACATTGATTAATGTAGAAGGACTGATTATACTTACGTAAATGTAGATCACAGTGAGCAATGTTGCTTTTTTCCATACAAACTCACATGACCAAATGGAGGCTGGCAGGGAAAACAGTCTTGTACGTTCTAGGGCTGTGCCGGCTATCCGGACACCCGACCGAAACGGTCATTACCCGGTTCCATTTTTCGGTTCCAATTTTAAAATTCGGACTTAACATTTGTGCGGTACGAACAGAAATCTGTGACTCTTGAACAATGTAATATTTACACTTGTACAGACAATTATCTTTAAATTCAAGAGATTGCACTCCAATAAAGAAAAGATCGATTTAAGTATGGTATCCTCTGTATTATAAAAGTCAATTTGTTACCATTTACAGTACATGTATTTGTACACCACCGGAGGCATGTTTTCAACAAAAATGAAAACGGGTATCCGGGTATCCGAAGTTTCCTGATTTCGGGTATCCGGTTCCAAAAAATATCCGAAAATGGACAGCCCTAGTACATTGTATGTAGTGCAAATCATTTCTATAAATCATACTTGGGTATATCTTACAAAGAAATACACTGTGCTACCACTCCGAAACCAAATTTAGCATAATTTGTAACATACAGTTTATGTCTAGTCTGTGTCAGTAAAATGCATTGCCAATGAGTATATATTACACGTACAATGTCAACAGCACATGAAAGTTAACTTACAGAAACACAAACCGATTGTAGAATTTTGGGCTACAAAAGCCAGCAAACCTGTGTGATGTTATTGAGTTCTTGCGGGTACACCATGTAATGATCATTACATGGTGTACCCACAAGAACTCAATAACATCTATCTCCACCATGCAAAGCCTCAAATCCTACATCAAAACCTGTGTGAGTATAACATCAGAAATTGTCGATTTCTATGACAAAATACCACTTTGTAACTGCAGTTGCTCAAACAGGTTGGATTCAATAATATAAGCTCAAAAACTGGCAAATACATTGTTGAAAAACAGGGACCAAAACAAAAACCGTACCATCATTTTGCCTACCACTTTTGACAAACTTTTGTGACGTGGGTTTCACGGAGATTACCGAGTAGTCGTGTTCACATTCAATTTGAATTGCCTACCTTTGAAAAGCTGTATGGTACCCATTATGATGATGATGGTGAGTGCCAATATTTTGAATACTGTGAAGACATTCTGCACTGTTGTCGTTAAGCGAACACTGAATATGTTGAAGAACCCGCACAACACTACATGGAAAAGGATGTAAATTGGGTCAATGCTTTGAATCCTGATATATGGACACATATTTAAAAGGAAGGTACAACATCGGTAATTACCTGACTACATACAACAATTTCCAAATGATTATCTAACCAATTGTCTTGGTGTGAAGTTGGTTACCAATCATCCTGAAAACTTATTTTTATTCAAAAGTTGTTCCAAATGGTTTCAGTTTAAATTGTGAATGCTTTTTTTTGAGCATTTCTCATGAAGTAGACTCTACATTGAGCTGAAATTTCCAAAGGTTTGATGTTTAACCCTCCTACTACTAACAAGGGTCAAAATCAGTCAAAATGTTGATATACTTGTCAAGGTATATCTAATGCACTTAAAAGCCCAACACTGTCAAACTTACATGTTTTTGACTGGTGAAAGCATTGTCTGGTATTGTTCAGGGTGGTCAAAATGACAGTAAAAACCAGTCAAAAATGCCCCTGTGTGCACATATTCTTAAAAGCCGTTTTGCCAACATTACAATGTACCTATTTTGTACCTTCCCTTCAAAGTCAACACAGGCACAGTGTCTACATAAAAGAAAGCACACATGTGTAAATAAGCTGGACATCAAACAGTAGTTGAGTGTTTCTGGCTTGCAAGAACAAATGTGGGAGTGTATGCCATTGCTGGGTCTAATTTCATCACTCTTTACAAACAGTAAGGGAACTGAATGGATACAAATAACTAGATTATAAAGGGAACTACAGGGATCGGTTACTTTCGATCATTCATTGAACTGATTAATCCTAACCATGCGGAACGCAACAAAATGCAACAAGAGATCTCTTGTTGTTGTTGATGGATATTGTTGCATTCAGCAGTCTTCATAATGGATGGATGTATGTACATGTATAGCCAATTATTGAAAATAAACTGGTTATGTGGAACTGGATACAGGGAATTGAAAATATGGATTTGGGTATTGGTGCCTTGTAACAGAATGCTGGCTATATGGTATACAATACTGGATATAGCAAAGTGAATACATATGAAATTGGGAGCAGAGAGAGAACTGAAAAGTTAAATCAAGTTATTGTGTGTGTGCTGCAGGGGTCACTGCAGAACCCATACACTTTGGTGTACTCACACACAGAGTTAACGGCAAGAAGCTGTATAGCGGCAATTGGTGGCGTGCAGTCTGCCGACGGGAAAAATGGCTGCACAGCATACCGGCCGAACGTGATGGCCACCACTGCACAGGAGGCAGGGACCTGCATGATCAGGGATACCCACAGGAACAAGAACGCAGCAAATTCACCGTAGATCTCTCGCAGGTAAAAATAAAATCCGCCGGACGAAGGGAACATAGTGCCCAGCTCTGCAAAGCAGAGAGCACCGAGGAGAGAGATAATGCCCGCCATAACCCATACGATTAGGGTCATGCCAACCGAGCTAACGCCAAGGAGAACACCTGGGAGAATGGCAAGAAAAGCAAATAAATCATGTTAATTAGCTTTTAATTATTATACTGAACTGCTAACTGAGCTACGACAATTAATTTGATTTTGCCCTACACTGATGTGTGTATAGCACTGCATACTCAATGCTTTCCGAGTTAACTTGATGTTTCGATCAGTATGCTCAGAGCATACTGATCGAAACGTCGAGTTGTAACCTCCAGTTCTTTTCAGAACTAATTACTACTCAATAATAATAATAATAATAATAATGTATAGATTTATATAGCGCACGTATCCACCAACTAAGTGGCGCTCAAGGCGCATTATATTATTATCCCTGCTCATAAGGCTCATAAGGCTCATAAATCATTCCTGAAACCATCTCAGCTCCCTGGGGAGTATACAGCTCAATTGCTGCCATTTCTAGCGCATATAGAGCAAACCATCTCTGCCTTCACAGGTACCCATTTAACCCCTGGGTGGAGAGAAGCAATTATGGTTAAGTGTCTTGCTCAAGGACACAGGTGTCACGGCCGGGGCTCGAACCCACACTCTGCTGCTGGCAACACCAGAACTTGAGTTCAGTGCGCTAGACCGCACGACAATCCACTTTACGTGCATTATACAACACACGGGACCTACGGCTTTACGTCCCATCCGAAGGACGAAGCAATTATGGTTAAGTACCTTGCTCAAGGACACAAGTGTCACGACCGGGGCTCGAACCCACACCCTGCTGCTGGCAACACCAGAACTTGAGTTCGGTGCGCTAGACCGCTCGGCCACGACACTCCATAGAGAATAGAGAATTTTATATGGTGTCACCACAATTAGTCTTACTTATACAGGAGTTCTGCTAGACCAAAGTGCGTCCAGTAGCCAAACAAAGAGACCACTTAACTATTACTTTAATATTTATTAACCCTAGGGGGGGGGGGGGGGCACAATATGCCCCCTAAGTGTATTTTTTGCATTTTTTTCCCAAATTTTTTAAAATTCTTTTTTAAAGAAATGTGATGGGTATTTGTCACATTATCATATCAGATGCATTATGGGAATTCAAAATGGTACCACACGTTATTTTTGGAATATATGAACGAGGCTGGTCAACATGGAATTTCATTGGTGGATTCCGGGTCTCCACGATGACGTAATGCGTATATTTCAGAGCTTTCTTATCACGAAATTGTCATCAAATTCAAAGAGATTTAGAGATAATGTGCAACTTACATGACAAGCAACATCGTGTTTTGACATTTTATATTTATTTCCTCAATTATACATCAAAATTTCATGGTCCAAAAGAGGGTATCACAGTTTGAAACAATTTCACTGTTCACCCAATGGTCTATAAATGTTCAGAGAGTGAAAACCCGGCAGGACCTGGCCACAAATGGGGTATAATTTGCAGTTGGGGGAAGATATGCTCTCTTACTCAGATTGACAGTGACACTAAACTTAATCCAAGACTCAAGGTTGAATGACTCAATAACATGACTGCCAACTTGAGTGATGGACACATCTGCTTTTAGTCTGCTTTTAGTGCCATGGCCAAGCGGTTTAGTGCATCGGATTTGTGTTCCGATGGCCGAGTCGTCAGAATGTGGGTTCGAATCCCGACCGCGACCATGGTGCTTGTGTCCTTGAGCAAGACACTTTACCATAATTGCTTCTCTCCACCCAAGAGTAAATGGGTACCCGTGAGGGCAGAGTTGGTTGTTGTGTTTGATTAGCCCATATGCATCGAAATGGCAGCAATTGAGCTGTATACTCCCCAGGGAGCTGAGATGGTTTCAGGAATGATTTATAATAATAATAATAATAATGTGTGGACTTATATAGCGCACGTATCCACCAACTAAGTGGTGCTCAAGGCGCATATTATTACCCCTGCTCATAAATCATTCCTGAAACCATCTCAGCTCCCTGGGGAGTATACAGCTCAATTGCTGCCATTACAGTGCATATAGGGCTATTCAACCAACTCTGCCCTCACAGGTACCCATTTAACCCCTGGGTGGAGAGAAGCAATTATGGTTAAGTGTCTTGCTCAATGACACAAGTGTCACAGCCGGGATTCGAACCCACATTCTGCTGCTAACACCAGAACTTGAGTCCGGTAAGCTAGACCGCTCGGCCACGACACTCCACCTGATGAGCAGGGATAATAATGTACAAATATGTGATACTTCGTGTAAGAGCGCTTTAAAAAATGCCTTCATTATAAGCTTTGACAAGTGGCCTGATTGGAGCATGGCCTTCACCCTCTACTCATAGCTAATGCAGCTGGGACAGGTACAACTGTGGTTAATATCACACGGCTTAACAATTAATCATCACACCAACCCACCGAACACAGATCAGTGAACAATTTCACTTGAATCACACAGCAAATTGTTACACAAAATTCAAGATTTGCTCTTCAAAATTAGCATTTCATACACACAAAAGTATTTCTGCCTAAAATATTGCTAAGCAAAGTTTCTGAATGCAAAATCAATTCCCTGCAGATGTTGAGCAAACTCATGAAACGAAAGCCAACAATTTTTCAACCTTGAATTACCTTTAGGGGATACAAAAATCCCTGAACCGATGATGGTGCCAACATTGATGGCTACTCCGCTCAGTAAGGAGATCTGACGCTCTAGCTTGACTGTGCTCCCATCTCCCGCACTCAACTAAAAAAAAAATAAAATAAATAATAATATTTCAGGCATTATGAGTTTAGGAAATACATGTAAGCAAACCAGTAGTGCTTCAGATCATAGAGCAAGGATGCTCTATGTTCAGATCAAGCAAAGCATGCTCTGTTTACAGTCATCAATTTACAGTCATTAACAGTATTTAAATCTACTTGGAACGCCATAAGTCGTGGAGTACCTCAAGGTTCTATTCTTGGACCTCTGCTCTATTTTATGTATGTTTGTCCACTTAATAAATTACTGTTTACTTATGTACAAATTTCAAAATTGTTTTTCCATAATTTATTTTGTATTTCGTAGACCGTCGTATGTTTGTGTGCTTAATAAATTACTGTTTACTTTTGTACAAATTCCAAAAGTGTTTTTTCCATAATTTATTTTGTATGTTGCAAAGCGAAGTTGAAATGAAGTTGAAGTTGAGTTCAGCCTGTTTGCATAACCTCTCAAACTCCTGATTTGATTGTGAAATCTACGAGTCCCCACTCCACTATCAAAACTGCTTACAGAGCATTTTAAAAGTCAGAACGGGAATGTTACAGTGGAATAATCTAGAAAAAGATCATAGAATGTGTTCCCGTCAGAATGTTGGCTGTTCTGAAAAAGAACAGTGGCCATTTTGTATACGTGTATATAACTGTCCTATGCCTGCATAATTCATCAACTGCAAAACACACAAAATGTGATGATCTATTGTTGCCCACTAGTAGGATCATAGGTTAATTTTTTTAAATAATAATTCACCATTTACTGTAATATAACAGTTATAAATGTGCCCTAATCATGCAATGTGTGCTGTAATGCACTGAACACAATGGAAACCTAGAAAATGCACAAAAATAGTTAAGAGCTATACAATTAAAATAAACATAAAGTTGATTTAAAAGTAGAAATATTACTTTACAATAATTAATCCTAACCTTCCCAAATCCTCCAAAATTGCTAAAGTGAAGGATTTTGAAGGATTGAGGTCACATGCTATAATATGCTCTTTGCCAAAGTGGGTGTATTGACAAGAATTTACCCATTCTCTGTAAAGTGCCCTCCTATCTTGCCCTTGATGGTCAACCATACCTCAAAAAAAGAATCCCGACTGCGACCGTGGTACTTGTGTCCTTGAGCAAGACACTTTGCCATAATTGCTTCTCTCCACCCAGGGGTAAATGGGTACCTGTGAGAGCAGAGTTGGTTGTTGTGTTTGATTAGCCCATATGCGCTGTAATGGCAGCAATTGAGCTGTATACTCCCCAGGGAGCTGAGATGGTTTCAGGAATGATTTATGAGCCTGATGAGCAAGGATAATAATGTAATGCGCCTTGAGCACCAGTTTGGTGGATACATGCGCCATATAAGTCTACATCCTCCTCATCCTCCTCACCACCACCACCACCACCAGTTTGGTGGATACATGCGCTATATATAAGTCTACATCCTCTTCATCTTCCTCATCCTCACCACCACCACCACCACCACCATCATCATTATTCTAGCAATGCAGAAAGCTTGTTTACGGAGCATTCAAATATACCTTCCAATTTAAATAAATAAATAAATACATTTTATAAAATAATTTAAAAAAATAAAATAAAATAAATAAATAAATATGGTTAATTATCCATATTACAATTGTTTGACAAACAAGATGATGATGTCATCAGGCCTTTTTATCGCCTATTCAACTTACAAGTAATTCCTGATCATCATGTGGTCCAATATCTATTTCATCAGAATCGCTCAACTCTTCCAAATCCAACTCCAACACTTTGTTCTCCATGTTTGTTTATATTAAAATTATAGCCAGCAGTGGATGTTCACAAATTATGACAAATAAACATTTTTCACAATACCAGCAGGCTTTTTAACAAGGTTTAAGAATTCTTTTGCATATTGGGGGTCATAAATGGTAGTAATGAGTTACAGCCAGCCTAATAATCATGATCCAGTTGGGATGAAAGATTGGCAGTTTAAAAATAATGTGTCAACAGCCATACAAAACTACACCATGTGCGCCAAATGGAAGTTCAAACTTATTTGAATTGTTTTCTAATGGTTACGGGAGGACGATCAACTTGTGTTAGCAGTCATGTCAGTGGGAACTGTCAAACTCAGTCTGATATAATGATTGACGTTTTGTGCAGGCTAACATTTGGCCATCCACGTCCGGTACAATTTGAAATTTCCGTAAAATGTAGACGGTAGAGTCAAGAGATGTATAGTTTAATCATCACTAGCACACTGTGTGTTCATAACGCCAGGTACATGTCCGTGTGGCCATTCACTTTCCTTTTATTGATGCCGACAAAATAGCAGACAATTCCTTTCTAGTTCTAAACTCATCCATATGGCTGACATGCCGGTCGGTGGTTGTAGTCGTTTACGTTGTACAGCCATTGAATGTAGTCATCATCACACATATCGACGGTGCAGTGTTCGTCTGCTTTCAACATGGCGCCCTTAACAATTGTACACACGATAATATACTTCCAACACACTTCTTCAATCATCTAAACAGGGTGCCAGACTATAAAATTATTTTATAACCCCGATAATAACAGTGAATGGGCGATACACTATATCCTAAATCAGATCAAATACGTCATATTATGTTTCCGACTATAAGTTAACACGTTCCTTACTTTGTATTGCATTTTGCGACACGTGTTATACTATAGGTAGCAAGTCAGGTGTAGACCTATGCATGTAGACCTATGAAAAACACCGTCTTTTCGAAACGGGAGCCGAGGCCACTGTTCACCTAGCGTCGCGGAGAATGGTATTGGCATAGTTTGTCAGCAGCAACTCTTTTCTCAACTGAATCAAAAGTTTCGAGCTTTTTTAAAACTATCATGAAAAGTAAATTATGCAACTTTGATGGAGTGTCGTGGCCGAGCGGTCTAGCGCACCGAACTCAAGTTCTGGTGTTGCCAGCAGCAGCGTGTGGGTTCGAGCCCCGGTCGTGACACTTGTGTCCTTGAGCAAGACACTTAACCATAATTGCTTCGTCCTTCGGATGGGACGTAAAGCCGTAGGTCCCGTGTGTTGTATAATGCACGAAAAGTGGATTGTCGTGGCCGAGTGGTCTAGCGCACTGAACTCCAGCAGCAGAGTTGCCAGCAGCAGAGTGTGGGTTCGAGCCCCGGCCGTGACACCTGTGTCCTTGAGCAAGACACTTAACCATAATTGCTTCTCTCCACCCAGGGGTTAAATGGGTACCTGTGAAGGCAGAGATGGTTTGCTCTCTATGCGCTAGAAATGGCAGCAATTGAGCTGTATACTCCCCAGGGAGCTGAGATGGTTTCAGGAATGATTTATGAGCCTTATGAGCCTTATGAGCAGGGATAATAATATAATGCGCCTTGAGCGCCACTTAGTTGGTGGATACGTGCGCTATATAAATCTATACATTATTATTATTATTATTATTATAATCAAAAAATAAACCACAATGGAAACGATGACTAGGTACATAAATCAAAGACAAATTTAACAGAGCGGGATTTGAACCTGCGCCCTCGAAGCTACCGTACAGGTGCTGTACCAACATGAGCCATCTAGCCCTATATGAAAATGTGTTCACTCTAAAAGTTAAATCATTTCACGCAAATTTGTAAGGGATATTCCTAAAAGACAAATGATTGAACTACAAAAATAGTCATCTTCTAGCTCGCTGTTGGTCTTTCTAATAGCACGGTGTATTTTCTCATTCACCCGTTTGATTAACATTTCCTAACAGCAATATCAGCCACGCAAGCAGACTCAATTAAGTTATCCTGCAACATGAATTAGCGCAAGACGCATGCTTCGACGGGGATAACTTCCTGGCAACTGTGATAACTTCCTGAAACATAATCACGTATTGTCCCGGGAGGAACGGTTTGTGCTGGAAACCACTGTTGATCAACTCCAACGCCACACGGCGACTTCAAAATTACGCCCGCATTTATCATGTGGGACAAGCAAACAAACATTGGGCCATGCAAAAATCTCTGAATGAATCACGTTATGATACCTTGTTTGCACGACAAAACTTGCCAATATTGAAACAAATGTGATCACCTATAAACATATTATGTTATTATTCCTGCATGTATGTACGTCGCATTCACGTCATCATTTTTAATTTCCCCGTGTGGGATAAATAAGATTGTCATGCATATCTATCTATCTGTCTACCTGAGGGGCGTTCAGAGGTGCAAACGAACCCCCTTTTGGTCGGATATAATTCGTGCTGTCGTCTAACTTGACGCATGTACTTTCAAAGTACTTTTTGCAAAAATTGTAACTACCTTTCATTTTATTGGTATTTCAAGAATACTGATTAAAAGTTTTAGAACTTCTCCAAATTATAATTCTTCGGAATTAGATGAAGCATGATTAAAATCTTTCTTTTCTTGTGTAACCCCGACCAAAATATGGTCCCAGGTTAAAAGTGTATTTTATCAACAATATGTTTCATATTGTTGTGATTTTCTTTTGCTTATTTATTTCCATGTATTTCTTACTCTCCCTGTGCTTTCTATTAAGCCCATGGAGACCCTTTGTAATCTGTGGTCAGGGTACTCTGCTAGTCTCTAAATCCTTGCTCTTTGATATTCACCTACTGTCTATTCAAGCATGCCCTTAATCTTCTAGCTTCCTGGAAGGTGTTGAGCTACACCTCTTGTAGGCTCTGTTTAACTTAGGGTGTGTATTACTTGTGTAGACCCACAAAAGCTTTCCAGGTTGTAAATGCTACTATTACTTCCTTACCCTTGATCACATTTTCACAAGCTGTGAAGCCATAAAAACTTATCTACCCGTCACCCCCTTCATTACTAAACTGACCAATCAACTTGAGAGCCATGAGTGATGTTTTTCAAACTATCCAATGAGGACTTTGGCTGATCTCCGCTCAGGCATGGTCAGGGTGCTGGTTCGGCCCCAAATTTTGGGTAGGCCAGACATTCCACCATTTGCCTCGGATCGAGCTGGTCGTACTTTCCTGCGCTTCAACTTTTTCTAAAGTGCTTGCCAGCATTTTCTGGTCTTCAACTTTTCTTCGAGTGCTTGTCAGCACATCATCTTTCAAGCACTCCCTGCAAGCAGCTTTCAATTTCATATGAGTATTGGCTCTCTATTTAGGTGAGTTTTTAATTTAAGTATGTATTTGTAACTAATAATTTGGAAATCTTTAGTAAGGTCTCTTTTAAAGTTAAAATTTGATTTCTGATCATTAAGTTCAGAGACAGTGTTTAAACTTGTTCATTTTATAACATGCATTTCCTTAAGTTCTCTGGAGGACTTTTGTTGTAAACTTTGATTTCTTGATGAGAGATCTATTTGCTATTTTCTGTATTTGAGAAGAGACCTATCCTTTATGCTTTTAAGCACTGTATATTTCTTAAGAACCTTTTAGATTTAATCATGACATTCACCACCAGCTTTTCAGCTATGCATTTGTGCAGTCCTCACAAAGGAAGCAGGTCATTTCGTACCTTCGCAAACTCGTACCTTCGCAAACTCGTACCGTCTGTTAAGTCAAGTCGTACCTTCGCAAACTCGTACCTTCGCAAACTCGTACCTTCGATTAAGTCAAGTCGTACCACCGGTTTTTTGAAACTGTTACGTGGTTTGGGTTTACGAATGAATAAAATATTAGAAAGTGCCGGGTTTTTGCGTGAAACTGTTAGAAAGTGTCGGGTTTTTGAGTTCTGGTACGGGGTTTGGGTGACGTGTCCAGCAGTCCGTCATCAATTAATGCTTTGTTAATAATACTGCAGTACTGAACAAACAAACAAAACCATCGGCCCTTTTCAGGGCCACCACATCATCAAGAAAGAGATTTATAACAATGCAGTGTCAGTACTTAACGATGCTATTAATAACTTGTATTAATCGTTGAATGCTTTTTTATTTTTCCTCAAAGTCCAACCTTGTTTCATAATGTAGTGATATGGAATTATCAGTCAATTAAATAATGTAATTGAACTGATTGCCTTATATGAATACAGGTCAACTCGTACGCGTGCCAACTCGTACACACCAACTCGTACACGCACCAACTCGTACACGCACCAACTCGTACGCACACCAACTCGTACGCACACCAACTCGTACGCGTGATTTACCAACGGGAGTGTGATACGAAGTAATGTGTTGTGTTATTGAAATTATCCTACATAGTTTTGCTTTATGTGGCGTATAGACAGGTTAATCCAAGTAGGATCGTTGTGTTATTGAAGTGTAACTAGTTTAAAAGCTGGAAGTAATAATTGAAGTTTAACAGTATTAATGGTTTCTGTTGTGTTTCCGTAAAGCTTGAATTAATAATTTTGCTTTGAAGCAATGTGAATTAAAAAAAGTAATAAAAAAAAATCAATTTAATTGTTTGGCTGTTTATTTATTTCACGTAAGGACCGTTGTGTTTCGAAGGACATTTTTTTTTAGATATAAATAAATATATAAGGACCGATTGTTTTTTTGTTCGACGTGACATAATAATCTCTTTTGGAAATGTGTGGCCCTGAGAAGGGCCGGTTTGTTCTTGTTTTCGTCGCTCAGTCAGTGGTGTCTACTCAATTAAACCCAATTAACGAGCGGCAATTGCTATTGTTGGGTTGTATAGCTTTATTTAATTGAACGATGACTGACAGTTTGGGTGCATGCCACATAATGCTACTGTGTATCCTTAAGCTGCCGTGAATTACCCCAAAAATACTTCGTAGGCCTACCGTACGTACTCGCATCAAAATATCCTACTGCGTACGAGTTGGTTTGCGTACGAGTTGGTGTGTGTACGGGTTGGTGTGTGTACGGGTTGGTGCGTGTACGAGTTGGTGCGTGTACGAGTTGACCAATATGCGCACGAGTTGGTCCGTGTACGAGTTGGCGTGCGTACGAGTTGACCTGCTTCGGTCATTATAGCAACATCAATTTTTTGATGACCACAATTCTGTGCGTCGTAAAAACCGGCGTTCAAGACGTCCACGTGTATGATCACGCATCGAGATTCAACATTTTAAAAGAGAATCATTCAGCAACACCAAAGCAGGGCTTCCTTTATCACTTTATTTTTCACTGGCCCACCGGACCAGTTAGTTTGACTTCTACTTTTCCACATGCATGCGTTTGCACTGGTCCACATACTTTTGTATAAAGTTATGCACGATGGTCGGCAATAAATTTTTGGAGTAGGACAAAGACAGTCAGAGACTAGCTTTTCATATCGATAATTCATTCCTTGTTTATGACTTTGAATTTCACAATGGTAGCATATTTTAATGGCCCAGTGAATGTGTATATGAATATAAAATAAATGGTCTTGGATTCAGTGTAGTCTCATGTTTTAACTGACATTTGGCCAGCGGACCATTGGCAAATTCTAACCCTTTTGCAAAGTGTGCACTCATTTTCAGAATTTGTTTCACCAAAAGTGTATAGGATCCAAGCTTTAAAGCGCAGTCTGCTTGCGAACTTGTAAATTGAACCTCTGGATGTTCATTGGCAGATTCTGCATGGGACACCAATAAAACTGACAATCAGGCCGCATTTAAATATTGTGATTAAATCTCGATAAGACCTTTGACCTTTGGCATGGCCTAGTAACAAAAAAACTGCGATTGGGTTCAACAAATTGACAATAGTATACACAAGATTGTGGTATATACAAGATTATGGCGTCATGTAAGCCAAAGCCAACATATCTTGCAAATTGTGCATGGTTTAACGAGAAAAAGATAAACGGACTGCTGTTGTCTTTTCTGGAGTCATATTTGAATAGTGTAGGGCAGCAATAACGGGTGGGTGGGTGTTTACACAGTTGCGCCATGGTTGGACTAATATTAAGCCCAAATCCACTGTAATATAACGTGCGCCGTGAATTCTCTCGGTTTTCCTTGGGGTCCAGGCCATATTTTACACATGGTATATTGAAATAATTATACACTATTGGTATCACAAAAACATAATATGATCACAGATTTATAATTATATGAAGCTTACTTGGTGTTCTGTAAAGATGGTGATATGGTTTCAAACATCACTTGCAATCTTTCTCTCTGAGGTGAGATCATTACAACTAGTAGGGAGCCTATAATCAAATTATTTCCCAAATGAATTTTAGAAGTTTGTAGACGAAAATTCCACGTTACAATGAAACGAAAAAAATGTTGCAAAGTCTTTAAGCATTATCTCGATTTCCTTGAGTTAACGATACAATAAAATATGACGAAACTTTCACAGATTGGTTTTCTTTATTATAGGCCTAAGACTTCTGGTATATCTTGATTCTCATAGAGTATGGGTGTATTTACAGAAATGTTTACAAAAGGTGTTGGGACAGATACTAGCTAACTGAATGCAGCAGACAGCTCACGGAACAATTCCCCCCTGCTGCTAGATCTAAAGATCTTTCGGATGTTTTCACAAACATGACAAAACATACTTGACTTCTTAAATATTTCGCGGTCGGCAATGAAATGATCTCTTTTAAGTTGGTTTAGTTATCCTGGTATGTTCATGCGTCGTCACATTGCAACATCAATCGCATATATTTTTTTGTACATAAATAGAGAATTAGCTGTTGCAAACTGCTTACCAACTTAAAGGGACAGTATCGTCACGATCAGAGCAGACTTTCAACAGGGCATGGAATCATCAGTGGCCTAGTTTAAGAAGAACACAGTGGCTGAAATTTACTGGCTCATTTATACAGCAGCAACGGTGATATGACCTTAACAAATGGGGTATTATCTTCAGTCACTCTGATTCCATGCCCTGTTGAAGGACCTGTGATATAAATGAAAACTATTGGCCACACGTTTCGAACTTAGCATGTTCTTTCTACATAAACACATTATGTATTTGTTCATGTTTGTATACCGTCCATTTTGCCTAAGAGGAAGAACCTGCTAGGTTCGAAACGTAAGGCCAATAACTACTATTTTGCATGTTTTTAAATTGCCATGAACGGCGGATAAAGATGTCTGGGATGTGTCCTTGACGCATTTTGATAACAATGTACCGTACTGTTATTCAAACATGTAAAATGTATGACTTCAAATGACATACAATATTCAAGCGTGTTTCGTGGCTCGTGCATGACATGAATCGATTAAGAAAAACCTACCGTATGTTTGTAACATTCATTACCTGTACTGTCATATATAAAATGTATATTAAAGATGTATCGCTCGTGTTTTTCGCCATTTTGAGAAAAAAAAATCACCTGAACATTGCTATTATTATACATGGCGAAAGGATGAATACTTTACAATGACATGTTTCACAAATATTCTTCAGAAGCACGTTTTTACAGTAAAAATGTACGGAAATGAATTGATAGTGGGTCCCGTCATAAATGATTTTTCCACTTTTATACTGTTAAACCAAGCTTCTGATTCCTAATATATGAAATACATATATATATTTTAAAAGTAATTGTTTTTTCTTTTAAACAGGAGATTATCGATACTCCAATGAAAATACAAAAATTCGGAAATTGCGGGTAAAACACAGGCGATACAATTGTACCATAACAAGTTCTCTATGGAAATATGTTTGAAAATCATACTATAGAATATAGGCTATTTTAGCAAACATTTTAATGTGTTGTTACGAATAACACTTTTTCTTTTCTGTTTTTTGGGGCACTATGAGGATTTTTCGTGGGGTGGGGCACCTGGGGGGCACTGAAAATTTGTGGGGGGCACTGAAAATTTGTGGGGGCACGTGACCCCCTGTGGCTACGCCGCTGTTCTGAGCCCATCGTTACCCTTAATTTTCAACGTACTTTCCAAAGTGAGCCATAAGCCAATTTATGTGCGACGGTAACTGGCAGCCATATTGGATTTGAGCCGGTGGAACGAAATCCATACACTTTCGCGAGGGTAACCCCTGCTCATTTTATTCAGCTTTTATTCATATGGAAATCACGCTACACACGTTGCCTCATGAACCCTCTCCAAACCCAACCTGACCGGTTAACACCAGTCATCTGTCCCTGTCCCACGAAGGAGGAGTGCTAGAGTAACTTATTCAATTTATTGTTTACACGTCGGACAACTGTTGCCTTCAGTTGAGTTGCACTTCAGCTTGACTGACACTGATAATGAGGAATTGATTATTAACTATTTAAAGCACTCCGGATTAAACTACACATATAAGCTAAAAGATATATGGGCCTAATCTAGCGATTCTTCAGATGAGGTAGATGTTGGCTTATGTTGTGAAAACACCAAACCAAACTTACCAATCCTTTTAGAGTAGGTATACAACATTGATGATTACTGTAAAAGTAAACTTTAGATGCAAATAACTATAGAGTTTTTACCAGTCAAAAACGGTCAACTCATTTTGACCTGTAAATGTACTTACTACACGATATAAGTAGAACTTGTAGCTTTGCATGGTGAGGAGGATAAGTGAGTGTAATTGTGGTGACACCATGTGAAATTCTCTATTGAGTAGTAATTAGTTCTGAAATGAACTGGAGGTACAACTCGACGTTTCGATCAGTATGCTCTGAGGACGATCAGAGCATACTGATCGAAACGTCGAGTTGTACCTCCAGTTCTTTTTAGAACTAATTACTACTCAATTGAGCATTTCACATGGTGTCACCGCAATTACTCTTACTTACACGATATAAGGTTTGACAGTGTTCGACTTTTAAGTGCACTAGATATACCTTGGCAGGTATCATAATTTTGACCGATTTTGACCCTTGCAGTCATATGAGGGTTAACATCCGAAAGCTTACTTTATAGTGTAAAGTTTGTACAATCATTCTGAGAAACTATTCCGTCTAAAACAAATGCTTTCATCTGAGAGAAAAAAACAGAATTTTGTCAACCTATAACAAGTTGTAACTTTGTAAAACAATTGATTTGATTTTGCTTCAACACCGGTATGAAGCGCTGTATATTCAGTGACTTTCATTTTTTGATGAATTGTTGTAATAATAACTAACACCGACTAACTACGGTGACACCATGTGAAATTCTCAATTGAGTAGTAATTAGTTCTGAAAAAACTGGAGGTTACAACTCGACGTTACAACTTTTGCCTCGCTCTGGACGAGTCCCACATTATTATATTAAAACATGAAATAAATGAATATTCTAAATAAATGTCTGGACAAAAATCATCACCTACACGCCAATAGTATTTTTCACAGAAATGAAAGTTCACGTTGTGCTATATGAAATATATTTATGAAATATACATGTACAGTGTGGATCGCATAATTAGCACAATTTTACCGCATATAGGCTCTCTATAGGTATTTCCGGAGTTCAGTGACACAATTCAGGGTGCATATGATTGATATTCGACTTAGCCTAAACTTTATAAATATCAAAACTATAACATTTACCGTGGTCTTCGACATCGCATTTCCACATGTAGAAATAATACTTACGGTTTCACAAACTGAAAAACATATTTTATAAGTTATATGGGAACAAAATGTTTTCTTGGGACTACATCGTCACTGGACAATATTTTTCACGATCAGAGCAGACTTTCAACAGGGCATGGAATTGATGTCCTAGTTCAAGATGAAAACAGTGACTGAAAATTACTGGCTCATTTATGTAGCAGCAACGGTAATATATGTATTATTTTCAGTCACTTAAACTGAAACTATAGCACTCCAATTCCATGCCCTGTTGATCGTGACGGTATTGTCCCGTTCAAGGAAAAGTACACTGGTATTCTTAAAAAACAGATTTACAGAAACATTACATGATTTTACAGTTGATGGCAGCAAACTTCTCCTTGATATATTTCTGTAAAATCCTACGAAGTATTCCCCAAGTGAATTTAGATCAAAATTCCACATCAGAATACGCGTGTTAGCTTTTGCCGATCTAGAAATCGTAATGCATTTTTTCACTTTTTCCTAGATGACGTTAGAGGCTGAATTTTGTACAGGTTGTTTATCTTGATTCAAAGAAAGAAAGCGTACCTGGAGAAGGAGTTTCATCACAAATACAAATGTCTCGATTTGTTGTAACTTTTCATAGGTTGTTGTGTGTATTTTGTTCTGGAATGAGAGCACTTAATGTTTCAGGATATTTGGTTCTTTTACCAACATTACATATAGTTATACCTTTTCATCAAGTTGGCTATAATTTGGTATAGTTCTGTAATCAGGTAGCTTCTCTTTGAGGATAACTGCACCTTCCAGTCAATTTGATTAGCATAGTTTCATGGGTCTGTGATTCTAATAGATTTTACCATGCAGGACACCCAAGTGCCCACTATAAAAAAATCATGACTACGTTCTGCATCGTATGTGCCGACTGGATAGCACGAAGAGTCGTTATACAATCTGGCATAAGGCCAACTAGTTTTTGAGATTATCAAATAGGCCTATTGTTGGGATATTTACGTCCATGTAAAATGAATCTGGATAAGCCTCCGTGTTGATGAAAACTGAGAAAGTTGCTTTTGAACAAAAATCATTCAGAATCCGCATAAAACATTTATGTAAATTAAAGTAATAAATTTCGTAAAATTTAGATCTAGGCCCTATTTATTTTATTTCTATTTTCGGAACTGAAATAAATGGGATGCTCCATTCAATGCTTCTTTGTGCGCGTCTCCAGAATATTCTATTTAATTTTAAAACCTAGATATACTTTTCGTAATGTTGTTTTATGTATATCTAGCCATTCAAAGAAACTCAGAAAGTATACCCATAAGACTCGAATCAACTTTATGGATGAATGTAGACATTTCTTCGAGAGAATACAGCCGTCACTTTTCTTTCTAATTCTAACTACAAATAGGCCTATTAGTATTGAAATATCACCGAATGTCTTGCAAAATGTGATAAAGGGCAAATTAAAAGGGAGATGAAAATGTGGTCAAGTGAGGTTTGGAAGTAATTAATTTTTTTTGCACAGCCGGTGAAATGTTGTGGCCATTGTGTTCTGGCCATTTTTTATTTGTGCACCAGCAGACACTCTTGATCTGGTCCAATCATGAAGGGTTCTTCCTTCCTCCATGGTCCAATCATGGAGGAAGGGACGTGGACTGGTCCTGCTAAAAGCCGACAACTGACGACAACTGACAACAGTTGTCAGTTGTCGTCTTTTAGTAGGACCGACATGGACTGCATGCAATGTTCCTCAACTGGCTTAGTGTTTATAAAACCGTGGAGGAAGGAATCGAATCTGCTTTTTTCACTTCCTCCATGGTTCACGGAAAGGCACTCCTATGAGTATGAGAAGAACCAAATACATTTCCATAATGCCCTACGGAGGAATGTAACACTAACAGTTCGTTTATAACGCATTTTGTGGTATTGCACTCGAGATAATGAATAATGCATAAAAGTAACACACTGCTCCTCAGCTCCATAATTATTCATGACAGCGAGGTATGTGCATATACATAGAGCTAGAGCAAGAGCCAGCTTTGAGAATGTTCACATCAAGGAACACGGAGGAAGGACTACCACTACCAGCATAGAGCAAGGGCCAGGTCCTTGCTCTATGCATAGAGCATGTACTCGGAGTATAATTCTGCTTCCATGTATAGAGCTAGCAGCAAGGAAACTGTCGAACCCAATGGTAAACAAAAGAAATATTATATTTAAACATTTGCTATTGTTTGTTTTAAACGGCAAAGAATCTTGCCTTGTGGAGTGACCTACCTTGGATGCGGCATCTTCGTTGTCCGGGGAGTCCTGCTTAGATTCCGTCACTTGACCGGTAGAGCCATTTGCAGATTTCTCCTCCATGATGGGTGGCTTTAGAGTTCACGTATGAATAATGAATGACAAGATCGAAGTCTTATAATGAAAATGTTGATTCTCCGTCCTCGTCTGAGAGGTGGCGCTAGCTATGCTTTAAGGAAAGATTATCGTACATTATTCTGTCCTCTCATTTATGAATTGATAGATTCTTGCTATTGTCGCAGTGTGTGCATACAATGTCTTCTCGTCTACTTACTACAAATCCGGCCAATTTCACGCAACCTCAACAGTCCATCCGCATTAGGCATCAGTGCATGAAGTTCTGTCAATACTGCGTGACGCACAGTGCATGCTATACCCGCTGAGTCCAGCTTGCGGCATGAAGCCCGTCCGACGACTCTTTCATGCGTGAGATGTTGTGCGCTTTCATACACGCCATGGACCAATTTTAGTGACCGACAAATTGCTCATTCAAGCAATGGGGCACTTCCAAGATTCAAGTCACTTTTGAATCATTTAGGAACCTATAAAACATCAAGTAATTATTCTTACATCATTGGAAGAGGTTATAAGAACAATGACATCAAGTCAAATCATGTAATAATCATAAATGGATTTATTTCTTATTTGATTTTCCGAAAGATAAACAAAACGCCCATGATAAACAGTGAACGGCCATGTTCGCAGTTGTAAAAGGTCAGGCATTCATTAATTAAGTGTATACGATCAAGAAATACACGCATAAAGAACCAAACCTATAAAATCATATCTGACTGCCCCCATCTGATGATGTTATTGCCTGAACCAGCCAGTGTATATGCAGCCCGTTCTTAAAGAAATCATTTATATTTTTATTTGTTTGTTAAATGCATCAGTTTTTTTTATAAGAATCAAGATATACCGGTATGTATAACTATAACAACAACAACAACAACAACAACAACAACAACAACAACAACAACAACAACAACAACAACAACAACAACAACAACAACAACAACAACAACAACAACAACAACAACAACAACAACAACAACAACAACAACAACAACAACAACAACAACTAGGCTGATTCCTCCAATGTTCAACAAAATGAAAATTTAACCTCGCTACTGGATTCAGCCGGCTTAGGCCAAAAAAAAATTCTCCGGTTTCTGGTCTCTGAAACGATGTCCAATTGCAGCCAAAAATGATGGATCGATTAAAATTCTGCCGTGCTCTGTTTTAAACGATTTTTTTCACATAGAGGTATGAACGTTTGGCCGAGATTGTGCGGCCACCACACTTTGTATATGGGAAATTTGGTCTTATGCATCATGCATTTCACTGGTTGGCAAAAAAAAAAGGAAAAAAAAGAAGAAAAAAAAAGCATCACCGCACCGATTTTGAATCCGACCTTTAACCAGAAAACTGAGACTTGTTTTTGGCCTTGGATGGTTTTCAGTAGAGGGAAGGGGCGGGCCGACAGGTACCATTCACTTTTGGATAACCATCAAGAACTTCAATTTAAAGGCGCTAATATACAGCCCGTATATACATAAAATCATCTTAATTCGTCCCTAATTTGCCATCGTGACCAATCCGACTTTTTTCAATTTTAAGTTTTCCCGCCCATTAGTACATTCAGGAAGAGACCTACCATTGTATCTAATCCACATGCATGTATTCCTTATAGTTTTGGAGATAGAGCATGCATTCAAATGACGAATGCTCTAATTAACTGGCTATTTTTGTAATTTGGCAAAGTGACCAAAGGGATTGGTCACGATGGCAATTTAGGGACGAATTGTTAAAAATATCACAAATATGGAACAAAAGCCCAGGTCCTCTGCCACCAGAAATAATACAAAATAGGCAGGGTGGCCGGGATAGGGTATTCTCCAAAATCCTAAAAGTTTTTTTTTTAAATACTTGATATGGTATCACTCCTTTGAAAGAGTACTCTCTATTCCACGTTAGAATAGATAGAAACAATCGATTAAAAAGTGAGTTACCAGTTTTGCCAATCGTTTTTTATGTCTTCGCCTTCAGTGTCCCTTTTTCAATCACCCATGCACCCTTTTTCAATCACATTTTCCATTGAAAATTGAAGTAATTACGAAATATGATGAATATTCTGTGTCAAAAACTCTTCATTTCATGTACTGTCACATTTCGACCATTTCAATTTAAAAAAAACTCCCAATGCAAGTGAAAGAGTATTTATACAAAAAGATGATTAATATTTCAGGTTTTGTTTTACCATTTATCATTATTGAAAATAAAATAAATAAATAAAAAAATAAAATAAAAAACCCCACCATGTGCCCAATAGAAGCCATGACCGTTCGGGTCATGAACAGAAATGTTTTCAAGACCTGTTAATAGTAGGCATATTTGCCTTAATAAATGACCTATTTACCAGCAGGAAGAAAAACAACATTCTTGAACTAATGGGTACCTTGCTTTATGGGACGAGTTTCAAATCCTCAATTTAACTCTTTAGTTTCTGCCATGTTGTCAAAATATCAACTGTTTTGATAACTCGGGATGACGTACATGAACGTGTGAATGGTTCTGACAAGGAACAAGCGATTTGAGACCTGACGTGTGCCGCCAGACAGTGCCAATCCGAGACCAAGGCCAGCTGAGTGACCACATGCGGCGGAACTACAGTGAGAATGTTGAGAACCACGCAGGATAGCTCCAAATTACCCCCTCTCAACGGCGAACCTTGAACGTGACGGCACGGCAAATCGACAGGTGGTTGTGTAAACCTGCACGGAGCCCAAATCTGCTTTTTACCGGCAGGAAATGATTAAGAATTTGAAATCTTCTTCAGTTCTTGTCAAGAAAATGGGTCATTGCACTGTGGTCTGAACTAAATGGTCATTACACAGGGGCCTACCAGCATAAAGGCCGTTTCACACGAGACCGTTTTAACAAAGGACCTTGGCGATAAATCGTATCCACGTTAAAAAACAAAAAAGCAAATCCCAGTCGTTTGAAAGAAGTTATCATTGTTACCACGGACCCTCGGAGCAGAGGACAAGGGTACGCCCCTTTATCAGCGGCGAAGCCAGGACTTTTTCAGTGGGGGTGCACAGGGGACATTGCTTTTCAGTGGGGGGGGGGGGGGGGGCAGGGGTATGGGTTTTTCCCTTTTCTTTTTCTTTCCTGTTTTGGGGGGCACCTGGGGGGGCACTGGAAATTTGTGGGGGGGGGGGGCAAGTGCCAGGCCCCCGTGGCTACGCTGCTGCCCTTATGACCGATAAAATCCCAGCTATCGGCACCTGCCCCACATTGTAAATCTCGGACAGGCCACAGACCTAGATGCTTCTGGAAAACTTGCCTTCTTCGTTCGCATTACAGGGAAGGTACACCATTGGTTACCCCTGCCTGATTACAAAATAACAAATTATTATCCAAAAGCTGTCTTAGTTAAGGTGCCAATCACCCTGAAGAATTTTCTGAAGTGCTTTCATTTCAGAAAACACAACTTTATGCATTTACAAAAGTTTCAAAATATGCACAATTACAAAATGTGAATGCTTTATCACATGTTTGTCCTGCCTTATAGACTCTGCATTGAGCTGAAACTCTCAGTTGCTTTTTCTGTTTTTTTTTTTAATGTGTTTTGATTCACAGAGAGTAAGCATACCAGTAGACGCAGTCTTGCAAAGATTACCAATGTTGTACCTTCCTTTTAATATATTTCTTGATTCAAAGAGAGTAAGCATACTCGTATAGAAGCAGTTTTGCCAACATTACCAATGTTGTACCTTCCCAAGATAATGACGACTCCGTGACCATCAAATATGAATCATTTTATGTCGTAACGCGAAGAAAACTTAGGCCGTTTCTTTAGATCTTTGTAATCTGTATCGTCTTTTGCCAAATACCTCACAGGATATAGGCCACGCCTCATGCCATGGTCAGATCAGGACACGGACCATGCTCTGTGATCACCACAACAGTGGTCTGACCATGCTGTCCCTGTTATCATAGACCCTCTATAGAGTCTTACCATTGTCTTATATGGTCCTACCAAAGGAAATAATTATTTGACTGGGGCTGACCATGAAGCAAGTCCTAATTGCTCTATGGACTGATCCACGGTGGTCCGGTCACGAGATGTTATTCTTTCCTCCGATTGTTACATTTTTAAACACGCAAGCTGCATAATTATCAAACCAGCACAGTTCCTGTTGAAACTATATCCCACATGCATTTATTGCGCCAAATTATTCTTTTTAATCAAGTTCCAAACAGTCGTCGGGAACTTGAACAATTGTTAGTTTTACCAGCTGATAGGAACAATGGATAGTCGCACAAAAGGTCAACAGAAACTGCGTAATGTTACGTACATCCACACTCCTGGCGAACTTTGACCCTTGGTTATCTTTGAATTATCAATCCATATACCAGTCATAGACAAATACGTTAAGTGTGTGGAGTCGATATATATTCCATTGTTTATTTAAAAGGCTAATGAACGGTGTGCTGTTATTCATGATCAAACATTTTGTGGTATGGCATATCTATACATTATTCTACTATAAATAATTTCTACACGTAATTATAATTGTTGATTGTACTAACTGTGATGTTATGGAAATAACAAACTTATCTAAACAGCTACAATTTAGGTAAAACTTATCTACAATTTATCAAGTCATAAATTATTCAATAAAGAGGTATATGTCATTTCAGTGGCGCACCCAAGGGGGGGAGGGGCTTGGAGGGGCTTGGGGGGGCTCGAGCCCCCCCCCCCCCAGGGCCCGCTGATGTTTTATTTATTTTTTAAAGAAGGAGCCAGGAAAGAGCAAAATCTGAGCCCAAGTCTTGTCTACAGAGGAGTTCGGCAAGGAGTATAGGGCAGTGGTACAAGGGATGGGGACTCAGGAGACTCAAGCTCCCCTCCAAAAGTTTTCCATTTATTCCACTCACTATTATATTTTACGGCGTTGCGTATGCATGTGCATGTAAGCTTGAAGGGCCACCAGTATATACAACAAGCATTTTTACACATTCTCCCCCCCCCCCCTGCCATGGTGCACCCTGATCAGGGAGCAGCTTTACTTAATTTTATTTTCATTTTCTGTTGTCCGTTTCTCTTGTTGAGGTCGTTGACTGTCGTTGAGATTACTCGTAAAATTTAAACACGCCCGCATTATAATCAACTCCTTTCCAGTTTGTACACAATGGCCCAGGATTGGGTTTTAATTTACAAAGATTATGTGACACTCTTTTAGCAAACACCGATTGGATAATATTGGGATTTGGTTTTGCCGCCAAATTCGTGTTTGAAAAAATTTAGCTCCGCCCGGAATGATCACAAACTTTACGTCCACGCAATGAAAGTATTTAACTATAGAAATCTTGCAGACGAAACAAGCTCAAGTTCTTTACATCAAGAGGAGGAAATTATATGGAAGGTAAAACCCTACGAGTCCGAATCATGCCATAATGTCTTCTTTTTATTACTAGAAACCACCAGGAAACATTTAACATGTGCCGTAGGTTCACTGTATGACGAGCACGACTAGGGACATGGCTGCAGCCGCGCCAGCGGTTATGGTTTGGGTCAGCCATGTCTCTCCCCCATATTGGATTTCAAATAAAAATATTTTGAGCCCCCCCCCCCCCCCAATCAAATCCTGGGTGCGCCACTGTGTCATTTGGTAATTAAAAAATAAACATTTTAATATAAAGTGTAAATCTGATGATGGTATTTATCTTCTCTATAAAAATGTTATCAGAAGTGTTTCCCATTTTAGGAAAAGTGACAAAAAAAATCAGTTCGATTTTAGGAAAGAGTATAACACTCTTTCCTGAAGTCAATTGGGGCTACTACTTTACATTTAATATTACCCTTTCGTATTATTACCCCCTGTCCTATTAAGCATCCACCAATAACATAATTCTTAAAATTGTGAATAATGTTCCATGGCTCGGCAACAAGTTCGTATTTCAACAAGTTCGTATTTATCTTGGGATATATAGGTCCCGCCCCTTACACCAATGGAATTTTATCAAAAACAAATTGCCTCCAAGTTTCACCAGAAGGCAAACTTGGAGTAAAATTCGTGATGGTATAAATTATAAGTAAGACTAATTGCGGTGACACCATGTGAAATTCTGTATTGAGTAGTATTAAACTAGTTCTGAAAAGAACTGGAGGTTACAACTTAATTCTGCAACTGAATTTCGACCAACACTACGATTTGTCTTGTGTATTAAAAACACAAATTGCAATTTTTTCTCAAAAACGCGTGCTGACCAGTGTCCGCTCAAATTTAGTAGATTGGTCAAGTACAATGTACTTTTAGTATCCGGACTTGGGCTTTCATTTCTGCAGTCCGGTTGCAACGAGTCACTATATTTCCTTCCTCCATGCTTATAGCAGTCGCGTTGAGTCAATGACATGCAAAGATCGCTGGGTCGAGTCGGCGACCCAACTTTGTTCGAGGCTTTGACTCGGGTTATTATAAGGTTAGGTGTTCATTTCAATCTGGCAAGTTCACGTCTCAGTCTTTTCCTTGCTCTATGGGTAGTTCCAGCCCGTATACTACCAGTGTTTTTTCCATTAAGTACCGGCAATTATTTGTTGTTGCTGACTAGAGCCGGAAACGTTTTAGATGCTATAATACGACTACGAGTTCCTTCCTCCACGCGCCACGCCAACGTACTTGCGCCTTTTTAAGTATACAAAGCAATGTCGAAACATTAACATATGGTCTAGTAGTCGGCATATCACTTTGTTAAGGTTCTCTGGCTTCCTAACACATCGACGGCAGGTGTTTTCTGCCTCCCCGAATACGCATCATCATAATTGCAGTGTGTAGGCCAGAGGCGCCTCACGAATTTATTTCAATTCTTTTGAAATAACAGTTTTAATTTTCTTAAAAAGTTGAGCACCCCAGACAAAAATATTTGAAAAAGTGACAAAAGTTAACCTTTTGGTAAAACTTTAATATTGATGCTAACCTTTTTTGTATTATTTTACAGTAAAGGAGAATCGTTGTTACCGAAGGGTTTTCCTATTGGGGCCTACTGGTATTCTCAATGGGAGAATAGTGTTTCAATCAGGATAAAATTATCTCCCAATTGGGATTGTAGTTGACAACGACCGTGTGAGCTTCAGTAACGGGTCCGTGCCATGGCAGGAACTACCTGAAATCCCGACCAAAGATTATGAACAATGCATGGGACCTTTAACACATGATAGGGGCCTTTGGCCTAGAACATGAACATCAGACTATTGGCACGAAGGGAATTCATGATCAGTGCTAGATCCTTGTCCTTCAACACTCTGGGAACTCGATAAGCCATTCACAGCTGTTTACAATAAGGATTTTCTTTTTACTTTGACAACCAACAACCAAAGTCCGGCGAGAACTTGCAGTTTTACAAAGGCCCCGAAACACTGTGCATGTGTTTACACTACGAGGATCAACCACTGTACTATTTTTGAAAGTTTAAATATCAGAAGTCCGCACTTAAATTGAAAATTCCTTTCCAATTGTATCTTTCATCATACCATGGAGGATTCTACCTTCATGGTCATACCATAGAAGTCACACTAGCCAAAATATAAGGCAGTGGGTTTTACCTGTAAAATACATCGCCGAACAAGAGCAAAAACGGACTTCTTTTTCTCTTTTCTCTAAAATGAGAGAGCTTCCAACAGAATGATACCGCCATCGGCTTTACTCAAAGTAAGCTTGTAGAATATTCGGTAATGTTGGATTTTTTTTTACTAACGGTGCATCCTGCTTTTAAATTCAAAGGTACACACCACACTTTATTGGACACCGCTGGACGAAAAAAACACGTCTGTTGTAGAATTACCTATTAACGCTTGATTTAACAAATATTAGTTTATAACAAATATTAGTTTAACATTTTACACCATAACAAGGATCGTGTACACGTAACATGGATTCAATTATTTGAGTGCCTGATTACATATCCAGGGACTGACCTTCGTTTTCTTTCATTAGGTATACCAGTGGCGGACCGTCAGGGGGGGCTGGGGGGGCAGCCGTCCCCCGGCCCGGAGGGGGGGCCCGGACCCCTCCCCAAAGATTTATTATTATTATTTTTTTTTTAAGATTCTGGTGGGGGTGGTTGGGGGACCGGGCCCGAGCTGGAACTTACACAAATCAACCGGGCCCTTTCTTTATTTTGAGCTCCCCTGAAAACATGAAGTGTAATCATGACGGGTCTCTCGGAAATCACGTGTGGTTAGGGAATGATGCCTGGGGGGAGGGGGGAGGGGCCCGACCGTGCGCTCTGCCCCCCCGGCCCGGCGGTAACTTGTTCCGCTACTGAGGTATACATATAGGCCTAGCTAGCTATCATTCTCGTGATCAGATTGATTGAGTCTGTGGCGTATCTACTGTTAAAATAACAGGCTGGAGTGCAATTTGATAAAAGGGTAGGCTGAAACCATGAATAAGTTCAGGCATGGTTCAACTCTTCCTTATCATTTAAATGATAAAAACGGCCCGATGTGAACGGTGAACGATGCACTGTCCTAGTTCTGAATTGTCCTTATTATTTGATAAATTATTGTCAAGGTTGAGTTTTGCCCCGCACGGTACGGCCCGCTGTGTGCTACTTCTACTGGGAAGTTCATCCTTGGTCAACCACCAAAGGTTCGTGGGCCAACTTTTACATCTTACGGGGTTCGATGTCACCTGTATACTATCCTGGTTGGGAGATACTTTTATCCTGGTGGTAACCATAATCTCCCGCTGAGGATACCAAACCCTTCAGTGACAATGATACCTGGATTTATAGAGCGCCAAAGGATAAAAGGCGCTTTTACATTAAAAATGTATGGTCAATATGCATGGCCAATATCAATCCTTAAACTTTCTCAGCTCCCTGGGGAGTATACAGCCTCGAGCTACCGTAGTGCATCGGAAGCTTTTTCAGCTACAATATCAACCTCTACCCTCACAGGTACCCATTTATACTCCTGGGTGAAGAGGAGCACTGTACAGTGTCTTGCTCAAGGACACAAGTACCGTGGTCGCGGATTCGAACCCACAGTCTGATGATGCGCTAGACCGCTCGGCCATGGCACCCATGCACTGCGTTCTGGTGGTCCGATGTACATGTACTTATGACGATCGCTATATAATCGTGCGAAATGTCACTGCGGCGATTTTTGTGTGACAATTGAATTGGAAGATTCCTTGAATGAAACCCTTCCCTTCGCACTACGCGAAATATTAAGGCGTCCAGTTGTTTTTTTCAAACACGTTTTAAGGATGTGTGAGGAATTTGGATTGTGTTTTCCTGCTTCATGCATTCAAAGGAAACAAAGAATACATTAATTAATTGAGATTAGCAACAGAAGAAACAAACAAAACTAATCATCTGAAGATATTCATGTTAACCGATACATAAACAAGGGGGGCCACTTGGGGAGGCCGCTTTTCTCCCTCGGTTTTTTGTTTTCTTGCTACAAGCTTGCATGTCCAGTATTGAAATCATCACGTGTATTAAAATATTTTGAATAAAACAGTTTCCAGTGCTATACACACATCGGTGTAGGGCAAAATTGTTTATCACCCGACGCAAGAATATCACCAACCTATAAATAAAAAAGTTCATATTAATAATTAAAATTAACGAGTTCAGTAACCGGAACAAAGAAACAAATACAATATTGACCCTAACACCTGCAGAATTTCACAATGTATATACGGTATCTGGATTTACACAGCAGGCTGTTTTACCAAGTTATTTGTCATTTGTTAACGTTCGTTAATTTTGTAACCCTCTACTTGTACAAGAAATATATCATAAAAATAATCAGTGAAACATTTTCCACATTTTTTTGGTAATTTGAAATGGGGTTAAGACAACTCAACCTACGTGACAAGTCGACACGGACAACTCGACCCAATTTATCGTTGCTTAGAAGTGGATCATCGTTTTCCCTCGAAAAAAGATTGATCACTACTAGGCTTATTCTAGCACAAAGAATGGTTAAAGTTCTAGCACAAATTCAATCATTTCCCCCGTATTAAGTAGTAAATAATTTACACTCACTCCATGAACCTATAAGCACGTCCCAACTTAAATCCCATATATTTTCCCACTTTCAGAAAACACTATTATTTACTTATAATAATCGGTGTGATTGGTGAGCATTTTCTCTTCTAGATCGCATCACAACTAATTATATACATAGCAGGCTTTGTAAGGGGATCCTTTGTAATTATCGGGTTTGATTGTAGGCCGCAGCTTGGTTTTAATTGACTGCACTTACGCTGCCAAACATAAGCCCTATTGATTTCAAATCAACGACAATAGGCATATAATTAGGCCCTACACATTTTTAAAACGTGTTCATGCCCATTGCCGGTGCTGGCTTTTCTCCCTCTCCCCTGTGGACGAATGCGAGATATAAAATTATAGATTTAAAATTATTTGAAACATTATTACAAAACATGTTTTACCGATAACATCCTTGATTTCATTATAGAAAGGAAAACAAATTCTTTGCAAAGTGAATATAATTGTGTCATAAGCTTGGTTTAACGTTAACAGTAAAACCATGCTTCTTATTTTGAAAAATGATCCGATGAAAAAAGAAAGAAAATGCGTTGTCAATTCGGTCTACACTCAATCCTTCCCGCAAAAAAGGGTTCGAGTTGTCACATAAAGGGTCGAGTTGTCACATAAAGGGTCGAGATGTCACGAGAGTCGACTTGTCTCGTAGGTCGAGTTGTCGCAAGGGTCTAGTTGTCTCACGAGTCGAGTTTTCGCACGGGTCGAGTTGTCACAAGGTCGAGTTGTCACAAGGGTCGAGTTGTCACAAGGGTCGAGTTGTCTTCTTTACCTTCATTTCATTTATTAATTTCTCAGGTAAAAACATTAAAATACAGACATTATAAATCAAACACATATAAACAAGAGGCAAGAATTAATAAATATACATAATTTGATTAGACAATAAACATTTTAAAGACAGGACAATGGCACACCTGAAGGATTACAAAAAAGTAAACTTAATTACTATCGAGTTGTTTTCCGACTGCCATTAGACAATACATAAAACCACATAAGAAGACAATTAAAATTGCACTATAAAAAAAGATATAGAAATGTGATATATATATATATATAAAAGTACTAAAAAAAATAACAATACCTGTTTTCTCTAAGAGGGAAACACTTGATTAATACATGTACCAACTGAACAATAAGTAAGATTTTTTGATAATTCCTTCATTTTGATACGAATATTGTATATATCCTCAAAAGCCTAGTGCATGTGTACAACATCGGTACGTAAAACTTATATTTATAAGGCCAAAAATAAAAGTCTCCGGTTTCTGGTCTCCGCGCGCGTCGCCTCAGAATCCTCTTTGCTAAAGTGAAGGATTTTGAAGGATTGAGGTTACATGCTACATGCTCTTTGCTAAAGTGAAGGATTTTGGAGGATTGAGGTTATTAGGCATACTTGCCTTTCTATGGTACATGTACATCCATGTTTGTTGTAGTGATTGCAAGGTCAGTGGACACGGTTTATTGCTCCACGCATGCAAGGAGGGTCCCTGGCCATGTACATGTATCACAAATTAGAAATATGTGTGCATACATGCTTTCTTTACTACTGAAGGATTTTGAAGGATTCCGGTTATGTGTAAGCAAATGGGCCTAGTGAGTCAGGGAATGTATATCTTGAATCAAAGTCAGCAAGCAAACCCGTATATACAGTTTTTCAAACATAACCATAAAGTACCTTCCCTTTAAACAAAAGTTGATGACTCGGGTTTAAAAAATCGCTTGGTATATGCTCTGAGGTGTTTTCGCTATTTTAGAATAGCTAATATAATTATTATATACAACAACAATAATAATCAATTCATTGTTGACACTTAATATCAAGATCACAGATTTTTCAAAGTTTGTCACTCCCGATCGTGAGTACCAATGACAATTGGATTCTTTGACAGTCGGAGAATCTTGCAGTCAGATGGGGAGCGCCGATTGCACGCTCCAATCCAGCAATGATTCACGTTAGGTTCAATTATTGGTTAAAGCTCACGAGAAGCACCTGTACACCGATGGTGAATTCATGAATCATGGAGATGGATAGGGGATTCATATCCTCCACCATCTGGTTTGAATCCGTAACACGGACTGACCAGACACTTTTTTTTAAAGCACCACCTCACACGGTCTAGCACACCGAACTCAAGTTCTGGTGTTGCCAGCAGCAGGGTGTGAGTTCGAGCCCCGGTCGTGACACTTGTGTCCTTGAGCAAGGTACTTAACCATAATTGCTTCGTCCTTCGGATGGGACGTAAAGCCGTAGGTCTCGTGTGTTGTGTAATGCACGTAAAAAAGAATGCGCCTTGAGCACCACTTAGTTGGTGGATACGTGCGCTATATAAGTCCATACATTATTATTATTATTATTATTATAACTAAATGTCCATCAAGCAATATTTATAGGAGTCAATTTGTGAGACTTTCAGCTGAATTAAATTGGCTCACAAAATATCTCAAAAAAGTGGAAAATAATTCATTTATACAAATCTCTACGATGAAAGCACTTCAAACAGAATATCTTCTCAGAATGATATTTATTTTTATCGTGGATAATAATTTGCAAATTTGATAAATGTGTTATTTACCAACGTATAGTAGATTTCCTTAAATGTGATGCTTATATTGGATAAATTATGCCACGGGCACGTCCCCGTGCGAACTCGTTCCCTTGTGCGCCAGCCCAAACAAGCTTAAAAATCAGCCACTAGCGGCATTTTTATCCGCTATCACTGGAAAGATGCAGGCCAATAAAACATCTGTTGACCCGTGGTTTTACGGAGAGAGGTTTATCTGGCAAAAATGAAAAATAAGACACGCCGTTTTCTCATGGAGTGTCGTGGCCGAGCGGTCTAGCGCACCGAACTCAAGTTCTGGTGTTGCCAGCAGCAGGGTGTGGGTTCGAGCCCCGGTCGTGACACTTGTGTCCTTGAGCAAGGTACTTAACCATAATTGCTTCGTCCTTCGGATGGGACGTAAAGCCGTAGGTCCCGTGTGTTGTATAATGCACGTAAAGTGGATTGTCGTGCGGTCTAGCGCACTGAACTCAAGTTCTGGTGTTGCCAGCAGCAGAGTGTGGGTTCGAGCCCCGGCCGTGACACCTGTGTCCTTGAGCAAGACACTTAACCATAATTGCTTCTCTCCACCCAGGGGTTAAATGGGTACCTGTGAAGGCAGAGATGGTTTGCTCTATATGCGCTAGAAATGGCAGCAATTGAGCTGTATACTCCCCAGGGAGCTGAGATGGTTTCAGGAATGATTTATGAGCCTTATGAGCAGGGATAATAATATAATGCAACTTGACCAGTACCAGACTAAACACAAGGAACTGAACGCTGCTAAAACCAAACCGGTTAGCAAGAAAATGCAATCCCCGACCCCTCAACCGATCACCAATGCAGATATCTTGATCATCGGTGATTCCATGATCAAACGACTGCAGCCAAGGAGACTGAGTAGGAAGACGAAAGTAATCTGCCACACCATGCGCGGAGCAAAAATCGAAGACATCACTCCGAATGCCAAACACCTGTCAACCAAACATGGTGTTTCTGGGATAATTCTTCACGTCGGAACCAACAACACCTTCGACAGTCCAGAAACAATTGCCGCAAAGATCACTTCCCTGGGTGAAACGCTACCGACAACAGTGACAATTTCATCTATCATCCATCGGAAGAACCAGTCAGTCTCCCAACGCAAGAAGGTGGATGAGTCCAATGATCTCCTGAAATCCATCGCAAAGCGCAACAACTGGGGGTTTATCGACAATAGAAACATAAATTCCGACCATCTTGTCTCAGATGGTGTGCACCTCAACTCGCGGGGAGTAGGTCTATTTGCCAAGAACATTATCCAGCACATCGCCGGTCCATCAGAAGAGACAGACCGACACACACCGCAGCGAACTCCCTTTGGCGAAATGTTATTCGCTGAGGCCCTCCAGAAACCGGCTATTGGCTCTCGAGATAGACCAACGGTTTTTCAGCGATCGAGCCAGCATTACCCGTACCTTCAGCCAAAGCGACTTCAACCGACTCATTGCCAACCACGACCCAAGATGTTCCAGACCAAAACAATGCACACCCAACGAGACCACGAGTGGAGGCAATACCTCAAACAGGTCAAAGAACTGCTCAACCCAAAGTAAACTTAACAAATGGTATCATCCACAACCAATGTGTAGGGGTTTTTTCATTCGCACACCTAAATGTTAGAAGTATAATAAATAAACTTGACCATTTTAAGATATTAATGTCAAAAAACCCATTCGATATCATCTGTTTAAATGAAACTTTTTGTGACGCCTCAATCGCTGACAATGAGATCAGCCTACCCGATTACTCTATTGTAAGAAGAGATAGAAACCGTCACGGTGGCGGGGTTGCCATGTATATCAGAAACAATTTAACTTTCATTCGCCGTATCGACCTAGAAACAGATGACGTTGAATGTATATGGGTTGAGATTAAATGTAAACATAGGCAGCCTGTTCTTATCAGTTCTATCTACAGGCCACCTTCAAGTTCGGTTGAATTTATAGATAAACTAAGTGATATCATAGACAAAGCCTCTTCTGAATGTAAGGAAATTATTGTCACTGGTGATTTTAATCTTGATGTGTCCGATGACGATAATAGTAGTACCTCAAAACCTCTTATTTCTTGCTTTAACTTGTTCCAAATGACGCAACTCGTGCATGATCCAACCCGTGTTACTGAACTAACTCGAAGCTAACTATTGATCTCATTTTTAGCTCGCATCCTGAGCTTGTTAGTGAATGTGGTGTCTTACCTGTACTTCTAAGTGACCACTATCTTGTTTACTGTCTTCATACTTGGAAAATCCCCCAAAAGGGAGGACATTCAATTAACTTCAGATGTTTTAAAGATATAGATAGTGATGCTTTCAAAGAAGACCTCATTAACGCACCATGGGATCATGTACTCAGTTGTCATGATGTTAATGAAGCATGGTCCCTATGGCACTCCCTGTTTATGAGTATAATTAACCACCATGCACCAATAAAATCAAAACGTGTTCGGGGTGACTCCTTGCCCTGGCTTGATGGAGACATTCTTCAACTTATGCGACAACGTGACCGTGCACATAAAATCGCAAAACGTTCAGGTTCACAAAATGATTGGGATGCATACAAAAAGTTGCGGAACACGGTTACTAAGAAAATCCGTACGACGAAAAGTGAATACTTTACGTCTACCATTGAGGACAATAAAAGTAATTCATCTATGCTGTGGAAAAAACTAAAAGAGGTGCTTCCTAACAAAAACAGAATTACTCCAAATTCTATCCTTTCTGCGAATGGTGAAAATATCGAGGATCTTGTTGACATCGCTGATACATTTAATGAGCACTTTTCCACAATTGGGGAACGTATGTGTAGTAATGCCACCCCTCGTGATTTTGAAGTAGACGACAATATCGATTCATCTCTTCATAACTCAGTCTATGAGCAATGCATATTGCCCGACATAACAGAAGATTATGTGCAAAAGCAAATAGCATCAATGTTAGTCGGAAAGCAACAGGTCCTGATGGCATCAGTGTTAAAATGATTAAAATAGCTTCTCCATATATTATTAGATCATTAACCCACATTTTTAACTTATCGATAAGATGTGACCAGTACCCTAAGGATTGGAAACAAGCTCTGGTCACACCTATTCATAAGGGAGGAGACAAATGTAACACAAGTAACTATCGGCCTATTTCCATCCTGCCGATTATCTCGAAGATTTTAGAAAGATGGGTACATTCAGTTATTTATTCTTACCTCGATGAAAGTAATCTTATTCCTGCTTGCCAATCGGGATTTAGGCCATTACACTCGACTGAAAGTACCCTACATGACTTAACGAACAAATGTTTTCAAGCTATGGAACGTGGGGAAATGACAGGCACAGTCTTTATAGATCTCAGTAAAGCATTCGATTCTGTTAATCATAACATTCTGCTAGAGAAACTTAAACAGTTGAATATGTCAACTTCTGTAATTCAATGGTTTAAATCATATCTGAGTGAACGTAGTCAATCTGTGAAAATCGATGGTAATATATCTAAGGCCTTGCCATTAAATGTTGGCGTGCCGCAGGGTTCAATCCTAGGCCCTCTGTTATTCATTATTTATACTAGTGATCTTCCACTTTGTATCCCCCCAAACTGCAGTTTGTTCATGTATGCAGATGACTCTACACTAACTTGTAGTTCCTCCAGTGTTAATGAAATAGAGAATATCTTGAATATAGCCCTAGTCAGAATCCATGATTGGTGCGTCAAAACAAACTTACAATAAATGCCACCAAAACTAAATCCATGCTCATTGGATCCAGGCAAAAGGTTTCAAACACTGGCCTTAATGTAAGCATTGACGATGGTCCAATTGTAAAGGTGAATTCATGTAAATGTTTGGGTGTTATTATTGATGAAACTTTAAGTTGGACCTCACGTTGAATACGTCAAGACTAAGGTCGCTTCTAAACTGGGTATGTTAAATAGAATTCGCGATTGTGTTCCACAAAGCTGCCTGCAAATTCTGTTTGTAAGCTTAGTTAAGCCATCCTTAGATTACTGTTGTACTGTTTGGGGAGATCGATACATATCTCACAATGTTATTCTTAACAAATGCCTGAAAAGGGCCGCGCGGATAATTCTGAAGTGTGACTTTCTTACACCATCATCTGAAATGTTTGCTAAACTTAATTGGCTCTCATTTTCTGAAATAGTTATGTACAAAAAGCTGTTCTTGTTTACAAATGCATAAACAAAATGGGTCCTCTGTACATGACTAATCTATTCACACCGCTTACACAGATTCGTGAAACGAGACGATCCACTGACTCGGCACTAAGGGTTCCTTTTGCGAAGAAGGAATCCTACTTTACGAGCTTTGCTGTAAAAGGTGCGCACATATGGAATAACTTGAATGCCCAACTAAGAGCCGTAAATTCACTGGGTTCGTTCAAAGTTGAACTTCGTAAAACGTTCATCCAATAATGTTTATACTGTATACAAGGCATTATTATATGTACTTAACGCGGTCAATAAAAATTAATTATTTCTGTGCTGACTTACGGAGTTTATAAACTTGGTTGCCGCGAAATTTCGGAGCCGGAAGGGAATTTCCTCGCTTTTTTCCCCAAGAAGGGTTTTCGCGGGGTTTTCGCCCTTCCCGTACTCGGCGTATATGTTGGTGCCCAAATTTGTATGTTAAGATTTCACACAGCTTATAATTGTTGATCTTAATCTATGTACAATTTTAATTACTTTTGTGATGTTGTATCTAATTGTTATTTTTTACGTGGATTGTCGTATTTTCTGTATGTTTTAATTTTTAAAGTTGACATATGCAGGGCCCCAATGGAAACCAGTTTTTAACTGTTTGGGCATACCCTGGGTAAATAAATGTAATAAATAAATAAATAAATGCGCCTTGAGCGCCACTTAGTTGGTGGATACGTGCGCTATATAAATCTATACATTATTATTATTATTATACACAAACTCGCTCCCAAAACAGAGAGTCATGCATAGCAGACATGCAATCCCGATGGGGGATTGACAAGTTTTTGTCTTTTGCAGAAAAAGAGGGTACAGTGACTAGCGTTTAGCGATGAAATATAAACGTCCTCTTTTCGTCACTGAATTCCTCTTAATAATAACAAAGCATTTGTAAGGCACAGAGAATCTGGAAGCCCATCCAGACGTCAACAATTTCCTGTGAAGGTTTTGTGAAAACTTGAGCTCATGAAATTATTCCACTTCAGGCACAGTTTTTAAGAGACAACCTTTTACGATTAGCAAAACATCATTTTTAGCAGCTCCAACTGTAAAACTACTACCAGCCAAATAACTTTTGTATAAAAGTTTGGCTGGTAACCAACAAAACCTGCTAAGCAAATTGTCACATTAAGCACATCTCCTTTCTATCATTGGTGTCAAGACTGTCCCTATTTTGGTCGTCGAAATGCCCCTCTTTTTAAGATTCTGCAAAAATCTGAGGTTGTAAAATGATTTCATTTCAGGCATTGAGACAATATTCATGATAACCTTCACATTACGATAAATCATATTGCATGTATTTTAGCAGCTTGTAATATCTGCTATCTCTGTCAATGGTTTAACACAACTGTTGCATTTGCTAAATATTTGCTCCAAACACATAATTAATAACACATTCTTTATATTTTTCATTTCAAAATGTAATATCATTTATAGTGAAAACTTGCAAATATAAAAAAAAAAAATACAATTATATCCGAGCTGATCGCAGTCAATATATAAATATCATATTTCAAAATATACACATTGAAAAAAAGATCAAATAATTTTTTTTTCTGGTGGAAGATAAAACCCTGAAATGCTCCAACAAAAGGTGAAGGTAATAGATAGCATCCCTTAACCTAAATTAAATATTAAATAGAATATGATAACATGTAGGTTACGGCAAACCAAAGCGATATTTCCACCATGTAAAGCCTCAAAACCTTCAACATGTAGATTGTTCATCAGCTGAAAAATGTATTGAGCAAACAAACATTCTGGCTGAGCAACAAAACATGTATTTACCAGTACAAACTTTGGCTGCTGGTTTTTTTTTTTTTTTTAAATTAAATGCCTTGGTGTATCAGCCTTATCTAACATATTTTATCTATGTAGCATCAGTTTTGGAACTTGACCCTTCATAGTGATAGAAAGCTGATTAACAATACAATGAACCCCAACATATACTAATAGATATTATTTATTAATTATGACTACAAGGGTCAAAATGTTGATATACTTGCCAAGTTATATATATATATATATATATATATATATATATATATATATATATATATATATACACTTGTAGTAAAACTGGTGGAATAACTCCGAGTTTCACGCGTTGTCGCGATCATCAGACAACTCTGTCTGTTGTCTGATGATCGCATAACGCTGGAAACTCGGAGTTACAACTACCAGCGTTCCACTAGTTTTACTACAAGTATATTACGCTCTGTCTATGTGGCATTGAGCACTCTACTTCAAGATAGACCGCTACATTTAAGCATATATATATATATATATATATATAGTGCACTGGAACACTGTCAAACCTTGCGTGTAGTAAGTACATTTACAGGTCAAAATGATTTGACCGTTTTTGACTGGTAAAAGCATTGTCTTGCATTGTTCAGGGTGGTCAAAATGACGGTAAAAACCAGTCAAAAATGCCATTGTGTGCACATTTGGGTCAACAGTCAAAACAGGCAGTTGACTGGTTCTGACCACTATAGCTACTTGCCACTAAAGTTCAGCTAAAGTAGGAGGGTTAAGTAATTATTATTAAAGCAAGATTGTCCCGAGCTTCAAAGAAGAAGTTTAAAAACCCATTTAAACATGTTTTTTGAGTTACAGTCTCTGTTCTCTATTTCTGTCTGGTCTGCTGTTGGAAATTCAAAATGCACATCTGAACCCTCTTCCCCACCTCCCCCCCCCCCCCCCATTTTTGTTTTTAAAGTATCACGTTATTTAATCGTTAATAATAATAATAATGTGTGGACTTATATAGCGCACGTATCCACCAACTAAGTGGTGCTCAAGGCTGGTATCAATTTTCTTTTCATCCACGATATATCATCAAGCATATATCATGATTTTCGATAGTATCGTGATTATTTTTTTTCATTCACGCATGATTGCTTAAGAGCCGATAACCACAGGTATGTACCCCTCTACAAATGTCACAATAAATTGCCAATCATGCATGCACCATGGACATTGGCAAATTCATTTACATAGAGTATGTACTGCTGTAGGCCTTTGTTCGCTTTTGCTTCTCACTTCCGAAAGCTGAAAATTTTGTTTCCATGGAATTTCTGACTCAACTCACAATTGCAATTTTTGTTTTTCAATCGCGATATAATTTTTTCATTTTTTAATTAGACATTGTAGTGTAGGGTAGGTGTAGGGTAAGCTTTGGCGATATCGCGATTTTTTTTTTTTTCAATCAGGCAGGATTGCTTTACTGCTGAAAACCACAGGTACACATTCAATTCCCAACACTTAATCCGTCAGAATAGATTTCTTTGAGTGGCAGTGGATTAGGCCAACAACAAAAAAGTCTTCGGTTCCTGGTCTCCACGTGTGTTGCCTCAGACCCACGCATCGGCATTTATAATTTTCTTTTTTTTGTGCTATGAAATGATGTCCAATTGCAGCCAGAATTGATGAATCGGTTGGATTTCTGCCGTGCTGTGTTTTAAAATGACTTTTTCACGTAGGGGTATGAACGTTTGCCCGATTTGTGAGGCCTCTCTTAGCCACCATACTTTGTATATGGGAAATTTGGTCCCCGCGTATACAATGTATCAAGTATTTCCCTCTTGGCAAAAAAAATAAATAAATAAAAATGGCCAAAAAAAACGCCGCGTCACCGCACCGATTTTGAAGCCGCCCAATGACTAGAAACCGGAGAATTTTTTTGGCCTTAAAGAGAATCGACAGGTTTTGGGTCTGGACCCTGTATGGCGGCGCCTTTGTGATCTGACAGTCGGCTAACCACTGAAGTAGTTTGCTTTTGTTTCTCACTTCTGAAAGCTTGAATAGACTGGCCTAATTTTGTTTCCATGGAATTTCTGATTTGACTCACAATCACAAATATTTTTTAATCGCGATGTATTTTTAAATTGCGATTTGCCAATATCTTGGTAACTTTAAAATGTTCTCGAAATTGAAATCATACCAAAAATGTATCGTGATATTCGATATTATCGTGTTATCGCCCAAGCTTAGTGTAAAGTAGTTTTAACAATAATTGCAGAGAAAATACCCCTCCTCATCTCCCCCCTCAATCTCCACATAAACTGCCAATAAAGTGACAACCTAGCACTTATCTGCTGTGCCTGATGAGAGCTCACCTACAAATTTCGAGGTTGGCCTGTGGAATCACATAGAACCCATATGTCAGAGGGAGCATGTTGATCGTCTGCGGAGATGTAAGGAGCCGTGGCGTCATCTCAGGAAGGCTTGCATTACTCAGCATGTCCAGCTTCACACTGTTAAGGCTCACATATCTACAGCAAAATGAAAGACATGTTTCGTCAGTTCGTTAACATCTGCTATGTGCACACACTGAAGAACCAGGCAACTTCCAAACGACATACTTTTATATTGCATTTCTATTTCTAATTGAAGTTGTTTACCGTAAATATCTAAATAAAAACATTGAAAGCAGCAGTCTTTTGATCCATTTTTGGCTTCCAACAATGTCTGAAGTTATCCACCTTCATGAAAAAACAAAGGAAGGCCAAACTTAAAGGGCCAGGGGGCTATGATCCACATATAAATATCAGGGAAAGTTGACCATGTACTCCCACCTTATGGTACAGAGCAACACACCTACACCTTTAACCTCAAATATGAGGCCAAAGAAAGGGGGGTTAGGCAAAAAAAAGTCTCATTTCTGGTCTCCATGCGCGTCGCCTCAGACCCGTGTGTCAACATTTTATATATATATATATATATATATATATTTTTTTTTTGCAATGAAAAGATGTCCAATTGCAGCCAAAATTGCTGGATCGATTGGAATTCTGCAGCACTGTGTTCATAGATAGGGGTATGAATGTTTGCCTGATTTGTGCGTCCTCTCTCTGCCACCATACTTTGTGTATGGGAAATATGGTCTGGTTCCAATAACCGCGTCACCGCACCCATTTTGAAGCCAACCTATCACCAGAAACCAGAGACGGTTTTGTCTGCCTTTATAAATTTGTTGCTACATGTCTTTCAGAAGGGTGCTCCCTCCCCCCCTCCCCAATTTGCCAAGTTCAGCCTCAGCCATTAAGACTAACAGGTGCATCACCTATCATGTAAGCCATCAACACTACTTGGTGTCAACAGGTATTCCTCAACATTCTTGGTGGCAAGGACGCCTTGTAATTGCAGTTGTACAGTCAGTGTCTTGTCCAGGTTCAGCACTATGAGAGTTACAGCTCCTGGGGTGTACTTGCCATTGCTGAAAAAGAAGCAGTCAATACACATGTTCAATTATGAGATTATTGGAGTGTCGTGGCCGAGCAGTCTAGCTTACCGGACTCAAGTTCTGGTGTTAGCAGCAGAATGTGGGTTCGAATCCCGGCCGTGACACTTGTGTCCTTGAGCAAGACACTTAACCATAAATGCTTCTCTCCACCCAGGGGTTAAATGGGTACCTGTGAGGGCAGAGTTGGTTGATTAGCCCTATATGCGCTGTAATGGCAGCAATTGAGCTGTATACTCCCTAGGGAGCTGAGATGGTTTCAGGAATGATTTATGAGCCTTACGAGCCTTATGAGCAGGGGTAATAATATAATGCGCCTTGAGCACCACTCAGTTGGTGGATACGTGCGCTATATAAGTCCACACATTATTATTATTATTATTTATTTGAAGTGAACAGATGGGTGTTTACACAGTGCATTAGCAGCCATCTTTACAGGCGATAAAAACACTCATTTGAACTTAAAGGGGCAGTATCGTCACGATCAGAGCAGATTTTCAACTGGACATGGAATCATGGCCTAGTCTAAGATGAACACAGTGGCTGCAAATTACTGGCTCATTTATGCAGCATTTACAGCAATATAACCTCATCATGTGGGAAATTATTTTCAGTCACCGAGTTAATCCAAAACAAGCACTCCAATTCCATGTCCTGTTGATAGTGACGCTACTGCCCCTTTAAGTGAGATGCATAAATGTACGTATGGGTCAGCAAAGCATATTATTGCGTAGAAAAGGCAAAAAAAAAAGGTCTATGATTTCTGCTCATAGGTCGGCTTCAAAATCGGTGCAGTGATGCACTTCTTTTTTTTTTTTTGCCAACCAGTGAAACACGTGATACATGTATATGCAGTTATTGGAACCAGACCAAATTCCCCATACATAAAGTATGGTGGCTAAGAGAGGCCTCACAAATCAGGCAAATGTTCATACCCCTATCTGAAAAAGTTGTTTAAAACACAGCACGGCAGATTTCCAATCGATCCAGCAAATTTGGCTGCAATTGGACATTGTTTCCTAGTATAAAAAAAAGGAAAATTAAAAATGCAGACATGCGGCTCTGAGGCAATGCGAGCGGAGACCAGAAACCGGAGACTTTTTTTTGGGGGGGGGGAGCGGGGGGACACCCTAAGATGGACACCATTGGCCTACCTTGTTTGAGTGCAGTGGGCATAGATACGTAGGCTATTACTTTGTTGTTGGCTCATTGATGCATTTAAGACTCGATGCCCGACAAGTTCTTTGTGAATATATGCCACCCAGTACACCTAAGAAAAGACAAGATCAAAAACATTGATACTAAAAGATGTTTTGATAGAATGGGCATTTTGATGGATGTATAATGTCTTTTCCTGTGGATGATGAAGATGATGAGTCCATCACCTGTCACAAAATCCAGAACTCCATCTCGGACTCGAGGCACTTGCCTTTTAATTTGTCTTGTGAGTGTGACTTATACCGAGGACTTGACTTGTTTGACTGAGGTACAACTACTAGTCAAGTCACAGCTCGTGTTGGCCTTGGCCTATATCTTCATATTGCATTTCACCCGAGTTGTCTTTGCTTTAACCTTAAGTATTCCAAGTCTATCAAAATCCTGGTTTTGCTTGATTTTGGTGGATTCAGTACTCCACAGTATAGCCCAGCCAATAGAGCATGTATCCAAATGTGTACCAAATCCATAAACTCCACCGGCTGCTGTTGTTGGATTCAGGACTGTGTATAGCCAAGCCATGGATGCTTTGCATTTGCCACTGTACCAATTCCATCAAAGTCCAACAATTGGGGTACCTTTTTACTGCATGTTGATGGAATTTGGAGGATTTGTGATAGCAAAAATGGCTAGGATTAAAGTGATGTGGGCAGCAAGCTTCCACTGTAGTGGGAAGAACTGTGGGTAACCCAGACTGGAATGCCATAGTCTAGGATATGGAGGACCAGTGATTTATAGAAAGTGAATATTGCTCGAGTTCCACCTGCAACAGAACCAATGAACCACTTGGGGGTTATGAGGTAATGTGAAACAATAAGCCTTTTGGTGAGTTTCATCATGAGCATTTTCTGTGCTTACTTGATTTGAATATAAAAGTTTACTTACAGGTCTAGGGTTGATGTTTGCATCATCCACTAGACCACAGAATCTGCCAATAAACTGCTGTTTCATGATGACATCCAGGCCGTACTTTGCGGCTACTCCAAGCTTGTCAAGAAAGCTGAAGATGTATGATACAGGAAAAAGTATAATTATATGATTCTCGTATGCCTTTTGCGAAACAACTGTATATTAGGTAAATATGTACAAAAGACAAAGTAAATTTTAGTATTTTATTGAAATAAAAAGACAGTCCACCTTAATCACTGATCATTCTGCAAATGTCTCATTAAAAAGTATGTCCAGACCAGCTCCATATTTTCAGTGTAAAGAGTATGAAACATATTTTTGGAGTTTTGATTTCAGCAGACCTTTGAACGGTTATTAGCAAAGATAACCTCTGATGATGAGTACTTACGGAAAACCACCAACATATCTATCAGAGATTCCCGACACCCCTCCAGGTACCGCATCCCCTGTCTCTGTTATCCAGATCTTTGGGAGTTGAGGACGATACTTCTGGACTGTTTCTCTCACATCACTGATCTCAGCAGCTAGATCATCTAAGATGGACGGGTTGATGAAGTCGTCTAGCGTTGCCGTGTGAGAGGAGAGATAATAACTGTGGAAGGTCGTCACATTTGTGCAGTTGCCACACTTGGAGAGAAATCTGTCATGAATTCATCAACAGTTATTTCTATGCAATAACTAAAAATCAAGAGTTCCCCTTTGGTAAATGAACCAATTATCCCGAGATATTATTACCTCAATTGTGCAATATCGTCACAATCAACAGGGCACGGAATCGGAGTGCTAGTTTTAGATTAACTCAGTGACTGAAAATAATACCCCACATGATAAGGTCATATTACCCGTTGCTGCTGCATAAATGAGCCAGTTATTTTCAGTCACTGTGTTCATCTTAAACTAAGACATCGATTCCATGCCCTGTTGAAAGTCTGCTCTGATCATGACAATATTATCCCTTTAAGGGAAAACATGAAAACAAACTCCATTAACCGTCCTACAATCAGTGCAATGTTTGAAACAATCCATTCAGGCCACTCCAAGCCATTAGCTGTTACCAGTGGTCTCCTATGGTTACCCTTCTGTGCACTGTCACACCACTGAGATTGCAGGGTAATGTGGTCTCCCATTGATACATTGCAGGCCATACTAATATGTTCAAACATTTACAGTGTCCGTGGGTAGCACACAGTTGATTTTGTAAGATTACTTGGAAAGGACAGCAGACTTGTACATGTATGTACTGAAGGTTGCTAAACAACAGAATTTTGTGGATCGGAGTGGCCTCCATGTGTAGGAGGGTTAATAACTGCCATTTTTAACAGATCTTCCCTCATTTATAAAATTTTCCATTTGAGCTGAATCTTTCCAAGATTGATTATTGTATATTGATCCCCAGTATGACTGTATAATGAACAGCTCTCAAAGGCGTATCAAGGTCATTTTTGTTTAATTTTTTTTGAACCACCATCGGTAATTAAACCATACTGAATTTGAAACAAAATCTTTCAAACAGCACCGATCCTCCTCCAAAAAAAATACAAAAAACACCACACAAACAAACCAACCAAAAATACACCCAATGAGATGGAATATTTACAAGTCTTCATGACTGAAGTCACTGGCAGATTAAAATTATCACATTCTCGACATTTTCAATAATTTGTAAAAAATTCTCAAATATTTCCTTAATTTTTCTAAACGTTTCTAAATATTAGAACAAAAAAATTCTCAAAACTAATTAATTTATTTATATTGAATCAAATGTTTCAAACTCTTAAAATTATTATTCAAGGGAGGAGGGGTTAGAATGGAATTTGACATGTTGAATCATCACCCCACCTTCAACAACAAATTTATCCCACTGCCTGCTATATCTTTGTCAAACTCAATGACAACTAAAGCATGTCAGATTTACTTTTGCAAGAACTTGATTGACGAGGAGCCAAGCTCCACTCTTGGATGCGTGACGCCTGGACCAATCAAGATTGGATTGACGTATTGTGGTCTTGAGTTCAAGAGCTTCTGCAATGCGACGTAATCCTGGGCAACTTGTTTAGATGTCATGTTCACCTTCTCAGTGTGGTAGTAAGCATTTGGTTCTGAGATTAAAACAGAAATCATTTTGTCATTTTGTGCTTGTCATTTTTGTGTAAAGAAAGATGAAATAATTGCCAAATAAGTTTATTCTGCATTATAAAGAAAACAATAAAGATTAATGCATATCTTGTTAACCCTTTCATCACCATTGGCGACTTTAGTCGACAACACACATACCCCATGTTGCTTACCATTGGCGACTTTAGTCAACTAAGGTCACCACACACACAGCACTTGCTTTTAAAACAGCTGTATTTTTTCCCTTCTTGGCAGTCCATACCAGGGGTCGAAATTAAATGGATTTTCATGGTGGCCAGCAGGGCTAGTAACACAATTTTTTTTTAGTAGCCCTGATTAGATTTCAGTAGCCCAAAAAAGAGCTTTAAATCTGTAATTCTTTATTCTTTGTTTAGGCCTATACATTGATTTCATGTATTGTAGGCCCTATCACCGTGAGAGTATTAAGTATAGATAAAATGTACAAAAAATATGAAAAACTAAGGAAAAAACACCTGTTCTTATCCTCGGAATTATATGCAAATTTTACGCACCACTTGCAATACATCAGTCACATTGTTTTTATCATCGTAGTTCAACCACTTACGGTCATTCTGCAATGCCCTCTGGAATTTCCATGTTCTTTTTTGTTGTTCATACATGTAGGATCGACTTGTTTCCTTGTCATCCCCGGCCACTTTGTTTTTTCGCGGGAGGTTTCACTCCTTGCAAAAAGCACCACATGCATCTGTACTGTTGATATTAGTTAGCGAGCGAAGCCGGCCGGCCCCAAACTTTCAATCAATCACTAATCAGGTAAACCGATTCAGTCTAGTATAGTGCGCAGATAATTATAACGCGGCATGTTCTTCGTTAGCACTGTGCCTAGCCTTTAGTCAAGGCACGTGTGGCACCCCGGATACTGGCGTACAGACGACACGAAAGACCACCACAGCGCTGTGGTTGTCTTTCGTGTCGTCTGTATCCGGGGTGCCACGTGCGCCTTGACTAAAGGCTACACTGTGCCTAGTTCTCACCACAGCAATCTGATTACCTGCTGAACGAGTGTGGGAACCAGTTCGGTATACGAAGCCGGGTGTGTCATTAGATAGACACCGTGAAATTGTGCACGTGCACAGGACCGAATATTCTGCTGCGCACACTCTACAGTAGGAAGCAAATTTTTAGGTGAGCAGCATTTTATGTGACACCGTCACAAAGGAATCCATGGCCGATATAATGCATCTCTAGCATGTTTTGATGCAACGGCGAGTTGACAACAAATGTTTCACTACTGATTACAAAGTAAAGAGCCGAACCTTATTGTCAGACAGTTCATTATTATTTGTGATGATGCATTTTTACTTTATTTTTCCACTAGCCCGCCGGGATATGAAACTGGAAAAAATAGTAGCCCGGCTGTAAATCCACTAGTCCCGGGCTAGCGGGCTACCGGCAATTTCGACCCCTGCATACCCATGTTATAAATGGTTGGAAAGACTGATTCCTTATCTTTCTAATGGTATAGCTCAACCTACATGTTGCTATTATAGAAATCAGACATAATACAAGTCAATCCTTTCAATGGCCATTTGTGCTATGGAACGCCATACACTTGTGTACAAAATGCTCTCTGTGTTCTCTGTGTTTGTGAAACAAAGTCTGGGGAAGTAAAATAAATGACCCGATCATTTTATATGCAATGCCAATGATTTTGGTATCATATGAAAGAGAATTTCGTAAGCAACAATCCTTTCATTGAATATATCTTTCTCCAACAAATTCTTCATGATGAAAAATTAGTTTAGAAAAAGTGCCTGTAAATGGATGCATACTGTTGTGCAATAACGTGTGAATTCATGCATGACTGGGCAAACAATTCGGTAACCAGTGGGACATCCTGTTGAAACAAATCGGTAATGAAAGGGTTATAACAACACAACAGAATAAGCTAAGTTTTCACAGTTATATGTGTATCTTGCTTCAACCTATGGATATTGTGGAACCCGTCGCTATGTGGGATTCTGCCCGTCAAATCGTCATCAGTCATGCTCGGTGGTCGAGAGGTAAAGACGTCTGCACTAGTATAAAGCAGGAGGTCGTTGGTTCGAGTCCCGCCCGAGTCGCCTGTGAAGTTTTTTTCACAGACACACGGAAAGCACCGAGTATGCAGTGCCATACACACGTCGGTGTAGTGCAAAATCAAGTCAATTGTTTATCACCCAATGTAAGAATTCATCAACCTAAGAGTAAACATACTTGTAAAGGTTGTTTTGCCAAAATTACCCATAAGTAGGATTTGAAGTTTTGCATGGTGTAAGAACAGTTACAGGAACAATTGAGTAGCACCATGTAATATGGCTTATGAGATGTAATTGTGTGTTACAGGGGTGTGATTTGACAAAAGTAAAAAAATCCTAAGAAATGGGTAGCGGGGCTTTGGTCTAGAGAACAAAGCCCTCTGACCCTCCTGTATGTTTCATTTTGGAGGATTTACAGACTCTCCACCTCCCCACAAACAAGACACTAGAGGTTTGAACAAAATACAGGCTACTTCTTTCTTTTCCTTGGTGGCTACTTCTCTTCTTTCAAGAATATTTTGAGACAAAGGGAGATTTATTAAAATAATCCTGAAATCGGAAAAAAATCCTGAAAAAAATCACAGACCTGGTGTTTGTTCTACATGTTCTACACCCTTGTAGTTTATTACTTAGGAAACAAAAACATAAACTTGAATTGACAATTTACCATTTCCTATTTCCCAAGCAGCCACTCTGTAGCCCCTCAAAGTGTTGTAATCCAACAGCGCCTCAAAGTTTGTTGGATCCCACAAGTTGTCTTTCCGAATGAACTCATTGACATCGAAGATTAAAGACCAGCCTACTGCTCGACTGAAATTATTGATTTGGTCCCAGTCTTTGCCTGTAAATTAATGACAAAGAAGGAATTCATAAGATTTTGACAAACAAATCTAAACCAAAAAAAAACAAAAAAACAGGGGATGGAGGGATGACATATCCACTCAAAAAAGGAGGAAAAAATAGATCCGTTTTATATTTTAAAAAAAGATATTTGAAGAAATGTTTGATATTGAAGTTTTATTCCAAACCAATGAAAGTGCAGAGCTTCTTGGTCTCCCCTCCCCAAGCCCCTGGACCTTAACAGGGGATCTAAAGTGGGCTCCCATCAATATTATGCTGGGGCCTTGCTGTTTGTCCACCAATACTGAAAACCTTATCAGTGGAACATCACACAGTTTAAGTATTTGAAGCAGCAACCCTGGGGATTTTGTGTGAAAATTAGAGGCAGACCTGTAGTCAAGTACTTTTTCATGAGTACGAGTCGGTTTACAGAAAAATAAGGGGTTTCACAATTAACTGGCAAAGTGGATATTATACGAGGTATCACAGTGCTGTACATTATTATCCCTGCTCATCAGGCGCATAAATCATTCCTGAAAGTATCTCAGCTCCCTGGGGAGTATACAGCTCAATTGCTGCCATTTCAACGCATATGGGCTAATCAAATACAACAACCAACTGTCTTGCTCGAGGACACAAGCACCACGGTCGCAGTCGGGATTCGAACCCACATTCTGACGGCTCAGCCGTCAGAACATAAATCCGATGCACTAAACCGCTCGGCCATGATTGACAGGCCAGATGGGTGTCTTTTAATAATCATAAAGTTGAATATTTAGTGTGAATCTTTATTTTTGTTTAACCCTAACACCATACAGGCTTTTCTCAGACACCCCGCTGAATGCAACAGAATGCACCAGCAGAAAAGTGTGCAGGCTGCTCAATGAACAAGATCCATGAGATACAGGGATGTGATTTGACAATTTTAAGTAAAAATTCCTGAAAAATGGGTAGCAGGCCTGGGTCTCCCTTTGGTCTAGAGGGCAAAGCCCCCTGAACCTCCTGGATGTTTAATTTTAAAGGATCAGTTTCTGGTCAAATAATAGTACCCATGCCATGGCCTGTTGAACAACAATACTTGTCAATTATTTTCTGAAATATCTCATTCTGGTAGTTTTACATCCCTTTTATTGATTAAATAATACACCGATTAGAAAACTGGTGAAATAGCAATTTAACACAAAAAGTATTCACACATTGATTGCTACCTGTGAAGGTGAAGTTTTTGAATTTTGACAGCAACTCTAAATCAGACGAGGAGGTTGGTTTGAAGGAGGCAAAGTTAGCCCTGCTGCCACCGAGACGCAAATAGGAAGGGGACAACCCCTTAGCTAGAGTGCGAAGTCTAACGGAACTGCAAGTAACGGATAATTTATGATTCAATGGTAATTATAGTTTTTTTTTTCATATGGAATAACTTTTAAGGTAAGAAATAGTATTGGTTATTCATAAATAACAAAATGGTCACATTTTAATGTAAAACTTAATTGGTGTAAAGCTATAAATTTTTGACTGTTGCGGTGTGCCCGTATGAATTAAAAACAAACCCAATATTTATATTGGAGTTACTTTTGTTCTAGTTATCACACAATACCCTTGCACTCGTCAGTTTTTAAAATAACAGCTATTTATGCGCTACTTTGACCCTACTTTATTTTGTAAAATGTCTTGATATTCGCTGAGAACGGTACGGCTGGAAGCTTCTTGAAAGTTCGACACGGAAAGGAAAGTCAACGTTCGTATGTGTACAGTATGTACATTGTACAGTACATGTATATGTACACGTGGTCGTCCGATATTTACGTGTGACGTCATTATTTCGGGTTTCCCAGAAGCAAGCTGCAGAGCCGCATGCACGCACCAAGCGTATGTCACAGAAAATTAAGCTGGCGCAAATATATTCCGCTCGGGAAAACCCCAAACATGACGGGCAAAATACTAAATAGGAGCAATACAAAGTAAGAATTTTCACAAGAAAGTACACAATTTGCTTATTAAATCATTCTGTTTATTAAAAATACACATGGTTTTCAGACATTCGTAATGATTTGTGGTAAAATCGTAATTCGGAATGCGGCTCATATTTTCGAAATGATTCCGCCAAATTCGGAATAGTTTGGCAGGTACTACATGTCAACAATTTGACGGTCAGACTGTATGCTGTACAATTCACATGGCATCTGTGTCCTGCATGTTTATATGCTTTGCACTGGCGCTAGTGCTAGCGATATCCGTGCCAGATTCCGTGGCAGATTCCGCATGAACCAGCAGTGCAACGATTATGTTTTGGACGGCAGGATTTGTTTTAAACGCGGAAATCTGCGGATCCGCAGAGAAGTTGCATGCCTGAATGTAGTAGTCTTACCTCAAGTTGACATGTTTCCAGTGACTACGCAAGTCCCCAATGGTAAAAGCTACAGACAGAAATCTCTCGTCTGTGATATGGAGGACTTTACTTGTATCAACGAAAACCGAGGCATCTTCCGGATGTTGTTCTCTTTAAAAACGGAAAGAGAGAGAGACATTTTCTTATGAAATGATGAAACAATGAAAACCATTATTTATAGTGCCAGGGGCAGATATCCAGGGTCTCGAAAAAGAGAGGGGACACTGATCCCAAAAAAAAGGGGGGAGGGAGGGCACGTATGGTAAATTTACATGCACAGCGATAAAAACTAAGGGGGAGGGGCTAGTTAGGAGGGAATGTGCCCTCCCTTTGCCACCACCTGGATGTACCAATAAATAGTGCTTCAAATTTAAATTGCCAACATTTACAAATGACAAATATTTAAATTTCTGCCTTTCTGTGCTCCCTTATTCCGAGTAAATTGTTATTGTTAGAAAACATACATATCACCCAGCAGGCCAATGCACATGATTTCCAAGGGGAGGGGAGGGGGTAGGTGTTTGTTTCCCCGGGCTGTATAGGAGGGGAGGGGAGGGGAGTGGAGGGAGGAAGGAGGAGGGAGAAGGGAGGGAAGGGAGGGAAGGGGTGGGGTGGGAGGGAGGGTGGGAGGGAGGGAGGGAGGGACGGTGGGAGGGAGGGAGGGAGGGAAGGGAATTCTCGGGTGCGACGGCCCAGTTTATTCAGGAGGGGAGGGGCTGTGGTGGGCTATACACACTATCCTTGGGTACACAGGCCAGCCCAGGACCTTCAAGACAGATCGGCCTACTTGCTTAGAATTAACTATTGAGATGGGTAGTTGGTTGTACCTTTGTGTCTGTGTTAGCTGCTCTTGGGCTAAATAAGATGATGCCAGTATGATGCAAATAACACCTATGAAAGCACTTTGATGGGTCATGCTGAACATTCTCAAGTACAGATAACTTCAAATCATGCTGACTGACAAATGTTCATCTGTAATACCAAACAAGTTACAACATTGGACTTTACACTGTATATTTATATGTAACATGTGACACATTAAATAAAGCATGTTACAATAGACACTGTGAAAATACATTGGTCTCAATGGTAAATTTACAAGAAAGAATGTCCAATTCAGGCGGCATGTTTAATTCTCTTTTTTATATTCTGACAAATATCACTGATTTTTTTTCAAAATATGATAAAGGGCAAACTAACATTAAATGAGAAGAAAATGTAGTCAAGAGTGTGGTTTGGAAACAATACCACAAGTCCACTAGTAGTCCACCAGAACAGGGATGTGATTTGACAAAGGTAAAAAATCCTTTTAAAAAATTGGTAGCGGGCCTGGGTCTCCTTTTGGTCTAGAGGTCAAAGTCCCCTGAACCTCCTGGATGTTTAATTTTAGAAATTTACAGACTCTATACATCCCCACAAACAAGAAACTAGAGGTTTGGACACAATACAGGCTACTTCTTTCTTTCCTTGGTGGCTACTTCTCTACTTTCAAGAAAATTTTGTGGCAAAAGGAGATTTGTAAAAACAATCCTGAGAAATCACAGGCCTGCAAAAGCGACATCACAGAGCGGTAGTTGACGGTGAATCATCTCAGCAGTTTCCAGTTGTTTCAGGTATGGCTCTGGGACCATTGCTATTTTTGATATACATCAATGACTTATTGGACAATCTCACATCTAAGGTAAGAATTCGCTGACGACTGTATCCCATACAGGGAAATAAATAAGTCTAATGATAGCTTATCTCTTTAGGAAGACATCAATCTACTGCGTCAATGGGAATTACAATGGCACAGACACTTGTGCAGCAGACTATCCTTCCAGTAGTCAAGATAAGTGCAAAGACTTTGAGGAAGAGTCGGTCATACCTAATCATATCTACTGCAATAGCTGCCGACCAACAATGAAATGCACTGCCGATAAGTAGAAACCAAAGAGCAAACTAAGTAAACAAGACAGAGAATGTGAGCCGAAACACATCACTTCCACACCTACATGTAGTAGAGCTTTGCATGGTGGGAGTACAATAGTCCACAGGCTTACAGTGGCACTGGTGATGTCTCTGGTTGGTTTGAATTGAATGCTGGTCATTTGTTTTAATGTGTTCAAATTTTAATTCATATATTTATATTTATTTATTGTACATTTTCATCGGAAGACTTAACCTTTTGAAAATTTTCTCCTCAGTCTTGCCGCATTTATTTAATTAATTTTAATGATTTTTAGTTTTTGATGTATTTTCTGTGTACTTTTAGAATAGTTATGAAGAGAGAAAAAAAATATAGAGCAGTTTAAACCACTCCTTTCCCCAGTTCCACTAGTACTTCAGATGTTGCATCAGTATCTCCAGAAATTCCTGGTGGTCTTTCGGAATTTATTGAGACTTCAACTAGAGCCAATGAACTCAACATTTCTACCAATAACAAAGTGCCTCGTGATGATCCTGTCACAACACATATGAGAATCATTGGTGGATTATTCCAGTGAGCATAATGGCATGTATTATTGTCATTCTTGCTGAATTTGTTTACCAAAATTATACATCTAATAGGTAACTGAAAGACATTGATGGCAAACTTCAGACAGATGTAACAGAGAACAAAGACAGACTTCAGAAAGCTGAAGAAGAGATCGGATGTCTGAAAGTAGCTTCAGGACAACATAACCCTATGGACGAGCCTGCATCTTAGAATGATGAGGATAATGCTCATTATAATTAAGGCATGCAAGTGTAGTAAATTCCAGAAGTCCACTTGTTGTCGAGGGGGAATGGTAAGGTTTCAGTGTCTGGTGCTAATGGGCCAATGATTGTTTATGAAAAAGCTGAAGGAAGATCAGCTTTAGGACAACATACCGATTCCAGTGAAGGCTCCCAATCTTCAAGGAATGAACCTCATATGCTACAGCATGAGATGCATAATACACACTGTATAAGCAATGATTCAAGCCAGGGGAGAGATAATCTTGCAATTGGATATAATTACAGGAATCCACTTCAAGGCAATGGTGAGGCTTCTGTGTCTGGGCCGATGAGTGTTTTTGAAAAAAATAAGGGAAATTCATCAACACAGGGTTTACGATCACCCGTATGGGGGAAAAAAAAACGAGCGCCCTCACAGTGATCGTGCGCGATCGTGATTTGCCAACAGCGGCCATTGGTGACGTCACCGCTTCGAAAGATTCTTTATGTTTGGCTCTGTATGAAACATAAGCAATGGTTGGTCAAAAAGTGATATCACGGGCGCACGAATATTACAAAATTGGTCAATCTAAATCGGTGTTTGAAACGCTGAATGGGCAGAGAAGGCTCCAATGCTGTTACATAAGACGTCATATCCATGCTAGGGACGCATTTTGAGCTAGGCATGCTACCGAAGTTGGAATTGACGAAAATGTGGTTAGAAATGTTAATTGAGATGAGTAATTCAGGCCTAAAATGTAGTTTAATTCACCTTTTGTGACTTTAACCCTAACCACCCCATATCTTCCAAAATCCTCCAAGAGGCACTTTTTTGGAAAAAATTCAGCACTGTTGGAAACTGGTACTTGAACCTTTTCAAATGGGACAAAATTACTACCTGGCAAGAAGTACAGGCCATAAGTGCTGAATATGAAAGATCAACGAAAATGCATGGTGCATTTTGAAGATAAGGGCATGTTTCCAAAAGTGCACTGGAGGATTTTGGAGGATTCAGGAAGGTTCCTAGCCAGAATACCTAGGGGGTTAGGGTTAAGTATAAACTAGATACACTTACATTTAGTTTGATGGATTACACTTTTGGATGGATTTGTTTTCTGAAATTCCTAATTTACTTGCGCCCGTGAAGTGCCTCGTAAATGTATCAAACAAAAATGGTGACTCTTTACAGAAGCGCTTTTGAACAGCGCGTAGGCACTTGTGGGCAATGCCGTGTGTGTGGCACAGCACACAGCCAATTTCCGATGTGTGTGCGGTCTCTCCTTGATCCCTCTACGGTGTTGTACGAAGAGTTTGGAGAGTAACTTTGAGCATTTGTAAATAAGTTTTAAGTCATAACTTTCAAAAATAACATATTGATATGATGAAAAAATAAACACATCATCTAAACACTTGACATATCCAAATTCAGATGTACAGTACATGTTTCAAAAGTAAATTTGAAAGGATGTGGCTTGATTTTAGTGGATTTTGTGGGGATGAGTTTCTGTTTATTTATAATTTTTGTTTAAATGTTCACTTGATTGGAAGTGGTGAATTTAAAGTTTTAAACTGCAAATATTTTTAGTTTATGTTGAGTGAGATGTTATGAAAGTGAAGAACTTGCAAGGATATTTAGACACAGTATTTGAACTTTACTAAATAAACATCCCCATGAGCCTCATCATGAGGCATGAGTGTTACAAGTGTATTCTGTCGGTCGGGCATCCGGGCTCTTTTGTGACCCGAGGTCACCGTGGCATAGCAACCGTATGTTGGAGTGAAAACAAACCGCACTGGAGTGTGCAGTGTGTGCAGTGTACGTGTTTGTGCAATCATGGAGGTAAAAATAGAGTGCAATACAGTCGACACTCCACGTTGCAACTCTGAAATTCTGTCGGCATTTTTTGGGCTTTAAAAATGCCTGGGCAGTGTGAAGCTGTTGGATGTACTAATCATTCATTGATGAAGGCCAATAAGCCGTCATTTTATCGCTTTCCAAAAGATCCAGAACGCATAAATCAGTGGGCAAATGTGCTGAAAAAGTTGAACCGAGATGGTACGAAGTGGACACCAAGCAGCACGGCTAGAATATGCGGCGATCATTTCATCAACGGTATGTATGATTAACGTTACTTAGTGATAATATAAATAAATACCAATGGAAATATGAAGCTAATTTTCAAAAAATATAAAGTGTGTTCCCTGTTTTGTAAACAACCCAAGACTTTTTTAATTTTTTTTTTTATTATTTAAAAAAAAATATAATTCACATGCTAGACCATGTTGGTTGTTTACTACTACACTAGACGTGCTACATTTTTGGTTTTGTTCTAGATATAGGCCCTTTTTTCACCACCCAAGACTTAGTCAAGGCTTAGACCTGTTTACGAGTTAAAGTCAAGCTTTATACTAATACTCTTAATTATTTCTTTCTTAAATTTATTATTTTCTTTTTCCTTACATTTTAGGTAAACCTAACCACACTGACCCAGCACATCCTGACTACACTCCATCCGTGTTTAAGCACAAACGAAATGACAATGCAGGGAGGAAAATGGACAGGTACAACAAGCGCAGCAAAGGGCGACGGATGTCTCCATCATCCTGTTCCTTTGACCAAGCTGTTTCTGATACAGTCAGTGTCAGTGCTACCGAGTCTCCATGTAAGGAACCAGATGGAATTCAACCAGATACAAGTGCACCACTGCCAGTGGATGACGAATTACTTTCTGGCCCCAGTACTAGTACCCTACCGATGTCTGAAACCGAACGATCAATGCTGTATCAAGAAATGGATGCACTCAGAGCAGAAAGAGATGCTGCTCTCGAACAATTAAAAGTGACAGAAGAGAAACTGAGAAAAGCCTCTCTAACTGCAGGATCAGTAAAGACAATGACACTACATGTAAGCAAAATACGGGTTTGTCTTGGATCGTGTTTCTTACAACCTTCAACTTTCTAGAAGCATTTGTTTCAAAGAAGAAACATAAAACGATGGCATTGATTGATCAGTTCTTCATCACTCTTCTGAAACTACGAACTGGGGTGACATTTGACTTCATTGCATGTCACTCAATTGTTTCCAAAACAAGTCTCATTGAAATATTCTGGAAGTGGATTGAAACAATGTACACTAATTTATCATTTCTTATTTGTAGTCCTGACCCAGAAGCTGTTCGTCTTACCCTCCCTCCTGTTTTCAAGAAAAGTTATCCTAGACTCACATGCATCGTGGACTGCCTTGAAATTTTTATTGATCAACCCAAAAATCTGAAGGCCAGGGCTCAGACATACAGTAACTACAAGAAACACAACACTGTGAAGATTTTCATTGCATGTACACCATTGGGTGCGATTTCATTTATTTCAACCGCTTGGCGAGGGAGAGTGAGTGACATTGAACTTGTAAGAAATTCAGGCTTTATTAGCCAAAATCTGCACACAACAGGAGATCAAATTCTTGCCGATCATTGGGTTTACTGTACAGGAAGACTTTGCAATTAAACTTGGTGTTGAGTTCATTATTCCTGCCTTCTGAACGAAGGTAAAAACAGCTATCGGCTGAAGAAGTAGAAGTGTCTAAATGAAACTAGCATCAGTGCGAATTCATATTGAAAGAATTATTGGTGTGCTCAAAAATCGGTACACCATTTTACAAGGGCCGCTTCCTATAACTTTGATCAAGTCTGTCAAGGACTAGTCAATGGACATGAAAATTGCCAGAGTTGATAAAATAGTCCATGTTTGTGCCTGTTTGGTAAATCTTGGGGATGGTATAGTTTCAACTAAGTAAGATCAGGAAGAGGAAAAGACACACCAGACCTTGATGATGTTTCAGATTTTCTTGGTTGCAATTTATTTCATTCTCAGTGTTTAAATACAGCTGATGATTATTAAAGACAATTTTAATACAGGTACATGCATCAATGTTTGCCCCAACTCTTACTGCCAGAATTTTCAATGTTTTCAATGTTTTCTTTGTTGATTTATTGTTTCAATAAATTACAGTTAGCCATTGATCATACTTCTTTTTACATGTAAGTCAACGGTCCAATTTGAAAAGAAACCCCTACTTTGAACAATTTCTTCAAAAATTACATCATAGCAGCAGCCCACTTAGTTGCCATGGAAAGTATCAAAAAAAATTAAGCTTAACCCTTAGACTGCCGCCAACGTACTAGTACGTGGAAAAATTTCCGAATCCACACGCCACCAACGTACTAGTACGTTTTGTATATCACCCAATTTGTACTGCCCCCTACGGTAATAATTAAAACTATATCCTTCTGGCAGATGGGTTTTAGCGTAGATGATGACCAAGGTCATTCTGTAAAACCGGCTGTGATTGGCTAGTTTGTGAATTCTTTACTCTATTCAGCGAATCACAATCTTGTAAACAAAACTGCGTAACGTGGATTTTAAAATGGCGGCGCCATGAAAAACAAGCGACATGAGCAAATCGGATGACATTACGCGAAGTTTTGGACGAAATAGAGCATGATTCTGACTCTGATCTTGTTCATAGCGAATCGGAAAGTGAAGTGGACAGTGGGGATGAACTTGAGAGCGATTTTAGTGAGTATGATCCTGGTTTTCACGGCCAAAATGACAGTAATGATGGGGATGCCCTGGATACTGATGATAGCGATAGATCCAGGTCCCCTGTGAATAACCATGCTGCTCCTAACGTAGGCCTACTGCGGGGCCGTGGCCCTGGGCGTCCAAGTATGGCTCGAGGGAGACCCAGGACTCGAGCCAGGGGCCGTGGGAGGGCTGCTGCTGCCAATCGAGCCCAGGTTCATGCTGATGATGGCTGGATAATCGACAATTCTGTAATATTGTGAATATCGTGTAATATTGTGAAATTTAGTGAAAAATGGCCGGCTAGAGGATACGGAATTATAATATAAAAGTGATGAAAATAATGCCAAATTATGAATAATATTCACCAAAGAGGAGAGGGGTAAACGCCAGTGATTGCAGAACTTAGGTTATTGAAACATAAACTGAAAGAAATGTTCAATTTTGTATTTTTAGGACAAGTGTCATGACAGGGCAACAGATAGCGAAACACGGAAAAACATGAATTTTCAGGTCTGGATGATGGAAAATGACATTTTGTTCAGAAAAATGTCACTATCCTGTTGCTTTTGAGAATTATAAGGCCTAGAGACTATAAATAAACAAGAAAAAAGACATACTGTGAATATTTGGACATGTTTTATTGAATAAAATTAGCTTGATTTATACATGGTGTAATTTTGTGAAATTTTGTGAAAAATGGCCGGCTGGAGGACGCGGAATTATTTACAAGTGGCTGGCAGTCTAAGGGTTAAAAGGTGCATGTTTCACTAACATGACAATAAATAGAATTCCAACAGTTTTTTGTACATTTTGCACAGAATAAATATTTCTAGTTAAAATTTACGTTGGTTATTGGTCTCTTTAATTTTAGTGAACATCTTTTGGTTCTCAATGACAGAAGGGATCATAAACTGTATTACAGTCAACTCTCGTTATACTTATAGCAAGGTCGGTGGGACCGGCCAAACTTCTCAGAATATTCATAAGACATCTCTGATGATAAAACAACAAAAATCCAGAGCAAAATTTGAAAACTAATAGCCAAAAACCGCAATTTGTACCACGAAATGAATGGATGTACCATCGACCCCATTCACTCCAACACTACAGTAAACACGCACGCCACGACGCTTTGTTTTCACTCCAGCAGCATGACGTCATCTGAACTTGGCCGGAAGTGACGTGCACCGACCGACAGAATGGTAATTTTAGACTGCTGCCAATGAAGATTTTATGGTCTGCACTGATTTTTATCATATTTATCATTTGGATTGGCCTTCTTTCAACTATAGATGGCGCTGAGAAAAATTCTCCTCATAAACCTGTGAACCATATCAAAACTATAAAACACGACTTATGTTGCAACTCACCTGTTCAACTTTTAGTTCTACTTTTTTAGAAACACCACAACTTTTCAAGAAGAGAAAATTTATGAAAGGCTGCATGCGGATATGAGTATCTGTCTATCCAGTTAAGTTTTGTGTGTATTTTACATAAAGAAGTCTAGGTGTACGACCAAAACCTGGTACTCGTCTAAGAATTAAAATAATACATGTACTATGTAGATTACACGCAGGTTGGTGATTACCAGTTGTACTTACCGGCTGCGCTACGGTACGGTCACAATCGCATGCGTAAGTTCGAGAATTTTCTTGGTTTGATTACAATAAATACAAACGTTAGACTACGACGTTGTGCCGTTAGTGAAATCTATCAATTACTGTTACGATGGCCAAGTGGGGAGAAGGCGATCCAAGATGGATTGTGGAGGAGCGATTAGATGCTACAAATGTCAACAACTGGCACTGGTGAGTTCATGAGTTGTGGTTTTACTGGTGAAATCGGGATGCGACAAAGTCGCGCGCCCCTTACGTTACGTTACAAAGACAAAGTCGCCCCACGACGCGACAAAGTCGGCCCCTGACAAAATCGTCCCTTGTATCCCCAAAACATGCTATTAAATGTGCTTTACTCTACATTTGCATTCTTGTTGTCATCCAGGCACATGATTGCCACCCAAACCCAGGACCAAATGCTAGTGGAAATGCGAGTGCAAAAATAGTTCTCTACCAAGTGTTTCAGACTCTGTCTCAGTTTCCATGCTATATATGTTACAAAGCATGTCTGTGGGGCGAAAGATCTATTTGTTGCGATTTTTGCGATGGTTGGCATCACGTGGATTGCTTGAGCATGAAAACGGAGAGTTTTGAGGCATATACTGAGGATAGCAAATTGACATGGTCACATGCTGGCGTTGTAAGATGCCAAATTTAGCCAGTAGCCTATTCAACTCGGGCAACATGGAATTTGATAGCACAAACACAAACACTAGCATTGGGTCATTTGAGGGAGAATTGTATAAAATAAAATCTCCAATTGCAACTTCCTCACCACAAAATAAAACAAAAACCGGTAGAAAAATAGAAACACACAGGAGAGAAATCCAAATAGAACAAAGGCCAATAATGATCCAAACAGGGTCACGAGTCCACTAAGGGTCTTGGTCATAAATTTCCAAAGCTTGAAAGGGAAAACCGCGGAGCTAGCGGTATGCTTGGAGATACATGACCCAGACTTAGTGGTGGGCACTGAGACCTGGTTAAATGAATCAATCCAAAGCAGTGAAGTATTTCCACCAAATTATTCTGTCATTAGGAAGGACAGAAAATCCAACACCAAAGGAAATTCTTACGGAGGGGTACTGATTGCGACTAAGAGTGATATTATTAGTCTTCATAGATTGGACCTGGAGGTGGATTGTGAGCTAGTGTGGACTCAAATTGAGTCAGTCAAAAGTAACAAATCTATCATTGTTGGGGCATTTTATAGACCACCTAGCACCGATATGACCTACCTAAATAAGTTGAGAGACTCCCTTAATAACAACAAAAATATTTACCACAGTAATGTTTGGCTTGCAGGCGATTTTAACATGGGTGATATAAATTGGGAGTCTCAACGTACTAATTCTGGGTGCCAAAAACCTGGCATATGCAAGGAAATGATAGAAATGGCTGCTGATTTTGGTCTAGAGCAGATCATTGATAGGCCGACACGTCGTGGTAAAACATTAGATCTTTTTTGTACTACAAACCCCACACTGGTAAACAAAACTACAACGGTCCCTGGTATCAGTGACCATGACGGTATTCCGTTAGTGGAAATTGATGCAAGTGTCAAAAGGGTTAAACAGACTCCAAGGAAAGTGTATCTGTATCAAAAAGCTAACATAGAAGGATTAAAAGCTGATGCTCAGATGATAAGTAATGATTTTGCAATGAAAGATTTATCTGATACTGATGCAAATAGTCTCTGGATAGAATTCAAAAATAGAGCCGTTGCTTCCATTGAAACACATGTTCCATCAAAAATGGTAAAACAAAACAAAAATATGCCGTGGATTATCCAGAAAATTAAACGCTACCAAAGGCGCAAACAGAGAGCTTACAATAGAGCCGTGAAACAGAACACACAGATGGATTGGGAAAATTTTCGAGTCGTGCGAAAAAGAGTAAAAAGAGAAACAAGAGTTGCATACAGGAGATACACTCGTGAAAAATGTTTAGAATCTACAAAACAAATGTTCAGTTTTATTAAATCATTGAAAAATGGAAATACAACAATTTCTGCCCTTAGAGATCAAACAAGTGGGAAGCTAATCACAGATAGCTTACAGAAGGCCGAGTTACTAAGTAACCAATTGAAATCACAATTCACAATAGAAAACTTGGATGACTTCCCATCTGAACCCATGAGCAATGTGCCAACAATGCCTGATATTATTATGGAAGAGGGGGTTGTTGAGTTGTTAACAGAGCTAAACCCAAACAAAGCCTCGGGTCCAGATGGAATGTCACCCAAGTATTTAAAAATAATAGCAAAGGAAATTGGGTTTGTTTTAAAAATTATTTTCCAGCATTCACTAGACACAGGTGTTATCCCAACAGATTGGTTGATTTCAAATATCACCCCCATCTATAAAAAAGGGGACAAAACAAACCCATCAAATTATCGTTCCATAAATCTTACATCTGTCTGCAGTAAATTGTTTGAGCATATCTTGAAGTCAAATATAATGAAACATCTGGACAGGTACAATATCATATGTGAAAATCAGCATGGTTTTCGCAAAAATCATTCATGTGAGACGCAACTCATTAATACCATCCATGAGATTGCATCCCACGTCGACCAAAACATCAGGTCGATGTGATCATAATGGATTTTGCGAAAGCCTTTGATAAGGTACCCCACCAAAGATTACTGCTTAAACTAAATCGGTATGGAATACGTGGCAAAGCATTAAAATGGACTGAAGCATTTCTCACGAACAGGAAACAACGGGTCGTTATTGATGGTAAATGTTCTCAGTGGGTGGATGTTGATTCGAGCGTCTCCCAAGGCACGGTTTCTGGCCCTATGGATTTTGTTGTTTTTATAAATGACCTGCCAAATGATCTTACATCCAGTGTTAAGCTGTTTGCGGACAATTGTATCGTTTATAGGCATATAGCCGGACCTGAGGATGCTGGCAGATTGCAGCATGACCTAGATATATTGACCGCTTGGCAAGCTAAATGGCAGATGAAATTTAACGCGCAGAAATGCTTCGTCCTAAAAATAACACATTCAAAATCTCCATCAAGTTATACATACACTTTAAATAATACTATATTGGCTGAAACAAAAGAATACCCATATCTTGGGGTCACAATCACATCAAGCCTAACTTGGAACTCACACATACACAATATCATAAGTAAAGCAAACAAAACTCTGGGGTTTGTACGACGAAACCTTCACTCCTGTTCAAAGTTTGTAAAAAACTTAGCATATCAAACACTAGTACGACCATGCCTGGAGTATGGGGGCTCCATATGGGATCCTCATACAAAAGAACTCACACTGAAGTTGGAAGCTGTACAAAATAGAAGTGTTAAACCGTCATTCATTGGGGACTATGGGAGATACAGTAAGCGTAAACGGCAATGAAAGTTCAACTGGGTTGGGAGCCTTTGGAGATTAGAAGGAAAGTAGCAAGAGTCACCATCTTCCATGAAGCCCTCCTGGGTCGCCTTGCCATACCGCTTCAAATGATCCTATGCCCAGTCCTACGCTCATCTCGTCACTGTAAATTTATCCAAATCTCATCCAGTAAAAACTCTCAAGTATTCATTTATACCCCGGACTCTGAAAGATTGGAATCTCTTGCCACATTATATCACACAAATTGAAGATAAACAGAAATTCAAAGCAGAAGCAAGGAAGTACGTCACACAAGTCGACAAGAAATAAGCAACCAAGCAAATTAAACCATCAACTACATCTGTGCACCATACCCTGCCCGTGTTGCTCCTTTTAGGGGTGTTGGGCAGTATTTGATCCAGATCCAGATCCAGATCCAGACAAAGTTGCCCCCTGTACTCTGGCCCTGACAAAGTCGCCCCTGACAACATCGCACCCCTGACAACATCGCACCCCTGACAACATCGCACCCCTGACAACATCGCACCCCTGACAACATCGCATCCCTGACTAGCTAGATTCATGAAATTTGAAAGTTTGTTTGATGTTGACATAAAAAGGCCGAGTAAAAAAAAAAAATGTTTAGCGTCCGGGTTTCTGAAAAAAAGAAAGCGGGAGGGGCTTTTTATTTTTTATTTTTTATTTTCAAGATGGCCGCCATTCTTTTTAAAATTTCGAACAACCATTGCCATTGGTTTTTCCACTGTTCAAACACACAATAATGAAAGAAACATGTTGGACAAGACATTGAACATGTTTACAGTGGTTTTATTTAATAGTTTGTTCAGTATTAAAAACCCTGTAGTTGGAAAATAAAAATGCATTGAACTTGAGGTTCCATCCCGTGTTCTGTAGTGCTTTCTTTAAATAGGTAGATTCACAGAACCCGCCGTTGGTGGCGCTATTCCTGATATGCTATTTTTGGCCTCTGCATGTGACCGTGTCACTCGCGGAACGGAAATCCCGGCCGTGCATGTAATTGCCGTTAATCGGATTGATATTGATTTTAAGAGCCCGGTGATCAGGCGATAATGCCATCTTCCGATACAGCATTACTTTGTGCATGATTTGACATAAAAAAGATCGCGAAAAAGTTTCACATTCGGCGAAAAAAACATAGATTTCATGGTAAGTTTTGCACAACTTTGATTTTGGAAGTTGATAGTAAAATAAGGGTACTTGTAAGAAGATTAAAAATGCGATTTTCAGATTCTACGTACCTTAATTAACTTATAAAACTTTGTATCTTCAGTAAACGTTTTAGCACAAAAAAGTTATTGGACGCCCAAAAAGACAATGTCATGCACAGAAAACCGCGAAGCGCCATTTTTGAAAATCTTTTTCTTGCCGATAGTTAGAAATCTCCCCAGTGATAAAAGACTTAGTTTATCTTGTAGGTTACATCAATCAATGATTTATACGTGAAATAAACACAACAGCTGTATTAAAATGGTTTGTCAATGGGATTGGGGACTATTATTATTATGTTACCCATTATCAAAATGGGTCATGCTACTGGCTGTATGTAAGTAGGTAACAGAGTGGGCTGTTCCATTATCTAACATGGGGGTAAAACTTGAAGTAGTAAACTTTCTGAGATTGCTTATCAATTTCAGAAAATTAATTTCAGGAAAAGTAATTTTACTCTTCTAAAATAAACTGAAATTACTTTTCGGAAAAGTAATTCTACTTCTAAAATAAACTGCAACCTGAATGAGATAAATTTTATTCTGCAAATTTGTGTAGTTGATTTTTTAAAAACAATGTATTTCACTTTTTTTTAGTATTATTTATTATCTAATGCAACAAAACAATGAACAGAAAGATGTATATTAAGGCAGTGGCATCCTGTGCTTGCTTGATTCTGTGTCTTACAATCTGAAATGAAAAATATAAGTACTCTGTTAAAAAAAAAGGTCACAAGATTTTCACCCATTATGCATATCAAAAGGGCTATATTTTGTGATACATTATTTTACGACAAGTTGTGTTCAGGTAACCGTATGAAGGTGGGAGACCTATCATTTTATTGCAAATTTTAAGCTCTTTAAGATGATATCAAGTTCAAAGCAATTGGAACATTTTGAAATTTCCATGAATCTACCTACTTTAAAAATTCAAAACATTTGAGAAGTTCAAACATAACACATCGGCAGCCGATCATGCAGCTAGCTGTCTCCGTACATGTGGTTGTGAGAAATCACGTCATTCATGGAACGTTAGACTTGAAATCAAGTCGATAATTAGCCGAGTTTAGTTGCCGCTAGCTTCAACAGCGTTCCGCGCTGGTATATACAGCGGCACCTACGTAGACAAAACACGACTGTCTAACAACTTGTCCCCAAGTCTAATGGAACGTGTGCGTGCGCACTCTTGCATGAGCTCATACCGTCTGTTCCCTAACTTGGCAACGACGATAAAATGCACGTATCCGGTCCGGGAAACCAGACTAACGTTAGTAGTGGTACCATAGCTCCATGGTAGTACACAAGGATGGCTTGGCCACGCACGGCGGGAATAAACCTGAAACACACGGATGGGGCCCGGGCCATGCAAAAATGTACGTACTTGGACTGGAGATTGCACAATTGCACGGTCGACTGGATCGACAGAATCTATAAATTAGAAGTTCTGACTTGCAAGTATTTTATTTTCCGATGGATCGGTTGACATTTTACGTTTTTTTAATCTCATTTTGAATTAGTAAAAATTTTTTTAAATCCATGCGTCCCCCAAAAAGGAAGCGGGCGGGGACGCTAAACATGTTTTGTTTTTTTTACTTCGCCTAATAGGTACCATCTGAAAGGGCTCAGGATTTGCAGTAAAATGAGGGGTATTACAGCTTCATGGGGTACGCGGATCAAATGTTATGGCAAATCTACGCTCGTCCATAATGTCTGTAATTCAGATGTAGGATTAACAGGAAAGGTTGTGACCATATTAGTGGTTTATTAAGATGTTTGTCTGTTGCACAGTATCTGGGAATAAATTACATTATTACATCTTAACTAAATAGAGCATGTAGAGGCAATGACTGCATTTCTTTATTTAAGACCCTTCTTTTGAGCATATAAAATATGAATTTGTAATGATGGCTACTGAAATTCAAAATGGCTGCCAAAATTCAAAATGGCCGCTAAATTAGGAAATATCATATTTTGACTTTGTATTTACGCCATTGTTTTTGGAGTGTACAGTCCTCACCAATTTATAATACAAACCATTGGCATTACAAATTTGTATAAATGGCTCCCCAAAAAGGCCACCAATATTAAAAAGGCAGCCAAAGTACCCTAAAAGCCATCAAAATGGCCGCCAAAATGCAAAATGTCCGCCAAAAATTCAAAATTGCCTGTATCAATCAGCATGCATTACACTTTGCCATTCACACACTGTACTTTATTACTTTCTATGACAAGTGAAAACAACCAGTATGTAATTACTACAAAAAAAGGAATTTAAATGTTTATTAACATTCCAATTATCTTTTCAGGTAACAGATTTGTAAAAAGCCGAGTATTGAACAAGAGATGGACTCATCAAGATAGGTGTTTAAACCTACATGGACCAAATAAAACATGTTATATTTGTATGTACATTATCAAAAACACATGAAGACTGTTCAAATTCAATTTAATTTTAATTTTTCATGTGGTGGTCTTCTTATCTTCAATGATTTAATTAAAGAATAATATGAATATTAGTTTAAAAACAAATAAATAAATATAATGCACATTAGGCCCACTCAAAAGGAAAATAACCCTGTCTTGTGCTTGTAACTCAGTGTTTATTTAAAGTGAATAAAGGTCAGCCATGAGAAAGAAAAATTCATGGATCAACTACATTTATTTTGTTTAGAATTAGATTGTCCTCTATTGATATGTCATAAATGAAATTAACCCTCCTATGGTTTGACCTTTCAAAACCTTTCAAAATCTGCTTACGGGCCAAAATGGCTATCAATTATTATGAACCCTTTAAAACCCTCCAGAATTTGTTGCTACTGAACAACCACACCTTTCAATACCCTTTGAAAGGTATTGAAACATTTCAACACCAGTTTGTTCAGAGAGTTGTTACACCTTTCGAAACCTTTCATAGGTCCCTTTTGTCAGACAGTTTTCTCACCTTTCAAAACCCTTCAGTACAGCAAACTTGAAAGGTTTTGAAAGGTCTGACAATTCTATGGCAACTGCACTGTATATAGGAGGGTTAATGTAAAATTATTATTCTTAACGTTAACCCTAACGTCCTAGGCATTCATTTGGGGTCCAGTACACTGTACTACAAAATACTACTCAATTCTCATAGACCAGTGTAGTAAAAGTACACTGTACTACAAAATACTACTCAATTCTCATAGACCAGTGTAGTAAAAGTACACTGTACTACAAAATACTACTCAATTCTCATAGACCAGTGCAGTAAAAGTACACTGTATTACAAAATACTACTCAATTCTCATAGACCAGTGCAGTAAAAGTACACTGTACTACAAAATACTACTCAATTCTCATAGACCAGTGTAGTAAAAGTACACTGTACTACAAAATACTACTCAATTCTCATAGACCAGTGTAGTAAAGTACACTGTACTACAAAATACTACTCAATTCTCATAGACCAGTGTAGTAAAAGTACACTGTACTACAAATACTACTCAATTCTCATAGACCAGTGCAGTAAAAGTACACTGGCCAACAAAAATACTACTCAATTCTCATAGACCAGTGCAGTAAAAGTACACTGTACTACAAAATACTACTCAATTCTCATAGACCAGTGCAGTAAAAGTACACTGTACTACAAAATACTACTCAATTCTCATAGACCAGTGCAAGTAAAAGTACACTGTACTACAAAATACTACTCAATTCTCATAGACCAGTGTAGTAAAAGTACACTGTACTACAAAATACTACTCAATTCTCATAGACCAGTGCAGTAAAAGTACACTGTACTACAAAATACTACTCAATTCTCATAGACCAGTGTAGTAAAAGTACACTGTACTACAAAATACTACTCAATTCTCATAGACCAGTGCAGTAAAAGTACACTACTACAAAATACTACTCAATTCTCATAGACCAGTGCAGTAAAAGTACACTGTAATACAAAATACTACTCAATTCTCATAGACCAGTGTAGTAAAAGTACACTGTACTACAAAATACTACTCAATTCTCATAGACCAGTGCAGTAAAAGTACACTGTACTACAAAATACTACTCAATTCTCATAGACCAGTGCAGTAAAAGTACACTGTACTACAAAATACTACTCAATTCTCATAGACCAGTGTAGTAAAAGTACACTGTACTACAAAATACTACTCAATTCTCATAGACCAGTGCAGTAAAAGTACACTGTACTACAAAATACTACTCAATTCTCATAGACCAGTGCAGTAAAAGTACACTGTACTACAAAATACTACTCAATTCTCATAGACCAGTGTAGTAAAAGTACACTGTACTACAAAATACTACTCAATTCTCATAGACCAGTGCAAGTAAAAGTACACTGTACTACAAAATACTACTCAATTCTCATAGACCAGTGTAGTAAAAGTACACTGTACTACAAAATACTACTCAATTCTCATAGACCAGTGCAGTAAAAGTACACTGTACTACAAAATACTACTCAATTCTCATAGACCAGTGCAGTAAAAGTACACTGTACTACAAAATACTACTCAATTCTCATAGACCAGTGCAGTAAAAGTACACTGTAATACAAAATACTACTCAATTCTCATAGACCAGTGCAGTAAGTACACTGTACTACAAAATACTACTCAATTCTCATAGACCAGTGCAGTAAAAGTACACTGTAATACAAAATACTACTCAATTCTCATAGACCAGTGCAGTAAAAGTACACTGTGCTACAAAATACTACTCAATTCTCATAGACCAGTGCAAGTAAAAGTACACTGTACTACAAAATACTACTCAATTCTCATAGACCAGTGCAGTAAAGTACACTGTACTACAAAATACTACTCAATTCTCATAGACCAGTGCAGTAAAAAGTACACTGTACTACAAAATACTACTCAATTCTCATAGAACCAGTGCAGTAAAAGTACACTGTACAAAATACTACTCAATTCTCATAGACCAGTGCAGTAAAGTACACTGTAATACAAAATACTACTCAATTCTCATAGACCAGTGCAGTAAAAGTACACTGTACTACAAAATACTACTCAATTCTCATAGACCAGTGCAGTAAAAGTACACTGTAATACAAAATACTACTCAATTCTCATAGACCAGTGCAGTAAAAGTACACTGTACTACAAAATACTACTCAATTCTCATAGACCAGTGCAGTAAAAGTACACTGTAATACAAAATACTACTCAATTCTCATAGACCAGTGCAGTAAAAGTACACTGTAATACAAAATACTACTCAATTCTCATAGACCAGTGCAGTAAAAGTACACTGTAATACAAAATACTACTCAATTCTCATAGACCAGTGCAGTAAAAAGTACACTGTACTACAAAATACTACTCAATTCTCATAGACCAGTGCAGTAAAAGTACACTGTAATACAAAATACTACTCAATTCTCATGAACCAGTGCAGTAAAAAGTACACTGTAATACAAAATACTACTCAATTCTCATAGACCAGTGCAGTAAAAGTACACTGTAATACAAAATACTACTCAATTCTCATAGACCAGTGCAGTAAAAGTACACTGTAATACAAAATACTACTCAATTCTCATAGACCAGTGCAGTAAAAGTACACTGTAATACAAAATACTACTCAATTCTCATAGACCAGTGCAGTAAAAGTACACTGTACTACAAAATACTACTCAATTCTCATAGACCAGTGCAGTAAAAGTACACTGTAATACAAAATACTACTCAATTCTCATAGACCAGTGCAGTAAAAGTACACTGTACTACAAAATACTACTCAATTCTCATAGACCAGTGCAAGTAAAAGTACACTGTACTACAAAATACTACTCAATTCTCATAGACCAGTGCAGTAAAAGTACACTGTACTACAAAATACTACTCAATTCTCATAGACCAGTGCAGTAAAAGTACACTGTACTACAAAATACTACTCAATTCTCATAGACCAGTGCAGTAAAAGTACACTGTACTACAAAATACTACTCAATTCTCATAGACCAGTGCATTAAAAGTAAACTGTAATAAAAAATACTTCTCTTTTCTCATAGACGAGTTCAGTATAAGTACACTGTACTACAAAATACTACTCAATTCTCATAGACCAGTGCAGTAAAAGTACACTGTAATACAAAATACTACTCAATTCTCATAGACCAGTGCAGTAAAAGTACACTGTACTACAAAATACTACTCAATTCTCATAGACCAGTGCAGTAAAGTACACTGTAATACAAAATACTACTCAATTCTCATAGACCAGTGCAGTAAAAGTACACTGTAATACAAAATACTACTCAATTCTCATAGACCAGTGCAGTAAAAGTACACTGTAATACAAATACTACTCAATTCTCATAGACCAGTGCAGTAAAAGTACACTGTACTACAAAATACTACTCAATTCTCATAGACCAGTGCAGTAAAAGTACACTGTAATACAAAATACTACTCAATTCTCATAGACCAGTGCAGTAAAAGTACACTGTAATACAAAATACTACTCAATTCTCATAGACCAGTGCAGTAAAGTACACTGTAATACAAAATACTACTCAATTCTCATAGACCAGTGCAGTAAAAGTACACTGTAATACAAAATACTACTCAATTCTCATAGACCAGTGCAGTAAAAGTACACTGTAATTACAAAATACTACTCAATTCTCATAGACCAGTGCAGTAAAGTACACTGTAATACAAAATACTACTCAATTCTCATAGACCAGTGCAGTAAAGTACACTGTACTACAAAATACTACTCAATTCTCATAGACCAGTGTAGTAAAGTACACTGTAATACAAAATACTACTCAATTCTCATAGACCAGTGCAGTAAAAGTACACTGTAATACAAAATACTACTCAATTCTCATAGACCAGTGCAGTAAAAGTACACTGTAATACAAAAATACTACTCAATTCTCATAGACCAGTGCAGTAAAAGTACACTGTAATACAAAATACTACTCAATTCTCATAGACCAGTGCAGTAAAAGTACACTGTACTACAAAATACTACTCAATTCTCATAGACCAGTGCAGTAAAAGTACACTGTACTACAAAATACTACTCAATTCTCATAGACCAGTGCAGTAAAAGTACACTGTACTACAAAATACTACTCAATTCTCATAGACCAGTGCAGTAAAAGTACACTGTACTACAAAATACTACTCAATTCTCATAGACCAGTGCAGTAAAAGTACACTGTAATACAAAATACTACTCAATTCTCATAGACCAGTGCAGTAAAGTACACTGTACTACAAAATACTACTCAATTCTCATAGACCAGGTGTGTAGTAAAAGTACACTGTACTACAAAATACTACTCAATTCTCATAGACCAGTGCAGTAAAAGTACACTGTACTACAAAATACTACTCAATTCTCATAGACCAGTGCAGTAAAAGTACACTGTACTACAAAATACTACTCAATTCTCATAGACCAGTGCAGTAAAAGTACACTGTAATACAAAATACTACTCAATTCTCATAGACCAGTGCAGTAAAAGTACACTGTACTACAAAATACTACTCAATTCTCATAGACCAGTGCAGTAAAAGTACACTGTAATACAAAATACTACTCAATTCTCATAGACCAGTGCAGTAAAAGTACACTGTACTACAAAATACTACTCAATTCTCATAGACCAGTGCAAGTAAAAGTACACTGTACTACAAAATACTACTCAATTCTCATAGACCAGTGTAGTAAAAGTACACTGTACTACAAAATACTACTCAATTCTCATAGACCAGTGCAGTAAAAGTACACTGTACTACAAAATACTACTCAATTCTCATAGACCAGTGCAGTAAGTACACTGTACTACAAAATACTACTCAATTCTCATAGACCAGTGCAGTAAAAGTACACTGTAACTACAAAATACTACTCAATTCTCATAGACCAGTGCAGTAAAAGTACACTGTACTACAAAATACTACTCAATTCTCATAGACCAGTGCAGTAAAAGTACACTGTAATACAAAATACTACTCAATTCTCATAGACCAGTGCAGTAAAAGTACACTGTACTACAAAATACTACTCAATTCTCATAGACCAGTGTAGTAAAAGTACACTGTAATACAAAATACTACTCAATTCTCATAGACCAGTGCAGTAAAAGTACACTGTAATACAAAATACTACTCAATTCTCATAGACCAGTGCAGTAAAAGTACACTGTAATACAAAATACTACTCAATTCTCATAGACCAGTGCAGTAAAAGTACACTGTACTACAAAATACTACTCAATTCTCATAGACCAGTGCAGTAAAAGTACACTGTAATACAAAATACTACTCAATTCTCATAGACCAGTGCAGTAAAAGTACACTGTAATACAAAATACTACTCAATTCTCATAGACCAGTGCAGTAAAAGTACACTGTAATACAAAATACTACTCAATTCTCATAGACCAGTGCAGTAAAAGTACACTGTAATACAAAATACTACTCAATTCTCATAGACCAGTGCAGTAAAAAGTACACTGTAATACAAAATACTACTCAATTCTCATAGACCAGTGCAGTAAAAGTACACTGTACTACAAAATACTACTCAATTCTCATAGACCAGTGCAGTAAAAGTACACTGTAATACAAAATACTACTCAATTCTCATAGACCAGTGCAGTAAAAGTACACTGTACTACAAAATACTACTCAATTCTCATAGACCAGTGCAAGTAAAAGTACACTGTACTACAAAATACTACTCAATTCTCATAGACCAGTGTAGTAAAAGTACACTGTACTACAAAATACTACTCAATTCTCATAGACCAGTGCAGTAAAAGTACACTGTACTACAAAATACTACTCAATTCTCATAGACCAGTGCAGTAAAAGTACACTGTACTACAAAATACTACTCAATTCTCATAGACCAGTGCAGTAAAAGTACACTGTAATACAAAATACTACTCAATTCTCATAGACCAGTGCAGTAAAAGTACACTGTACTACAAAATACTACTCAATTCTCATAGACCAGTGCAGTAAAAGTACACTGTAATACAAAATACTACTCAATTCTCATAGACCAGTGCAGTAAAAGTACACTGTACTACAAAATACTACTCAATTCTCATAGACCAGTGTAGTAAAGTACACTGTAATACAAAATACTACTCAATTCTCATAGACCAGTGCAGTAAAAGTACACTGTAATACAAAATACTACTCAATTCTCATAGACCAGTGCAGTAAAAGTACACTGTAATACAAAAATACTACTCAATTCTCATAGACCAGTGCAGTAAAAGTACACTGTACTACAAAATACTACTCAATTCTCATAGACCAGTGCAGTAAAAAGTACACTGTAATACAAAATACTACTCAATTCTCATAGACCAGTGCAGTAAAAGTACACTGTAATACAAAATACTACTCAATTCTCATAGACCAGTGCAGTAAAGTACACTGTAATACAAAATACTACTCAATTCTCATAGACCAGTGCAGTAAAGTACACTGTAATACAAAATACTACTCAATTCTCATAGACCAGTGCAGTAAAAGTACACTGTAATACAAAATACTACTCAATTCTCATAGACCAGTGCAGTAAAAAGTACACTGTAATACAAAATACTACTCAATTCTCATAGACCAGTGCAGTAAAAGTACACTGTAATACAAAATACTACTCAATTCTCATAGACCAGTGCAGTAAAAGTACACTGTAATACAAAATACTACTCAATTCTCATAGACCAGTGCAGTAAAGTACACTGTAATACAAAATACTACTCAATTCTCATAGACCAGTGCAGTAAAAGTACACTGTAATACAAAATACTACTCAATTCTCATAGACCAGTGCAGTAAAAGTACACTGTAATACAAAATACTACTCAATTCTCATAGACCAGTGCAGTAAAAGTACACTGTACTACAAAATACTACTCAATTCTCATAGACCAGTGCAGTAAAAGTACACTGTACTACAAAATACTACTCAATTCTCATAGACCAGTGCAGTAAAAGTACACTGTACTACAAAATACTACTCAATTCTCATAGACCAGTGCAGTAAAAGTACACTGTACTACAAAATACTACTCAATTCTCATAGACCAGTGCAGTAAAAGTACACTGTAATACAAAATACTACTCAATTCTCATAGACCAGTGCAGTAAAAGTACACTGTACTACAAAATACTACTCAATTCTCATAGACCAGTGCAGTAAAAGTACACTGTAATACAAAATACTACTCAATTCTCATAGACCAGTGCAGTAAAGTACACTGTAATACAAAATACTACTCAATTCTCATAGACCAGTGCAGTAAAAGTACACTGTAATACAAAAATACTACTCAATTTTCATAGACCAGTGCAGTAAAGTACACTGTACTACAAAATACTACTCAATTCTCATAGACCAGTGCAGTAAAAGTACACTGTAATACAAAATACTAATCAATTATCATATACAAGTGCAGTAAAAGCACTGTACTACAAAATACTACTCAATTCTCATAGACCAGTGCAGTAAAAGTACACTGTAATACAAAATACTACTCAATTCTCATAGACCAGTGCAGTAAAAGTACACTGTACTACAAAATACTACTCAATTCTCATAGACCAGTGCAGTAAAAGTACACTGTAATACAAAATACTACTCAATTTTCATAGACCAGTGCAGTAAAAGTACACTGTACTACAAAATACTACTCAATTCTCATAGACCAGTGTAGTAAAAGTACACTGTACTACAAAATACTACTCAATTCTCATAGACCAGTGTAGTAAAAGTACACTGTACTACAAAATACTACTCAATTCTCATAGACCAGTGCAGTAAAAGTACACTGTAATACAAAATACTACTCAATTTTCATAGACCAGTGCAGTAAAAGTACACTGTACTACAAAATACTACTCAATTCTCATAGACCAGTGTAGTAAAAGTACACTGTACTACAAAATACTACTCAATTCTCATAGACCAGTGTAGTAAAAGTACACTGTACTACAAAATACTACTCAATTCTCATAGACCAGTGCAGTAAAAGTACACTGTACTACAAAATACTACTCAATTCTCATAGACCAGTGTAGTAAAAGTACACTGTACTACAAAATACTACTCAATTCTCATAGACCAGTGTAGTAAAAGTACACTGTACTACAAAATACTACTCAATTCTCATAGACCAGTGCAGTAAAGCACACTGTACTACAAAATACTACTCAATTCTCATAGACCAGTGTAGTAAAAGTACACTGTACTACAAAATACTACTCAATTCTCATAGACCAGTGTAGTAAAAGTACACTGTACTACAAAATACTACTCAATTCTCATAGACCAGTGTAGTAAAAGTACACTGTACTACAAAATACTACTCAATTCTCATAGACCAGTGTAGTAAAAGTACTCCATACTGCAGTTTACTCAAGTAGTATTTTGTAGTATTCAGTGAGGTTAGGGTTAAACTGCATTTACATTTATTTCAAAATTAAACGCCAATTTTTGTTTTCATATTCTCAAAAAATTTGCCTAATATAATATTAGGGGGCCTACACAATAATTCTAAATCAATTAAATACCAAGCCTGGATGTTTTAAATATTGTCCTAGTTTCATTATCTCCACCTATTAAATTATTGCGATGGAAAAAAATGATGATACACTGATATTTAACACTTTACTTAATACACACCCCTATTTTGTAAAATGGACGGATCCTTGCAAATGAAAAAGTATAAGAGTGGACTAGTCCATTTTTATAAAGGTATATCCTATTACAAAAAAAATCTCTTTCTCCCAAAAAATATACACCTCAAAAGGACAAATTATATGTTTAAAATAACACCCAATATTTGATTTTAACATGCTTGTGTAACAGAATAATCCACAATTACACTGTTCGTGTACAAAATCTGAGGATCGAAGTTCACGGAGAAATTCCCGCCTGCACACTGACACAAACTTTTGCGGCGCGATTTTTTTTTTGTGCTACAAAAAAAACAACGGGAATTTTTTTTTTTCTTCTTGTTTATAAGGTTTCAAATAATTATTTAGTCGGTGTAAATTTGTTATTATGGGTAATTTTCAACACAATACTGATCTTACAAAGTATAACATCAAGAAATCACGAGTTTTACCGTCCGAAAATCCAGGATTCCGATGTCGCGTTTTTTTGTTAATCCACACTAAAACATCGGTAAACAATCCAAGATGGCGTTCTGGCGACCTGAGCACTCAGATTTGACTACTACTAAAGATTAATTCGCCTCCATTGAGTCCATTCAATGCTGCCAGATTTAGCTTGAAGTAGTTCGCGCGGAGGCAGGTCACAACCTTTGCGTGGGAAAATGCATCTTGTGAAGGGCGCCCTCTATAGTTTGTATTGTGAATCTAGCTACCCTGACAACATCGCACCCCTGACAACATCGCACCCTTGACGACATCACACCCCTGACAACATCGCACCCCTGACGACATCGCACCCCTGACGACATCGCACCCCTGACGACATCGCACCCCTGACGACATCGCACCCCTGACAACGACCCCAATGTCTGCCCCTGACAACACCGCTTCCTTACAAAGTCGTCCCTGGGGGTTCCTGACAGTGACAAAGTCGCCCCTGACAATGTCAATGTTATTTCGTTATCTTTATCAACAGGACAGAAAGAGATGTATCCAGTTGGTCAAAGAAGAAACTTGAGGATCTGTTGATTGGACTGAAGATACAAAATGATAAAGGTTGGTTGATTGTTTAACGTTAATTTAATTGATTTACTGATAGGCCTATCTTGTCAATTGAAATATTGATCACTTGATTTGATTCATGGATTAAAAGTACAAGAAGACAAAGATTGGTAATTGGTTCAATTGTTGATTCCTGGTCAGTTGAAATGTGGATCAGTTGATCAGTAGGTTGATACATGGATTGAAGATACAAGATAGCAAAGGTTGGTAACTGGTTAATACATTGATTGAAGATACAAGATAGCAAAGGTTGGTAACTGGTTGATACATGGATTGAAGATACAAGATAGCAAAGGTTGGTAACTGGTTAATACATTGATTGAAGATACAAGATAGCAAAGGTTGGTAACTGGTTGATACATTGATTGAAGATACAAGATAGCAAAGGTTGGTAACTGGTTGATACATTGATTGAAGATACAAGATAGCAAAGGTTGGTAACTGGTTAATACATTGATTGAAGATACAAGATAGCAAAGGTTGGTAACTGGTTAATACATTGATTGAAGATACAAGATAGCAAAGGTTGGTAACTGGTTGATACATTGATTGAAGATACAAGATAGCAAAGGTTGGTAACTGGTTAATACATTGATTGAAGATACAAGATAGCAAAGGTTGGTAACTGGTTGATACATTGATTGAAGATACAAGATAGCAAAGGTTGGTAACTGGTTGATACATGGATTGAAGATACAAGATAGCAAAGGTTGGTAACTGGTTGATACATGGATTGAAGATACAAGATGGCAAAGGTTGGTAACTGGTTAATACATTGATTGAAGATACAAGATAGCAAAGGTTGGTAACTGGTTGATACATTGATTGAAGATACAAGATAGCAAAGGTTGGTAACTGGTTAATACATTGATTGAAGATACAAGATAGCAAAGGTTGGTAACTGGTTGATACATGGATTGAAGATACAAGATAGCAAAGGTTGGTAACTGGTTAATACATTGATTGAAGATACAAGATAGCAAAGGTTGGTAACTGGTTGATACATTGATTGAAGATACAAGATAGCAAAGGTTGGTAACTGGTTGATACATTGATTGAAGATACAAGATAGCAAAGGTTGGTAACTGGTTAATACATGGATTGAAGATACAAGATAGCAAAGGTTGGTAACTGGTTAATACATTGATTGAAGATACAAGATAGCAAAGGTTGGTAACTGGTTGATACATGGATTGAAGATACAAGATAGCAAAGGTTGGTAACTGGTTAATACATTGATTGAAGATACAAGATAGCAAAGGTTGGTAACTGGTTGATACATTGATTGAAGATACAAGATAGCAAAGGTTGGTAACTGGTTAATACATTGATTGAAAGATACAAGATAGCAAAGGTTGGTAACTGGTTGATACATTGATTGAAGATACAAGATAGCAAAGGTTGGTAACTGGTTGATACATTGATTGAAGATACAAGATAGCAAAGGTTGGTAACTGGTTAATACATGGATTGAAGATACAAGATAGCAAAGGTTGGTAACTGGTTAATACATTGATTGAAGATACAAGATAGCAAAGGTTGGTAACTGGTTGATACATTGATTGAAGATACAAGATAGCAAAGGTTGGTAACTGGTTGATACATTGATTGAAGATACAAGATAGCAAAGGTTGGTAACTGGTTGATACATTGATTGAAGATACAAGATAGCAAAGGTTGGTAACTGGTTAATACATTGATTGAAGATACAAGATAGCAAAGGTTGGTAACTGGTTGATACATTGATTGAAGATACAAGATAGCAAAGGTTGGTAACTGGTTAATACATTGATTGAAGATACAAGATAGCAAAGGTTGGTAACTGGTTGATACATTGATTGAAGATACAAGATAGCAAAGGTTGGTAACTGGTTAATACATTGATTGAAGATACAAGATAGCAAAGGTTGGTAACTGGTTAATACATTGATTGAAGATACAAGATGGCAAAGGTTGGTAACTGGTTAATACATTGATTGAAGATACAAGATAGCAAAGGTTGGTAACTGGTTAATACATTGATTGAAGATACAAGATAGCAAAGGTTGGTAACTGGTTAATACATTGATTGAAGATACAAGATAGCAAAGGTTGGTAACTGGTTAATACATTGATTGAAGATACAAGATGGCAAAGGTTGGTAACTGGTTAATACATGGATTGAAGATACAAGATAGCAAAGGTTGGTAACTGGTTAATACATTGATTGAAGATACAAGATGGCAAAGGTTGGTAACTGGTTGATACATGGATTGAAGATACAAGATAGCAAAGGTTGGTAACTGGTTGATACATTGATTGAAGATACAAGATAGCAAAGGTTGGTAACTGGTTGATACATGGATTGAAGATACAAGATAGCAAAGGTTGGTAACTGGTTAATACATTGATTGAAGATACAAGATAGCAAAGGTTGGTAACTGGTTAATACATTGATTGAAGATACAAGATAGCAAAGGTTGGTAACTGGTTAATACATTGATTGAAGATACAAGATGGCAAAGGTTGGTAACTGGTTGATACATGGATTGAAGATACAAGATAGCAAAGGTTGGTAACTGGTTGATACATGGATTGAAGATACAAGATGACAAAGGTTGGTAACTGGTTAATACATTGATTGAAGATGCAAGATAGCAAAGGTTGGTAACTGGTTAATACATTGATTGAAGATACAAGATAGCAAAGGTTGGTAACTGGTTAATACATTGATTGAAGATACAAGATGGCAAAGGTTGGTAACTGGTTGATACATGGATTGAAGATACAAGATAGCAAAGGTTGGTAACTGGTTGATACATGGATTGAAGATACAAGATGGCAAAGGTTGGTAACTGGTTAATACATTGATTGAAGATACAAGATAGCAAAGGTTGGTAACTGGTTAATACATTGATTGAAGATACAAGATGGCAAAGGTTGGTAACTGGTTAATACATTGATTGAAGATACAAGATAGCAAAGGTTGGTAACTGGTTGATACATTGATTGAAGATACAAGATAGCAAAGGTTGGTAACTGGTTAATACATTGATTGAAGATACAAGATGGCAAAGGTTGGTAACTGGTTAATACATTGATTGAAGATACAAGATGGCAAAGGTTGGTAACTGGTTAATACATTGATTGAAGATACAAGATAGCAAAGGTTGGTAACTGGTTAATACATTGATTGAAGATACAAGATGGCAAAGGTTGGTAACTGGTTGATACATTGATTGAAGATACAAGATAGCAAAGGTTGGTAACTGGTTAATACATGGATTGAAGATACAAGATAGCAAAGGTTGGTAACTGGTTGATACATGGATTGAAGATACAAGATAGCAAAGGTTGGTAACTGGTTAATACATGGATTGAAGATACAAGATAGCAAAGGTTGGTAACTGGTTGATACATTGATTGAAGATACAAGATAGCAAAGGTTGGTAACTGGTTGATACATGGATTGAAGATACAAGATAGCAAAGGTTGGTAACTGGTTGATACATTGATTGAAGATAAAATGTGACTAAGATTCATGTGAATCCGACACTTCCAGCCATGATTCAGTTAAAACCTTAAAGGGAAGTTAAACATTTGGTAAAATAACGTTCATTTTAACCCTCTAATTATTGAGAAATATAACACTAACCTTAAATCACAATAGATGCTCGCATTTTTTGAGATAACAATAAAAACTGTGACATGATTTTTCTGTTTTTGTGTAAAACAAAAACTTGCTATTTGGCAATATATTCAACATAAACAATTGCTTGTTTTCACTAAGATGAAAGAACTTGAGATGAAATAATTTCTCAGGATAATTGACACATGTAAATTGACACATTATAATGCCTTGGTTTTTATAGTTCCTACTGTGAGGCGCTTTGAGGTTTTTACATAAAGCGCCATATAAATGTCTTTTATTATTATTATTATTATGTACGAACTGTACACCAAGTCAGTTTTTAGATAATAATGTGATAATCTGGTAATTACCATTGTTGTACCTTCCCTTTAAAATTGTCATTCATCGTGTTCATTGATGAAGAAATGTTGCTATAGAGGTCAAAATCAGTCAACTTACTGTTTTGACTGTTGACCCAAATGTGCACACAGGGGCATTTTTGACTGGTTTTTACTGTCATTTTGACCCCCGTGAACAATACCAGACAATGCTTTTACCAGTCACTCATTTTGACCTGTAAATGTACTTACTACACATAAGGTTTGACAGTGTTTGACTTTTATGTGCACTAGATATACCTTGGCAAGTATATCCAAATTTGACTGTTTTTGACCCTTGTAGTAGTAGGGTTAAACAATCTCTCTTTTGTTACAGGTGAATGTAAAATCACAGAGGTGAGCACCATCGAGGGAGAGGCCTCTGCTAGCAACAGGAAAGCTAAGCTCATCTTCTTCTATGAATGGAACATTAAATTAGAATGGAAAGGTATAATTATTAGACCATGTCACATGTTAACAATGGCAGTATCTTTGAGAGCACGGTGTGGCTATTTCATGGCAGACAGCAGTATGCATGTTTATATGGGAAGATTTTACATTTGATTTATTTCTTATTTAACCTGGAGAAACCTTTCAGTGAAACACTGTTTTTCAAAGGTACCCAGGAAACCTATAAACAAGGGACGCTTGCTATGTGAACCAGAAACACCGGGGTAAACCCCTTCTCTTCCACGATACGTGTTCTCGGTTCTTATACGTGCATTACAACCCTCCTACTATTGCTGCACTTTAGTGGGAAGTTGCTACGGAGGTCAAAACCAGTCAACTGCCTGTTTTGACTGTTGACCCAAATGTGCACACAGGGGTATTTTTTTACTGGTTTTTAGTGTCATTTTGATCACCCTGAACAATACCAGACAATGATATTACCAGTCAAAAACGGTCGACTCATTTTGACCTGTAAATGTACTTACTACATGTAAGGTTTGACAGCATTTGACTTTTAAGTGCACTAGATATACCTTGGCAAGTATATCAACATTTTGACTGATTTTGACCCTTGTAGCAGTAGGAGGGTTACTTTAATAATCTAGTACACAGGGACTACAGCTTAATGTCCAATCCGAATGATGAAGCAATTATGGTTAAGTGTCTTGCTTAGGGACACAAGAGTCAAGACCAGCCAGGCCGGGATTCGAACCCACATTCTGACAACACCAATACTTGAGTCTGATGCACTAGACCGCTCGGCCATGACACTCCCGGATAACCTCAAGTATAATATAATAAAGATTCAAGATGAATAAGATTTCAGTATTGCCTTACTAGAGTATTGCCTTACTAAAAAAAAATGTTCTGTCGATTTCTCCTTAAAATATCAGATTTTATGGTGTCTGCCATTGTTAAAAATGTACAGTATTGTCTGTGTTTTAAGGGGTTTTGGGGAATATTGCTACATGTTGAGGAAGGGAAAACTATTAACACATTTCTCAAAATAATCACGAGACGGTAAACATTACAATTCCTAGTTTGATGAAATTCTTGCGTTGGGTGATAAACAATTGATTTAATTTTGTCCTACACTGACGTGTGTATGGCACTGTATACTCGGTGCTTTCCGGGTGTCTGTGGAAAAACTTCACAGGCGACTCGGGCGGGATTCGAACCCACGACCTCCTGCTTACCAGTGCAGACGTCTTAACCTCTCGACCACCGAGCTTGCCCAATGTCGATTGGCTGGCTAGAATCCCAATTCCTGTTTTCTCTAAGATGAAAACACTTCAGAGGAAGTAATTTCTCAGGATGATTGACACGTACCAAGTTCACACCAAGTCAGTTTTTGGCGATCATTTGATAATATTGGTAAATACCAATGTTGTACCTCACTGTAAATCTAATCTGTACTGTCACAAAAATGTACCTAAATAAAATAAATTTCTCCCTGCTTCAGGAAACCTAAAGGATTGCACTACCGAGCTGAGTGGGAATCTTGAAATCCCCAACATCAGCGACGAAAATGACTTGGACGAGATAGATGTAAGTTAAACACGTATTTTCATCCTTTGCATTATTTATGCGTGCATTACCCAATATGTTCCACAATTTACCAAACAGTCTGCACTTGAAGGTAGCTCAATATCGTATTTGGTTGTGGTTAAACCCGTTTTACCCTATTGGCAATGTTAGCAGAACTGCTTCTAAAAGTATCCTTACTTTTCATCTTGGAATCGGGATATACATTAATCGTAACTAGAAGTCTATTACCTACATGAAGTGTGCCAGCCTGCTGTAATCCATACCACTGCATTGTATTCCAAATGAATGAGCTTGGTTACGGGTTTTGCTCCCCCTGCCTAGCCTGTTGTGGGGCATCATGGGATGAGCGTTTTCACGCGAAGCCAGTTCCTCGAGAACTAAATGCAATCTTAAACTACATGTAGATGCAGGCAAACCATTCTGTGTGGCGAACAATGGGCGCATTCGATAAACGCAAAGGTGCGCATGCGAAATACAGTTCTCTCACACACCGGGTAAGTCTCCCAGACTGCACTGCTTTTTATTTTTTTGACCTTGCGCGTCAATTTTTTAAACAAAATGTCTCGAATGGGCCAAATTCGTTATTGAAGTACTATGCCATGGACTATGTTAGTACACGAGTGGCACACTTCATGTAGGTAATACACCTCTGCCATATTCCCCTTCAGTAACTGGCTAGAGACCTTTGCTTTGCTCAATGTAATAGTATCCATCAGTTGTCCCATGTGTGGAACCTGTTGACTGTAACTGGATCCATAAGCAAGAACAAAAGAGCTTTTGTTCTCTGTTCACGTCAACAAGATTCAACAGATGTTGTGTTCAGCATGGTTAAGGTTAAAGAACAACAAACTTGTGAAAGGATGAAAAACAATGAAATAGAATTCAGGAATTTTTTTTCTAATTTACTAAAATGATTGCACATCAGACAAAGGTTTTTTTTGTCGTACTTCACATGATCACAAAATTGAACTAAAAAAGAGAGATTGTTGAGATAACTCACATAGTGTTCTGTACCGATGACGATACTCCACAATTGCAAACTAAATTTTTGTTTATCATTTTGTTTACAAATAGGTTACTGTAACAACAAAGAAAAACACAGAAGAGTCTAGAATTCTGAAGGAGATAATGCGTCAGAAAGGGATCCAACTTATCCGGGAACAGATCGGCAAATACCTCAGTTTTCTGAAAGAGGGTAAGTACATTGGATGGTGGAGTGGTTGGCTTTAAATCCTAACTGTTGTGTAAATATCCCAGATTGAAAAATCTAATAACACCCCCCAGAGCTCGACCTTAGCGGTCGCCCGGTCGCCAAATGCGAGCCAAAACATCGGCGGGCGACCCCAAAACTTCCCTGAGTAGTCCGGCGGGCGAGCCAAAATTTTTGTTGTGACATAAACTGTAGTTAAAAATGTACGTTCCTAATAATTAGGAACGTACATTTTTAAACAATTACAGTGTTATATTCTTGCCGTCGGAGAAGTTTTTTTTTAACCCGTCTTTCGAAGCCCTCTTGACATGCTTGACGGCCGGTGTAAATCAAACAAATTGTCCTGACCGCAAGTTTGGTTGCCCAAGACGCGGCGCCCAGTGGCATTGTCTAGTCTTGTCTCATAGCAGTTAAACAGTTAAGCAGTTGTATTAATTTGTTGTGTAATAATTTGTTGTACTATAAGGCTTAACATTCGTAGTTGTTTCAAGTTGTTTGACCGAGAAAGACGTAAGTGAATTCGGAAAAATGTGGCGATTTCTCCCCAATGTTTCGAACCCCGACGCTAATAAGACATCGACTAAATCGACCAACAAACGAGATCGAGACCCAGGGTATGATAAAAATAAAAGACGGAGATCGTACAGAAAAGAATGGGAATTGCAGTATAAATGGCTCGCTTACGAGAGGAAGAAGGGGTGATGTTCTGCAAGACATGCCGGGACAGTAATGTCACTGGCGAACGCGGCGGCAGAGGACAAAATTCTCTGTATAAGGGCAGCAATACCAACCGCTGGCCAAGAACCACATGTTGTGAATTTGGGGGCAATGCCAACCGGTGTATACATATGTATGAGACATGCTGCGGCCAATCACCGCTACGGCAGCCAACCAGCGGTTACATATGTATGAGATACGCCGCGGCGGCCAATCACCGCTACGGCAGCGGCCGCAGCCAACCAGTGTATACATATGTAAGAACACGTCGCGGCCAATCACCGCTACGGCAGCCATTCAGCGTTTACATATGTATGAGAGACGCCGCGCCGATCACTAAAGCCAACCAGTGTGTATGAGTCACGCCGCGCGATCACTGATCACTATTAAAAGCCGTCTAAGGTTTTGATGCCGTTGAATGTAAATGTACAAAATAAGTGAAAAACTTAATAAGTTTCGCAGCCGCTAATCACCGCATTTTTATCACCAGCAGTCAGACACTGGGTCCCTTATTGTTTGTGGAAACGGTATAAGCGACTGATGTATTTTAATTGATTGAAAAATTAGTGTTAAACATGTGGGCGAGTTAAAAATCTGGCGGACTACCCAAAAATCTGCCTGGGTAGTCCGCCTGGCGAGTTAAAAAAAAAGTAAAGGGAAAGCACTGCCCCCCCTCCCTCCTTTCCTCGTGCTGCCACAAGTTTCTCATTAACCCTAACCCCCTAGGTATTCTGGCTAGGAACCTTCCTGAATCCTCCAAAATCCATCAGTGCACTTTTGGAAACATGCCCTTATCTTCAAAATGCACCATGCATTTTTGTTGATCTTTCATATTCAGCACTTATGGCCTGTACTTCTTGCCAGGTAGTAATTTTGTCCCATTTGAAGAGGTGAAAGTACCAGTTTCCAACAGTGCTGAATTTTTCCCAATAAGTGCCCCTTGGAGGATTTTGCAGGATATGGGGTGGTTAGTATCCTAAATTATTTTTGTTTTCATATTAAAACTCACAAATTCTATAAAATGGTTCTTGTGGGTTTAATCAAATATTTATATAATATCAACAGGTGGTTATTCAGTATTCACACTGAATATCTTTCCAGTCTCACCTCAGATGAATATACAAGAAATATTTACCATATAATTTATTTCTTCTTACAGAATGCAGTAAAGGAATGATACTTCCTTCAGTAGAATCTCAAAAGGAATCCTCCAAACCTGGCACGACTTCGTCATCATCTCCAAAGGTAGCACAGTTCTCTATTCCCGTCCTGTTGCTTTCTTTCACTTATCTCTTAGATGTATGTGGTTGTTTGTGTTGATCTTCTGTGTCCACATTGTACAGTTTGTCAATGAACTGAGTTGATGCATCAAAGGGTGTGTTTTGGCGAACATGGGCAGAAACTTGTTTCTGACGTCAAATTCTTGACCAGAAACAAGACGGCATAGCTATGAGAAAACGAGAACGTAACCAGAAATATGTTTTCAGTTTGTGACGTGTTCAATCATCATCGTTTCAAAACATACGGTGTAATTAAACTTTTGGCAAAATAGAACTTACTCATGAGTGCCAGTAATAAACTTGGAATATGTGCTTGTATACGAACAATCATTCCATCATGTTTTAACAAATAATGAACAAAGCTTCCGTTACTTTTTAAAATCCGCCATCTTGAAACCAAGCGTAACCGATCACAAACTTTGGTTGACGTTTGGTCAGAACAATGACAACATCGCAGCACAACTGAACTTGCGAAAATGCTAAAACCAATGGCCGAAGCCCAAACACGTCTCTGGTCAGGGTTGCGAAAACGCGCCCCTGGTAGATTTGGGTTAGCCTGAGGGCAAGGTGTTTGTCAGGATTTATGCTTGGGTAGAACAAGTTACACAGGGGCATGGCCAAGTCACAAAAGTGGATAGGTTAATAAGCCTTTTTGCAAGAGTCATTTGAATAACGTCTGGTATACTGACTCAAGTCAGTGGCAAGTGCGTGCAGTCGTGCTTTCCAAGACGACTGAGGACCTCTATTGTTCCCTTCTATTGTTCCCATTGTGTTTGGACTCTAACTTTTTGAAGCAATCTCCATTGGTTTTGTACACGACGTCCTTCCAAGGACCTCTGAAAACACAGAACCAGCGACTGAAGATGTATTGTTGCCTTTCTAATAAGGCCTTGGTCTGCAGTGCAAGTACATATACACACTGTTACTGTACCATGTGATTCGGGGCAAGCTCTTGCATAGACTGGTCCCCTTACTATATCCTATCAAGAATATAGACAGGCTCTAGGCGTACCACTCAAAGGATTTTATTGGATATGTCAACGCGTCATGCTGAAGATCTGACATCACGCTTCGAGGCTGGTGCACGCTAGCTACCAACCAAGTTCAAAGTGGAGTACCATGGTTGAGCGGTTTAGTGCATCGGATTTGTGTTCTGATGGCCGAGTCGTCAGAATGTGGGTTCAAATCCCAACCGCGACCATGGTGCTTGTGTCCTTGAGCAAGACACTTTACCATAATTGCTTCTCTCCACCCATGGGTAAATGGGTACCTGTGAGGGCAGAGTTGGTTGTTGTGTTTGATTAGCTCTATATGCGCTGTAATGGCAGCAATTGAGCTGTATACTCCCCAGGGAGCTGAGGTGGTTTCAGGAATGATTTATGATGAGCAGGGGTAATAATATAATGTGCCTTGAGCACCAGTTTGGTGGATACATGCGCTATATAAGTCCACATTATTATTATAATTATTATTATTAAAGTTCAGCATCGGGAAAAATATGGCGGCTGCACGGCCAGGATCTGGCGTAATACACACGCCTCCAGCTCAAAGCGTCATGTCAGATCTTCAGGCTAGCTCTTGCATAGTAACTTGAGGGGAGTCCAATACCTGTACACAGTTTACAATGAATGTGTATGGTACAAGGGTACCAGACTTTCCTGAGCTGAAGGTTACTTAGACCGGTCCCCTGTCTTTTATCCTCGAGAATAAAGACAGGTATCCTGGCGTACCATTCAAGGGATTTCATTGGATATGTTGTGCTGAAGATCTGACGTCACGCTGCGAGGCTCGTGCTAACTACCAACCAAGGTCAAAGTTGAATCTCCAGGAAACAAACATGAGTATCTTGCGTAGTTCACGAGCCTCAAAGCCTGATGCCAGATCATCAGGCTAAAGGTTACTATGCAAGAGCTTGCCAGAATCACAAGATACAGCAACAGTGTGTATAGTCTGGGGAAGTTTACTCTTTCACATTCACTTGCCACTGACTTGAGTTCGTGCACCAGACATTATTCAGCTGGAACTTAATGGCTTATTACGTAGCTGCCAGAATTCTTTTAAATTTCCCCCCCCCCCCCTACCCCCAATTATACAGACACATTATTTTTCATTTTGACAACCATGCCATGGTTTCAATCATTTCTGTTTTAGAGTTCGTCGCCTGTAGTTCAGCGACAAAATAAAGTGAATCGGGAAAACATGAAGAATATACAGATCGGAGGCAAGATTGATACACGGACACTCACGCTAAATGAAGAGTTCAAGTGTTCGGCAGAGGAGTTGTACCAGACGCTCACAGACCCACAGGTAAAAAAAAAAAATCAATTTTATCCCTAGACTAGACTGGTCCCCTGTTTTTATCCTATATCAAGGATCCTATATAGACAGGCTCCAGGCGTACCATTCAAGGGGTTTCATTGGATACGTTGTGCTGAAGATCCCACTTCGAGGCTTGCTCGCTAGCTACCAACCAAGGTCAAATAATAATAATAATAATAATACAGAAGATTTATAATGCGCACATATCCAACAAGAAGTGCTCAAGGCGCTTTACAGTAAACAAGAAATCATACAATAGCATAACAATACAATAGCAAATGCAATATAATACTAAACAAAAAACAAAAAAGCCAGGATCTGGCTTTGAATTGTTAGATACTGCTAGGTGAACCAGAAACACAGTAATAAACCCCTACTCTTTCATGATGAGTGTTCTGGGTTCTTTCATGTGCACTGTACCTAGTACAAATCAAAAACTGAATATTTGCAACTTGCTACCCATGCTTGGAATATCTCAAGAGCGATACAGGAACATCCAATATATTCCAAACCATCTCTCCCGTGACCAGCCCAGTGGGTCACCAGTTGCTAGACAAAGTCTGACGGTTTTGGATGCAATGCCACAAGTTGCAAGTTCCAGTATTTCATTTGTTTAGTCTATTTATTTTTTTCACTGACTGATGTCGACAAACCTACCTCTCGTGTTTCTTATCAACAGAGAATCTCGGCTTTCACAAGATCACAGGCGTTTGTGGAGTCGGGGGTCGGAGGGAAGTTCAGCATGTTTGACGGCAACATCAGCGGAGAGTTTGTATCATTGGTGAGTTTCCACTTTTGTGAGGAAAATACCTATATACCCATGAGCCTCAATAGTATTATTCTAAAAATGGATTTATCTCGGACAACTTTGAGCATTGTAACGGCAGAAGGTGTCTGTGATGTCATTGGCGAATCTAATCTCACCCAGCACAAACCCAGATTTGTCCTAAACCAAAATGCTATTAGTATGGTAGTCATCAGTTGCATGTAATGATGCAAATTAAGGAACTGGGTGGTCTCCTGTCTTATTTTTTAGATAAGACATTGAATTGATGTTCTTTTCAAACAGTTGTAATGTGTCCGTTTTGTTTGAGTGAGAGAGTTCATTGATTTTATGTGATTTGTTCCTCTAAAAAGGAAAGCAGAACATTAAGTGTTTCATCTGGTTCTTCGAAAAAACCAGAGTCGTATGGGGTGGGAGTGAGTGTCTCAGTTGATCCTTTTGGATCTGTGTTTGTGAGATTTGCTCTGATTAGTTTCTCCCGAATGTTTTGGGCTTTTCTGAATGCAACAAAGGGTTGTTTTGGAAATACTTCCGAGAGTTGTGGGTTTTGTTGTATCAGCGGCCAGTGTTTGTTTACTGCTTGTTTCACATCTTTGTGGTTAACGAACGGATTATAGGTTGTTGAGAAAACCAGTGGTACTTCCTTGTTTTGTTTACCTTTTGGTGGCTTGTGAATCAGTTTGGCTCGGTTTGCCAGTGACACTTGTCAACGCATGTTGCATTGTTTATCTCAGTTTGAGTATAGCCTCTTCCTCATTAATAATAATAATAATGTGTGGACTTATATAGTGCACGTATCCACCAACTGAGTGGTGCTCAAGGCGCATATTATTGCTCCTGCTCATAAGGCTCATAAATCATTCCTGAAACCATCTCGGCTCCCTGGGGAGTATACAGGTCAATTACTGCCATTACAGCGCATATAGGGCTCATCAACCAACTCTGCCCTCACAGGTACCCATTTAACCCCTGGGTGGAAAGAAGCAATTATGGTTAAGTGTCTTGCTCAAGGACACAAGTGTCACGGCCGGGATTCGAACCCACATTCTGCTGCTAACACCAGAACTTGAGTCTGGTAAGCTAGACCGCTCGGCCACGACATTCCACTCCATTGTTGGTATTTCTCGCATATCTGAGAGTTTCTCCATAGATAAATGCTTTGAATACATGGGGTGGGTGTGATGAGGTTTTGTGTAGAAACTGATGTTTCTGTTGGTTTGGTGTACACTTATGTGTCAATTATGCTAGTTTCACGGAAGCGTTTTCCTTTGAAAATGATTAAGTCAAGATAATCGATTGAGGTTTTTGAGGCCTGGTATGTGAATTTGAGATTTGCTTGCAACTGATTCATAGTGTTTATGAGATTCTTGTCATGTTCTTTTTCTGAGTTCTCAGACGAATATGAGCTATAAATTGAAATGTGGCTTCCAATTAGTTTGAGCGTTTGCACTCTGTGTGGTTTTTGGATGCCAAGTGGATGGTGGTTTGAAAGGGTGGGTTTTGGAAGAACTACTTTTGGTACGCATTAGGTATGCAATTCTCAATTTTCTATGAAAAGTGTTAAAATCACTCAAAAGATAAAAACGGGTTGGTCTAGCAGGGGTTGGAACGAGGTTTAAACCTTTATCCAGAGCAATTTTTTCCTTTGAAATAGTTTTGCTTTGAATAGGTTTGTGATGAATTGTTCACTTTGTTCTGCTATTCTAGTCAGTAGACTAATTGGGTAATGTTTGGTTTTGTTATGAGCGTTCAAGTGAAAATTATTTCAATTTTCGTTTTGATTGTGAACGTTTCGCTACTTTCGTGAATTTCCGGTTTGCCATAGTCGGGAGATAGTTATGTGTTAAATAATATATGCTTTTTATATTAGTATTATATTAATTAGATAATATGGTAGATAGATGGCATGAAATTTCTCTTTTGAGAAATTGTGGTCCTGAAAAGTACCGGTGGAAATTGAAATATTTTGAAAGTGCTGACTTACTCTTGGCCGCTTCTTTCCCCGTATTGGCGGTGGCCGAGGATGGTACCACGGGCCAGCGTCCTCAGTGGGTCTTTAGCATCCGCCTTATATAGATTAGGAGTGAAGGCAGACGGGGCCTACATTTTAGTGTCCTTATCCGAGAAGACTGGAAACACAGGAGAAATAACTTCAACTCACATGAGACAGGTCAGAATCGAGACTTGAACCCAGAAACCAGGTCCAAGTCGGGAATCGAACCCGGGTCACAGTGGTGAGAGGCAAGTGGGTTAACCACTCAGCCACCCGTGCTTTGTGTGTGTGTGTGTGTGGGGGGGGGGGGGGGGTCGGGCTTATACCCGAGGTAATGTGGTAATAACTTTTTTTAGTTCACAGTAAAGTAACAATTTTCAGCAACTTAGACTTTGCATTTTCTTCAATGAAGGTGAATGAACCGCCAAAAGTCACACATAAAATCCTTGATTTTTTACCTTTTCCATACAAAAACATGCAAAAATGTGCAAAAAATTCAAACACTCATAAAACAGAATCCCCAAAGAGGATTTTTGCGGATTTTGGATATGTTGTTCTATGGCACATTCTGCTCATCTGGTGTAAAAATCATCTTTATACCATTTTTTTTCCCAGTCATATTGCTTAACGACCATACTATATGGAGAGCTAGCATTCTCCGCCATGTTCGAGGTCACACAATGGGAACGCACTTATGTGTATGCACGATGCATGTAGGTGACCCTTATTTTGACCTCAGCAAGGGTGCCGTTTTGGCCTGTGACCTCATATGCAACCGCTCTATTCAGAAAAAATTAAATCACTAAGTATTTTACAACAAATTATGGAACTATGTCTCCAGACTTAATTCTTTTCCAGGTATAATTATTTCAAATTTGAATTTACAACTTTTAACTCAAGACAAATCTTGATGAAATGTGGGCGTAAACATCCAGGAATAAATAGTAAAATGTATTTCCACTAGGTTGTGTGTTCCTTTCTTTATTCATATTCCTGTGATACAAACAATGCAATAGTGGCATGTCGTGGCCGAGTGGCCTAGCTTACCGGACTCAAGTTCTGGTGTTAGCAGCAGAATGTGGGTTTGAATCCCGGTTGTGACACTTGTGTCCTTGAGCAAGACACTTAACCACAATTGCTTATAGGGGCAGAGGCAGTTTAACAACCGCCTTGTTCTGGTCTAGTTACCCCTCCCAGTCCTATTCGCACCGTGAAGAGGCTGGTTATTAACTTGTCTTGTTTCAGTGCGAGGGGCTGGTTTCTTCAGTGTGGAGTCGTTGTAACAACTCAATGACTTAGTAGCCCCCACCTTGGAGTGGCCATTGGCCTTGTGTGGTGCGATTTGCATAATTTTTTTTTTTTTTTTAAAGTTTCAGCTTGTTACATTGTGTCATTCACAGGAAAGTAGTGAAAATGCATTGAGGTAATTTGTATTCATTCTAACGTATAGAGTACTCTTTCCTAAATTTGAACCTGACTAAAGAATTTAAGCACTGCCGATAAAATTATTTCTTGGGAAGATTGATACCATCACAAACTGGGTGACTTTACTACCAACTACCAATCCTATATCTTAACCTTTAATTTGCCTTTTCATTAATCTGCAGGATCCTTTGAAAATTGTTCAGCATTGGAGATTTAAGAGCTGGCCTGATGGTAAGTTTCATTCTGTCAATCTCTTTATTAATTAGGATTTGAAGCATTGCATAGTGGAAGTACAGTAGGCATTCTCTTGAAGACGATCAGAGTACAGTGATCGAAATGTTGAGTTATGTCACCGCTGGTTCTTCTCAGAACCACCAATTTTTACAACTCTTAAAGAGATTGTTACATGGTGTTACTCCAATACCTTACTCCTTATTTGTACACATTTTAGCACTTTCAATTCATCATTGTGGTGATATAAATGTTAAAAAGTTGTTTTGTGGTGGAGGAACAGCCAGAAAAGAAAAAGGTTTATATGTATGACGTTGTACCCAACCTCGTTTGTAAAATCTTTTTGATTTAGAAATAAAAAATAACATGGAGAAGACTTTAAGAGTCTTCAATGAATGGAGTACTAGTATGGTAAAAACCAGAAGTAACTGGTTCAAATCCCACATCAGTCAAGTTTCCCATGTTTCTTCAAAAGTTGAAGTAATGACCACTGCATAAATTGTATTTACCATTATTAACCCTCCTACTACTACAAGGGTCAAAATCAGTCAAAATGTTGAAATACTTCCTAAGGTATATCTAGTGCACTACCTAGTCAAACACGGTCAAAATGAGTCGACCGTTTTTGACTGGTAAAAGCATTGTCTGGTATTGTTCAGGGTGGTCAAAATGACAGTCAAAACCAGTCAAAATGCCCCTGTGTGCACATTTGGGTCAACAGTCAAAACATACAGTTGACTGGTTTTGACCTCTATAGCTACTTGCCACTAAAGTGCAGCTATAGTAGGGTTAAAACCCTCCTGCTATAGCTGAACTTTTGTGGCAAGTAGATTTTGTAGTCAATTGACCATTTTTGACTGTCATTTTGACCACCCTCAACAATACCAGACAATGCTTTTAGCAGTCAAAAACGGTCAACTCATTTTGACCTGTAAATGTACTTACTACACATAAAGTTTGACTTTTTAAGTGCACTAGAAATTCCTTGGCATGCATGTCAACATTTTGACTGATTTTGACCCGTGCAGTCATAGGGTTAATTTGATTACTATCTTTGTGTCATATCAAATTATAGCTCACTTCTCCACTGTCACCATCGAGTTTGCCCAAAAACCCGACTGCACAAAATTGACCCTCACACAAGTGGGCATCCCAGCTGTAGACTTTGACAGGACGAAAAACGGCTGGAGAACTTACTACTGGCAAGCAATCATGTCCACGTTCAGCTACGGCGCTCAACTGTTTTGATGTCGGCTTTTGGTTTGTGTCGGAGCATAATCCCAATTTTACGACATATTTATTTGTACATAGAGAAGTGCAGATAACTGTTTGGTTTTAAAGTAATTTTTTTTTTTATTTGGAAGAAAATCAGGGGAATGTTAAACAAAACAGTGTAAGTGCATGCATCCCCAACTGCCAGCATTAAGATGGGAGAAGATTGGGGGGGGGGGATTGAGTTGAAATTGCAAATGACATAAAACACAATAAAGGGGGCCACTTTGCATCCGTCACGTTAGCAGTTTTTCCAATGGTTGTTATTTATTTTTAAGTACCTGAAACCGACCAAAAAGTGTTTCAACATGTGAATGGACATGCAGGCTTATACTAGAACTAATTTGAGTTGATTTATTAAGTGTTCGGGTATGTGCCCGAAACACCTATTGTTTTTGTACTTTTTTTTTTTTTACTTCTTCTTCTTCTTCTTCTCCTTCTCCTTCTCCCCAATCTTGTCCGCTAACAAAAACATACTTGCCAAGTTTAAAAAACCTTCAAACTTCACACATAGTTAGACCTTAACTTGTAGATGAAACCTAGTGACGTCATGATAATCAGAAAACCGCAACAGTGACGTCATGATGACGTCAAGCCCACATACGTATTGACCCACATTCAGTGTGTTATTGTGCGTTAGAAATTCTAACTATAGAGGGCGCTATACAACTTTAGTGGTCTTTACACAATCGGTGCAAAAGAAATTAATTCGTCTTATCCTATCAATGCCAAGTTTAGCGTGAAGTTTCCCGTTATGCTAATCGGATTGCTTAATAGTGGACATGGAATGTAAGAGGGGGTTTCACCGAGAGATGTCCACCTGGGCACCTGCTTTACTGATTTGTGTGCCTTTTAATAATTATTTTATTTGAGTTTGTTGAATTTCAAAACTTTTAGTGGTCACTTGGTGGCGTTGATCATCACATATATTTATAAACTTATAACGCGTTTGTGGAGCATATCGCTGTAAAAGGTAACGAAAATTCATTCCACTTTTCTACTGATTCAAAGTTTTCACAAGCACATCGAAGTCATCTGCAGACACCTGATTGGTGCTTCTTACTATGGTGTAAGTAAAAAGGTGAAAACAGCGATAAATTACTTTTAAAAATTGGTCAAAGTTGATGATTTTTGTAAACAAGCTTACGTACATGTGTACACGACGGTATACCCTTCCGATGGTACCCTTCACACTTACACTGTCAAATCGGCGCTTATTGGACAAAATGGCATGTTGATTTGGAGGCATTTGATATGGGGCTAGTTAGGTTTTGGTGAGTTTACTTCAGTAGTTTGTACAAAATGTAGGCTTACCAGTAGGCAGTACCACACATACACATAGTGAATGATGTACTTCAATATTATTATTAATAATTGAGGAAGGAAGTCAGATTCTTATGACTGTTAGTGACTGACCTTGTGTGTAGTAATATTAATTTAAAAAACAAATATTAATCTAATCCCTTGCAAAGACGTCCATGATGCTATTGGTGTGCAACTTTCATCATTACATTAATTATTTGTGTAAATTTAAGAAACTAAAAATTATTGAAAATATTTTCCTCATTAACGTTAGTCGTTAGGCATGGTATGCATTATATTGGAAGGGTGTGTAGGGACCTACCAATACAATAAGACATACCTGATGGCTGCATTGCAGTTTACTTTATAGTGGCACTTAATTTTCTCACTAAAGTAGCCCAGAAACAAATATCAGCACCTTTATTGAGATAATGAAACAGTCACATCATAGAGGAAGGATTTTGTCAAGAATAATTGTGTGCAATTTTGAAAACAACCAATGCCCTTTTCAATTTCAATGGTCCAGCTACTCCAAAATTATACACTTTTTTCCCCATTTTATTTACATAAATTAGAACTTCTCTATAATTTTCAAATACTTTATTCTTGGTCCATGTACTTATAAAACCTTCCTATTATTTTTACAGCATGTTCACTGTGACATATTATTTTCCTCATTCACATGAATTAGAACTTCTCTGAAATTTCAAATACTTTATTTTTGGTCCATGTACTTATAAAACCTCTGAAATTTCAAATACTTTATTCTTGGTCCATGTACTTATAAATCTCCAACACTTCGAATTAATGACGTAACCATTTTAACTTCAACCGAACACCTTGTTTTTGTTGTGACAAAAACTTATATCTAGTTTTATTTTATTTTTTTATTTATTTTTTTACCCTCAAATTTCCATAAAAATTGGACGGAAAAAGTTACCTCACTTTTCCGTCCATTTGTTGATGGAAATTTTAGGGTAATTAAAAAATTAATAGTAATAATCAACTCAAATTATCTTTATGATAAGCATGCATGTCTATTCAAATGTTGAAAGTCTTTTTGGGTGGTTTCAGATATTTAAAAAAAAATTACAACCATTAGAAAAACTGATAACGTGACGGTAGGAAAGTGGCCCCCTTTATTGTGTTTTATGTCAAATAACAATTTTCAAGACAGTGTTGTGGTTTTAGTGAATAACTGTGTCATGGATAACTTAGGAATATTCTATATGGAGCCCTGTTTAAACCAGTATTTTTTTGGGGGGGGGGGGGGGATGTTCATTTTAACCACCTTTCAAGAATTCTATCCAGCACTTCCTGATTAACTAAAATCTTTTTTCTTTTTAACTGAAGATTGTAAAGATTTATCGCACATGTTTTTTGCTATTCTATGAAAAATTTATTACATCATTGAAGGGAAAACAACTATTTTGAAGTGAAAGATTTCACAAGATAAGTTGACAGAAGCTAGGTTCTCAAAGAAAATTTTGTGAAAAGCACAGGTGATACATCATTAAAAATAGTCATGAGGAAGCATGATTTTACAGAATTTATGGTTGGTCCCGTCATAAATTCATTTGGGCACTTATTTACTGCTAAAAAGCTTCGTCTTATCACATTATGTCGTTATTGAGAATATAATTAAAATGCATTTTTCATATTCATTCAGAAGTTGTATTTTTGGACAAAGTAAACTGTGTTCAATTACATTTTCAAGATACCAATAGTGTAATGGGGGTTTTAACATACAACAAAATAAATGATGCGTAGATGCAAGTTTTACCTAAAACGTATTTGGTTTAAGTTTATGATTGTATCCAAGGAGTCAAATATTCCTCAATTATTTACATTTATTTTTATACAGATCGTTAGTGTTTAATTATCAAATATGACATAACTAATCAGGCTGAAGTTATCACAAGTTGGTTGTTAAACGTATATCTTGATTCAGAAAAAGTAACACACTTTTGGAAGTGGTTTGCCATCATTTACCTAAATATTATGCCAGTGGTACAATCGTACAAACTCAATCCAAAGAATTTAAGAACGAGACTAAGTCAAAATGTTCCTGTCTGGTTCGTGCACATCGTATCCCTTTAGTGGTGAGAATGCACCCAGTGTCTTGATGACAGGGCACACTTCATATGCGTATTTACTTCTGCCACCTTATGATCTCTGGAGAAATTAGGCGCATATGATAACTACAGAATATGCTTAACTCAAAGAAAAATCGTTGCCCTATCAATCAGTGGTGATCTAAAAATGTGCGCCCTCAACAGCTCATGCACGGAGCAGACAGGTAGGTTTCACTTTTTTGTTATAACTATTGAAATGTATGAGTTGTATATGAATAAAAGTAACCGGATGATTAAACTGCATTTAAAAAAAGGAGTGACTTAATGTGATCCGATTGGATGGACGCGAGTTGATATACCTCGACTCTGCTTGTCGGTGTAGTTTTACAATGAAATAACAAGGTTCTGCATAAACCGGGGCCAATTTCACAGAGCTGTTTTGCAGAAAAATTGCTTATTCTCTGCTTGGCAGCTTCCATTACAGTAAAGCAGTAAAGCTACCAAGGTCAAACTGTGACAAGCAAAAACTGTACAGGAGTCTGTGGAAGAAACTAAAAAAATCTATTTTGAAGAGATGTCAAAATACATTTTAGAAATTCTTTTGGCACTAACACCTGCAATCTCATTCATCCATAACTGCATAAACCAGGGGCCAATTTAACCCTAACTCCCTAAGCATTTTTACTAGAAACCTTCCTCAACCTATCAAATCCCAACACCATGGTTGACTGTTGCTGGTTTACAGTACTCAACCCATCAAACTCTAACAGTCCACTTGCCATAACAGTACTCAACCCGTCAAACTCCAACAGGCCCTTAGCTGTTGGATTTTGATTGAGTGGGGACACATGGCCCAAAGTAAAGTTTGAACACTGGAGTCACACAGTACTCAACCCATCATAATCCAACAATTGTTTTCATGCTAAAAAACTTAACTATACAAAACTAAAACACCCTATGGAATAAATGGTAGGTTCTAGTTGTATGATGTTAGACACAATGCCAAGCATACCTAAGTACAATATTTGCCTTTATCAGTTGTTTATTACAGCAGGTTGCATACACACACTCTCTCCACTCAAAGTCTAACAATGTTGCATGCTAGTAGAACCACCGTCCTCACTCAATCAAAATCCAACACTGTTACTGCACACATACAGTACTCATCCAGCCATATTCCAACACTTTACACATGCCATATCAGAAGTACACAGTACTCAACCCATCAAACTCTAACAATCCCTGGTGTTGGAGTTTGGCTGGATGGGGATCGTTAGGGTTAATGGAGCTGTTTTGCAGAAAAATTGCTTATTGGAAATATTTGCTGAGCAGCTGTATTACAGTGAAGATACCAAGGCCAAACTGTGACAAGAAAATATCTATTTTGAAGAGATCTTGTCAAAATACATTTTAGAAATTCTTTCTTTTTGGCACTAACACCTGCAATCTCAGTCATCCGTAATGTTTAAAGTACTTGATATTGGGTGAAGATCAAAGTGTAAAATGTTCAACTGCACATAGTAAACATGCGCGCAGTTTACCTGCCATGAAATTGCCCTCATACTTTCAAGGTCACTCCCACTCATTGCTTCCCCTCAGGCATGCAACTTTTCAGCTGATCGGCTGATTTCCTCTTTTTCTTTAACCAGTTCACGTCGGGAATATTTTTTTTTTTTTCCGGTCCCCCGTGCGGGTTTATTTTCAGTAAAAAATTTCTAGCCATTAATAAAAAAAATTTTGTCAATGAAACTAAGTCCGGACACCCAAATAAACACCTTTACTCATTGAAATTTCGAGAATTAAATGGCTAGTTTTTTAATTACAGTTGTGTTTGTTCAGCACTATTGGACCGTTGGCAAGCTCCGATGTAACAGCCTATTAGCGACCAGTCGGTAACACACACACAAATCGGAATGCGTGTATACACGGCCTCCGACGTGAACTGGTTAATAATAGTGCTATAGAAAACTGAAAAACACTGTACAAAGTTTTGTGTGCTCGGCCATTTCCTCTTTTTTGCAATTACAAAGTTGCAAGTCTGTTCCCGTGGCTGATATCGAGTGTGAGGTGGTATTCAATTTGTTGTTAGGAACTTTAAGAATAAAAATTATCGCTAAAATATTTAAAGACTTAATAACCAGAATCTAGAAACAAGGAAGGAAAATAAATCACCATACAACACAAAATACACTGTTTTTTATACTTTTCATTAAAACTTTTTTTTTCTTTCTTACAAGGTGGCAAAAGAGGTGTGAGTTTGTCAAAATATCACCTCGCATTTGAATGGGCTGGGGAAGCTGCTCCCACTGTAAACAAATCACATGGTCAAGGGGAGGGTTTGCCTTTCAACCGCTTGTTTTAATAATAATAATGTGTGGACTTATATAGCGCACGTATCCACCAACTGAGTGGTGCTCAAGGCGCATATTATTACCCCTGCTCATAAGGCTCATAAATCATTCCTGAAACCATCTCAGCTCCCTGGGGAGTATACAGCTCAATTGCTGCCATTATAGGGCTAATCAACCAACTCTGCCCTCACAGGTACCCATTTAACCCCTGGGTGGAGAGAAGCAATTATGGTTAAGTGTCTTGCTCAAGGACACAAGTGTCACGGCCGGGATTCGAACCCACATTCTGCTGCTAACACCAGAACTTGAGTCCGGTAAGCTAGACCGCTCGGCCACTCTGTGTGGGTAGTCTTACAGTTTTACTATTGGCCAGCCAATTGAATGCTATAACCTCAAAGGTTACTGCTCCAAAACTTGGCATTTAAAAAGCAAACCTTCCTTAGTTGAGTTGTAACCAACTGGTTCTTTCAGAACAATTTACTACTCAATGAGAATTTTACATTGTGTCACCGCAAACAATCTTTACTCATCTGTACTCATGTGCAGCTAGAAGGCAGAGCTGGTGGGAGTTAACAACGAGTTTATTCAAGGAAGTATTCTGCTTTGGCCTGGAGTTTTACAGAGGCCACAGCCTCCGTTGCCCTGGTCTTGGCGCCCCTTAAAAATGTTCCTATAGATTGATATTCTAATGGAAGTCCCCTAGGAGTTACTCAGGAGAAGTGGACTTGCCCCTATACGAATGAAATTCCAGGCCTTACAACTCTACAGTGGTACCATTTAATAATAAATCTAGCGAGTCTCTAGGTCACTTTTTCCCTCTTGCTGCCGATGAGTTTCGGTTTTCTCCTGGTCTGGCTGCGGCCTCCATTCGTCTCTCAGTTGCCTGTGTCGTTGTACCTCCTCTGTGACCGCACCAATCTTGAGATTGGGGAGTATGTCCTCCAGCATGCTAGCTACAACTTTCACATGGGGCACCCTCGGAAGATCATTCATGTTGACTTTCTCTAAGTTTCTAGAAACATAAACAAGATGTTATCATAAGTAAGAGTAATTGCGGTGACACCATGTGAAATGCTCAATTGAGTAGTAATTAGTTCTGAAAAGAACTGGAGGTACAACTCAACGTTTCGATCAGTATGCTCTGATCGTCCTCAGGATCGACGATTAGAGCATACTGATCGAAACGTCGAGTTGTACCTCCAGTTCTTTTCAGAACTAATTACTACTCAATTGAGCATTTCACATGGTGTCACCGCAATTACTCTTACTTATCCTCCTCACCATGCAAAGCTACAAGTTCTACAAGATGTTATCATTACACAACCTCCTACTCTCAATTCATTTTGCCAGCAGGTTGACAGACCTAACAAAACCCTTCGTTTGTCAGTTTTTTGAATAACTGTGTACAACACCGAGCTGTATACTCCCCAGGGAGCTGAGATGGTTTCAATTCAGGAATAATTTATGCGCCTTGATCTAGTCGCTCAGATATGTGCACTGTATAAGAATCATGTATTATTATTAACATATTACTTTACAGTACAGTACATGTACATACATTCCCACACGAAACCACTACTCATCGCTAGCAAGTACTTTTTGTATTTCAAAACCTGTCAAAGGATTTTGAGGTATGAAACTCTGCAAAGGTACATGTAATGATCTTGAGGGAATGTACAACATTGTATTTTTATATTTTTCAAAATACACGAATGACACAGTTTTACAAAAACAAAAATTGGTATAAAGTTTGTACAAATTTCAATCATCCTGAGAATGATTCCGTCTGTAGTGCTTTCATCTTGGGAAAAAAAAATAAAAAAAATAATTTGATTTTTGCCCTGCTGTATATTTGGTGCGTTCTGAGATTCTGTGGAAAAAACCTCCACAGCCAACTCTGGCGGGATTTGATCTCACAAGTTCATGCTTACTAGTGCAGATGTCCTTACCTCTCGACCACTGAGCTTGTCTATTGACGATAGGCCAGCTAGAATCCTATATAGCAATCGGGTACCACAATTTGCATTAACCCTCCTACTACTACAAGGGTCAAAATCAGTCAAAATGTTGATATACTTGCCAAATTATATCTAGTGCACTTAAAAAGTCGAACACTGTCAAACCTTACGTGCAGTAAGTAACATTTACAGGTCAAAATGAGTCGACCATATTTGACTGGTAAAAGCATTGTCTGGTATTGTTCAGGGTGGTCAAAATGACAGTAACAACCAGTCAAAAATGCCCCTGTGTGCACATTTGGGTCAACATTCAAAACAGGCAGTTGACTGATTTTGACCTCTATAGCAGAGCTGCCAACTCTTCCGGATTCTGCGGAAGACTTCCGTATTTGACGGTAATTTACTTACTTTTGGTGCCAAAAGGAGAGGCCTCCTTGCATATATTTTAAGTAAGTAAATTACCGTCAAATACGGAAGTCTTCCGCAGAATCCGGAAGAGTTGGCAGCTCTGCTATAGCTACTTGCCACTAAAGTGCAGCTATAGTAGGAGGGTTAATTGATGAAATTCTGATGTTTGGTGATAAACAATTGATTTGACTTTTACCCTACACTGACGTATGTGTGAAGCACTGTATACTCAGTGCTTTCAGATAATTTCATCAATTAATGAAAAAAGTTGCCATCTGGTGACTTACTGAAAAACTGTTTATGACAGTTTTGCATAACATTTATGGCACTGAAGGCAACCAAGATGGCTGAAAAAGTGCCCTTTACTCAGGAAAATGGGCCTTGCCCCCTTAAGAATGAAATACCAGACCTGCACGACACAAAGTGGGCTTTAAGAATCCTTTACCTCATGTGATGCAGACTGGCCAATCCATTCTCTGTGATTTGCGGACACTTGTTGATGTTCAGATGCGTGAGCGTGTCTTGCAGATGCACAAGACGACCGAGACAGCTGTCATCGATGTAGGGGCAACCTTCAAAACTTAGAAGTTTGAGTTTCTTTAATTTAACTGTGGAAAGATTTAAATTTCAACAAGAAAAAAAGCAATTGTTATGAAATACACAGACACTCCGAACCAGCAATCATTCAAATCACAATATTTCAAATGCATGAACATCTTCCAAACTTCCTAAGCAGCTGATTTTCTGCTTACTGTATGTTTTTCATTTCATAGCGCTGCTAACCGTTAAGCATAGAGAAAGGCACGCTTACTTGCCAGCCGTTATTGCTAGCAAATGAGTGACGCAACAATACAAATCCATGGTCAATGCGCACGCTCCACTCTGAATGTTCTTGCTAACCTGTGAAATATGGTTCAGACTGGTCCCCTGTCTATATCCTATCAATGAAAAGACCAGAAAGGTGTTCAAAAACACAGAAAACAGTAGGAAGCATTTTTGGTTCGTATATCTAATCATTTAGCCAGCAACACATCAGGGTCATCTTTTGGATGCCCTTTTCGGTGAATGGACGCCCTGTTTTATTTGCGCTTTACATGTGAAAGTACATGTATTGTAAATTTAACATTTGGACGTCCAATTTTTGAAAAAAGTTGACACCCTTTCTCAAAATATTGGCTAACACTTTGGACACAAATGTACATTTGCAACATTTGTACGTATGGTAAAATGGTGCTGGAAAAACTCTGAGATCAGTTAAGTGCATTTGCCCGCTACAGGACTACGATACGCATGCAGCTGTGACAGTGAATACTTACTTATTTGGGCCATGCCGTGATAGTCTATGAGCGTTGCCTTTGCATCGATAGCGTCAATGTTATACTCCATCAGATACTGGACTGGTCGTTTTTCTCTCAGACCTTTCACCTCGGATGTATACCATTTGCCGTTGGTGAAGCGGACCCTGGCGTTAAGGCCGATCAGCCACAGGTATGTAGCTATCTCGAGAGGGAATTTGCTCTTGTCCGAAGGACCCTCAACACTGCGCGAGGGAGAGAATAATTTGGGAAGTTCAAGGATTGTCTTGACATGACATACTAACCCTAACTCCCTAGGCATTTTGGCTAGGAATCATCCAAAATCCATAATCATGCAGTAAAAAGGTACCCTAATTGTCGGACTTTGATGGAATTGGTACAGTAGCAAATGCAAAGCATCCATGGCTTGGCGAAACACAGTCCTGAATCCAACAAAAGCAGCCGGTGGAGTTTGATGGATTTGGTACAAATGGCTACATGCTCTATTTGCTGGGCTATACTGTGGAGTACTGAATCCGGCAAAATCAAGCAAAACCAGGTCACTGGTGGATTTTGATGGACTTGGGGGTAGTTAGGGTTTGTCCAAGTACGTATATGCTCTAGTAGACTGGTCCCCTGTCTATATCCTATCAAGGATATAGACAGGCTCTAGGTGAACCACTCAAAGGATTTCATTGGATATGTTAACACGTTGTGCTGAATATCTGACGTCACGTTTCGAGGCTTGCGCGCGCTAGCTACCAACCAAGGTCAAAGTTCAGCATCGGGAAAAATATGGCAGCTGCACGGCCAGGATCTGGCGTAATTCACGCACCTCTAGCTCAAAGCGTGACGTCAGATCTTCAGGATACTGCTCTAGTAGTTGAAGTAGCAGTTCCTGATACAAAGTACAACAAACTAATGTATTAACTACTACGTACATCTCATGTACTAATCTCAAAATTCAATATTAACCCTCCTGTGACTTCAACGGTCAAAATCAGTCAAAATGTTGATATACTTGCTAAGGTATATCTAGTGCACTGAAAAGTCAAACACTGTCAAACCTTACGTGTAGTAAGTACATTTACTGGTCAAAATGAGTCTACTGTTTTTGACTAGTAAAAGCAATTGTCTGGTATTGTTCAGGGTGGTCAAAATGACAGTAGAAACCAGTCAAAAATGCCCCTGTGTGCACATTTGGGTCAACAGTCGAAACAGGCAGTTGACTGATTTTGACCTCTATAGCTACTTGCCACTAAAGTTCAACTATAGTAGGAGGTTTAAATATGTGAATAAACGTTTGTCAAGCATTCTTTATCACACTGTGTCCACGACCCTAGGTCTTTTATCCACGGTAAGACCAAGCATCAAAATTTTGTTCACGTCAATAAATTCCCATCTCGATTTTTGTTTTTAAATTTTCAAATTTTCAAATCTGCTATCAAGTAAGGCTGTGCTGGGTATCCAGGTACCCAGGTATCCAGGTACCCAGGTACCCGGGTATCCAGGTACCCAGGTATCCAGGTACCCAGGTATCCAGGTACCCGGGTATCCGGATACCGACCGAAAATGTCATTACCTGGTTCCATTTTCCGGTTCCAATTACCTGTTAAACGACTTTTTAAAATTCCGACTGAACATTTTAAGCCACACAAAAGTCTCTGATTTTTTGCTAACAAAATGAAGAAAACTTGTATGAAGGCTTTAGAAGTAACATTTGCTGACAGCCTTTCACATACTTGCTGACTTTTATTTGAAACTTGTCTTCGCATTGGTTATTTTATACATTCGGGAGTATAAGCGCCTTGAGCACTTCTTGGTGGACATGTGCGCGTTATAAATCTTCTGTATTATTATTATTTATTATTTTTATTTGTGGTTTTACAAAATAGTTTTACGGGTACCCGGGTATCCAAAGATTTCAAATTTCGTGTATCCGGTTCCAAAAATAACCGAAAACGCATAGCCCTACAAGACATCCACATGTGATCTCGACCAATCAGGTTATCTTCACTGTCTTGGGAAAAGATCACTTGTTTAGCAAAACAAAGTAGGCAATGCAAAAAAAAAAAAAACTTACACATTAACCTGAAATTTCTTAAACTCCTTGTATCTTTTGGGTATCTTGCGCAACAACCACAGGAGCGACATTTGCCTGTACTGAGAATAAGACACCTGTTCTCTTGGCTGGCTTAGAAATGATTTGAACGTCTGCCTTGCTGCGACTGATCCGTGTCTGCATGTACAGGAACAAACTGTGGATGTGTGGCGCAGTGCAACGAGTCGCAAAGCTGACAGAGCTGTCCCATAATTCATGATGGGGTGTTGTGTTGATGCGGTATAATACTGTTTGGTGTATTATACTTTCTCACTTTCTCTAATCTAGTGAAGCATGGGTGACGAAACTGAAAGTAGGAAAAATTTATTGTAAATAAATTATTAGACAGTACAATTGTATGTTTATTTTGTTTTCAGGATAAATTATATCCTTCAGGCAATGGCAGATCAGAAATTGTGATGTCTAGGGGTGACGATATTGAATTATTTGGATAGTCGATTATCAACGGCCATGATATCGCCAATATACGGTATTATCGTCTCAATAATTGGATTTTTTAAATACATGAAAATATGTATGTATCGAACATTAGAGATATTGACACCGATATATATGAATTACTTTTACAAGTTCTACAGGGAAGTTGTGTAAGTAACAAATTAAAGACCATGATTGCAAGTAGTGGGAACATGAGCACCGTGTCGTGATTTCAGACATTTTAAATTTAAAAAAATTTTGTTTAGTTCTTCATGGTACCGTAACTTCGTTTGATATCACCATATAATCACTCCGGCGATATTTTAACTAAAAAGAGCGATATAAATTTGTTATCGGCTATATTTTTGGAATATCGGCGATGTTTTTGGAATATCGTCAGGAAAGAATGTTGTATCCGACCGCCACTTTTTAAGAGATTTTGGAATTTCTTTTGCAACCACTAACCAGTTAAAAAATGATTCCATCGATTTTCGGGGGTACAGAAAGCGAAAACTATCTTTAAAATCCACTTTTATGATGGTTTTCGGACTTGATTTCCCTTCTAAAATATCCTCCCCTTCAGAAAATAGAAGGATGTAAAATGACCGTGTTGGTCACTTAGTGGGGAGTTGACAAGATCAGACTGACATGACTGAGGAAGTCATTGTATACCAAAAATGCCTGATTTTTCATGAAATAAATATCCTTGAATAATTTGAAAAAATATGTCCATCATCATCCATATGTTCTCCACCTTACTAGGTATGTAAGATTACATTATTGGTTATATTTAATGAGAAAAAGTGGCAGTCGGATACGACTTTCTACCCTATCGTCAATATGCCGATATTTTGATATCTTCATAACCATAACCGATTTAGCCGATATTTTTTTGAATATCGTATTGTTATGATATTATCGTGATATCGTCCACCCCTAGTGATGTCACATATTCCGATACATGTTTTACTTTCCTCTGACAATTCAACAGCTCGTTTAAAGGGACAATATCATCACGATCAACAGGGCATGGAATCAGAGCGATAGTTTTAGATTAACTCAGTGACTGAAAATAACACCCCACATGATAACGTCATATTACCATTAAATGAGCCAGTAATTTTCAGTCACTGCATTCATCTTAAACCGATTCCATGCCCTGTTGAAAGTCTGCTCTGATTGTGATGATACTGTCCCTTTAATCCCATAATGGTGAGCAGTTGCAAGAAATATCATTTTCCAATTTCTAACGTTTGTTTTAACCCTCCTACTGTTTGACCATTTGAAACCATTCAAAATTTCCACTTACCAAAATGCCCATTGGTTTTGTACACACATGGTGATACCACTTGAAAAGTGTTGGTAGTAAGCTTTACTACCATTCAAATCCATTCAAATGGTTTTGAATGGTGGATACACTACACCTTGGTGTGTTTCCATAGCCGAATGGTTTCAAATGGTGAATGTACTACACAGTGGCTTATAAATCATTCAAATGGTTTTGAATGGTGGATACACTACACCTTGGTGTGTTTCACAAAACGAATGGTTTCAAATGGTGCACCAACTTGTCTGAAAAAGGCACCAGAACTTTAAATACCTTATTTATATTATAGCAACATTTATGACATTGCTAACGAGCAACGTTAAATCGCTTTTTGGAAGGAAAACAAAAACTTCAAATGATCGAGATATTTCACTAAATAATTGTCAGAGGCTTGTACCTCCATGCATAGAGCAAGGACCAGAGTGTTTAGTCCGGGAGCCCAGCAGGTTTTAATCATAATTTTGAGTGCAAAAGGTTTGAAATGTGGGATATGTAGAACTGACTTAGACAAGTACAAAAAGGGGTTTCTTAAGTTTGGCGAGCGGTGCGTTGGGAAGGGGGAGCCCCTTATAATTACCCAAAAATTCACTTTAATCATAATCTTGAGTGCAAGCCAAATTTCTTCATGGATCGAAAGCTTATGGTGTACTGAATAGGATTTGAGCACTTAAGAAAATAATACATAGTGCAAAGTCCACTTAAGAAAGCCAGGTAATTAGTGCTAATTACACGTTTAATCATAATGACGAGTGCAAGCATAAAACTAGTGTCAGTGTGTACCTTACACAATGCTGGAACCAAATTTGCCTCTTAAGAAAGTTTCCGGTGGTGCGATCCATGCTTAAGAAAGGGTCAAAGGTCACTTGGAGTCAATTAGCACAATAATCATAACATTAAGTGCAGCTTCCAATCATGTGTGGTTTAATAGTCTATCACAGGCTAATCACTGATTACATACTTAAGAGAAAGATACATGGTGCAAAGTTCAATTAAGAAGGTCTTTAACCCTCCTATGCCCAGGCTGAAATTTGGCCCAGTCAGCACGGCACTCACAGACAGTCACTTGAGTATTTTTGGGTGCATTGCCAATTAGTAGGTCAAACCACAGAGTCACACAGAGCTGTGTATGTACTGTTGAGTGGTTTTGGTTTTACCTCCTAGCCACATGTCCTTGCATTTATTTGAGTGCACTGCACAAAGTCAATGGGTTGGGAGTTACATACAAATTTTGAGTGTATTTGAGTGCACTGCACAAAGTCAATGGGTTAAGAGAGACATAAACATTTTGAGTGTCTTTGAGTGTTAAACCTATAGGAGGGTTAATTAATTAGTGCTAATTACACGTTTAATCATAATTACGAATGCAAGTATAAACCAGTGTGTACCTTACACTGTGTTATAACAAGATTTGTCACTTAAGAATGTTTCTGGTGCTGCAATCCCTACTTAAGAAAGACTATTACGTGTATATTGCTATACCTTGAAATGCACGAACAATGCTTTGAGGGAACAAAATATGGAAAAAAATTATCTGCTGACCGTAAAGTCTTATAGACGAATCCGACGAGGCCTGTCAAGGCGGCTGCCATGGCTGGAGCCGTCGCATATCAACCTTTTATCTAACCAGAACGTGGGTAGACAAAGGGTTGGTGTGCGGTGGCCCCCGGCTATGGCCGCCTTGAGAGGCCTCGTCGGATTTGTTTATACATGTACCTTGTCTGAATTGATGTGTCTCTCTATTCATCGTTCACATTGACACACATGAAGCATACCATTCGATTAATGAATGTGATTTCCTTTCTCGGTCCATTCATTTATGTGGTGATCTCCTGGCACATTTTAGAAGCCTCCAGACACTACAATTTGTTCATGCTCAATGAATGAGTTCTTTCCAGCAGTCACCAATGAGTCAATAATGGACCCGCACGAAACCCTGAACGAGCCGCTGATGCCACCCTCGAAAGACACGGAATTTGACCCGGTAAGAAACAATGTCCAGTCTTGCCTCACAAATTATTGTGCATTAATTTGTGTCAATTCACAATAAATTTAATCCCTGAAAAATATAATTTCAGAAGTCAACAGTAAGTCACAATATGGACGAAACCATCAGCGATGCACCCGTAACAGGCCTTCAAGAGATGATTTCTGTGCCGGTAGGACCCAATTGCCTATATTCTCTACAATTTATTTTAACCAATTCAAATCCGAATCCTAGATGGTAATAATTATATTCATTTTTATCAATAAGTCATGTTGTTGAAATATCACTTCGTAAGGGATGATCTCTGACCGGTATAGGATTACAGTGCCCGTCTCAGATGGACAGTAACAAAATCTGCAAGAGCCACCTGTGTTGCCATGGTCCGCGAAATGGTTGGGCTGATTGTCAAGGGAGACGCAACAGCGGAGCTAAAACCAGCTCGCATCCGAAGAGATTGCAGCGACCTTCGTAAAGTGGTGGACCAAATCACAGATACGTGTGATCCTTTCAGCAGCTTCTCATCGGCATCAGCTTCACTATACAACATCAATACAGGGAGAGCTACTTCAGATGCTGCTCGAGAATGCTTACTCAGTGTTCCCGAAAGAGGAGAGCAGCGTCATCGGGAGTTCGTGGAGACGTGTAAAGATGACCCAAAGTGGTTTGAAAGGCCTATCTCAAAAGTCAAACTAGTCAGCTTCAAAGATGAATGTGTCAGAAATAAGCGGGCTGTTGACAAAAAGATCGCGGCGCTAAAATGCACCCGAGACTTGATGGGTCGACTACTGTTCTGGCATCAAAGAGAAAACTTGACTTGGAACATGTTTTCTCGCACTGCTGACGCCCGCATTCTTCTATGTGCTCCGGGGATGGTACAATGGCCAAAACACCAAAAAGTACCATGTTGAGAATTTTGGAAAGCAAAGTCCCTAGTTCATCTCCTGAAAGTATTGACGCTGTCATCATCGATGGGAACTTTCTTCTCCACACCCTACCTCCTAACCTGCCACCGACATATGGGGGACTGTCAACAGCCTTGTTACTTCACACGATGTCGTTCTGCACCATGAGAGTCGATATCGTGTTCGATACGTACGACAAACCATCTATCAAGGACTGTGAAAGATATAAAAGAGGTGCAGAAGAGAAAGAATACATCATCTCTGGTCCAGAGCAACGTCGCCCAATTATCAGCGATGCTCTGAAATCTGCCTCTTTCAAAAGAGAACTACCTTCCTTCTTACTCAATGAATGGCAGAAACCAGCATATGCGCATATAATTGCAGATCGACATCTCTACCTCGGCCATCTGGGGAAGTGTTTCCACTTCACGTCACCGATGGAGTCGTGCACAGAGAGCTTGCCCAAGAACTGGAAAATAACCATGATGAGGCAGACACGGTAGTCTGTCTGCACGCCAAGAAGATTGACGAATTGGTGTGAACAACATCATCGTTCGGGCGGCCGATACCTGATATTGCCGCCATTATGCTGTATCACAGTGAGAAGTTCGCAAGCTGTGGATGGATGTCGGAACCACGACCGGAATAACCGTCAGTACATACCTTTGTCTGCAATTGCATCTTCGCTGGGCACAGGCATATGTGCAGCACTGCCTGGTCTCCATGCGCTTACTGGGTGTGATTATACATCAGCGTCAGTGAGAAAAGGAAAGGCGCCGCTCACATTAGTGGAGAACGACGTGGAGGTACAGAAGGTCTTCGGGCAGCTTGCCAAAGAAACTAATGTCAATGAAACAACCCTCACAATCTTGGAGCAGTTCACTGCCTCCTTGTATGGGTCTAAAAAGAAGTGTTCCCTGAACGAGTACCGACATTACCTGGTCGAGAGAGCATTTGCACCTAAAAAGGCTACATCACACCCATTACTGAAGCTGCGGGGTATCGATGGTAGCAGCCTTCCCCCTTGCCAAGCTGAGCTCAGGCCACATGCAAAACGAGCAGCTTTCGTTGCGAGGATGTGGGCCAGAGCAACGGAACAAAAGATCGTTCAACATCCAACCCCCAGCGATGGATGGTCAATGGAAGATGGAACTTACGAAATCACGTGGTTCGAGGGACAACAGCTACCAGAGACCTTGATCCCCAGCCATGAAGATGAAGAGAGCTGTGCTGACGACAGCAGCGATGATTGCAATCTGTCATCTGATGATGAGGCAGAAGTTCTCTCCTCGGAGGAAGATTAGAGAGATCTTTTACTTCTCAGTCACCTAAAAAATTCCTAATCGCGTCAATCTAGTTTTGTTTTGTTGTTAGGGAATCGCGTTTGTCCCCATGTCGTACGATGTTTGATAAAAATAAAAAAGTGGACCCTTAGTTTAATATACTGCCTTTACACTGAAGTTGTTTTTATTTTTTTTTAAAGTTATTTTCTAAATTTGTTTAGACCATCCCACGCAAGACAGGTTATAGGCAAGTGGCAACCGGTTAATCTCCGACGTTAGAAGAAAATAACAACTTTCCATTCCAAATCTTGTGTCGAGTAGCTTGCTGAAGTACTGTTAAACAATGCATTTTTTCCACTGAAGTTACACGATGAAGTTGTGGGCCCATGGAAACCAGGAAAACTGGCTTTAGTTTTGTGTACTTTACGATAAGATCGTTATACAGTCACATGTACTTTATATATATCTTATAATAAGACGTCGAACGTAACTCTGTATTTCAAAACAGCCATTACCCATTATCACGAAAAGTGCCCATACTCATTGATGTAAACGTTAATTAATGCAAACCTTGCATTAAGACTATTAAAAGGGTTATAATGGTTCTGTGACCTCCGGTGGTCTTGTACTTACATGAGACCAGTTTTGCATTCATTAGGTATATTATTGACAGCACTAAATACTGTTGTGACCTTCTTTATTACTACTTGGAAAGGTATGAGATTAATGATCGGTCTGTTATGACCTGTACTTATGTGCTTATTGACACACGATGACCTTTGACCCTTTCTTAAGCAGGGATCGCACCACCAGAAACTTTCTTAAGAGGCAAATTTGGTTCCAGCATTGTGTAAGATACACACTGACACTAGTTTTATGCTTGCACTCGTCATTATGATTAAACGTGTAATTAGCACTAATTACCTGGCTTTCTTAGGCCAATGAAAGTTGATTACTAGTTTCTCGTCAGCCATTTATCAAATTTTGGTGAGTTTTTTTTTTTATTATTCATTATTCATTATTTTTCATCAAGGAAAAATGCAACCCATACACATACACAAACTGCCATTTTGAAACAGATTTAGGTTCTAAATTCACCCAGAAATGTGAGTTTGATGCCAATATCAGTTCTATTGAGTTGTGAAGAGAAGGACATGAAGGACTGGCTACGACCTTTTGCGACACATGTCTACCGTACAGTCATTTTCATGACAACGATCGATCAATACCAACCTCGTACCACGGCGACAATACACGACCCGGATAGGCCGGGCACATAGTATGCGATCTGGAAACGAGGTTGCAATTTGTGTGACCTGTGAACGTCATTCCGCGGCTCGCAGCGGCTGCACCAGCTGCATGTACACTAACTATATACCCTGCATGCCATGGGTTTTCTTTCGCAAATCTGTGAAGCTAGGCAGATCAGCGCTTCCCATGGGCCCAGCTGTATGGAAGGTGGGCACGACCGGTATGTTGCATGATACAGCGGTTGCAAAACATCGACCGCCGCAATCGGAATGGTTCCTTTAGCTTGGGAGTAGTTTGCGTCGGATTTTCCGGATTTTCCCAAAAATGTTTTGCAAAATAATGAAATTTTGGCATAATGAAATTTTTTGGTGCGGGGCCAAAATCACGTGCGGGCGCTGACGAGAAACTAGTAATCAGCTTTCATTGGCCTTAAGTGGACTTTGCACCATGTATTATTTTCTTAAGTGCTCAAATCCTATTCAGTACACCATCATAAGCTTTCGATCCATGAAGAAATTTGGCTTGCACTCAAGATTATGATTAAAGTGATTTTTTGGGTAATTATAAGGGGCTCCCCCTTCCCAACGCACCGCTCGCCAAACTTAAGAAACCCCTTTTTGTACTTGTCTAAGTCAGTTCTACATATCCCACATTTCAAACCTTTTGCACTCAAAATTATGATTAAAACCTGCTGGGCTCCCGGACTATAGTTACTGTTGTTACTTGTTAGAATCTAATTCTACCTCCATGGTCTCTCTGGGTACAGACTACAGGGTCTCCAAAAGGGGGCGGGGATACAAGTCAAAATCAAAAAGGGGGTGCTAAAATGATTTTTTTAAACATACATGGCGATGAAAGGGGTGGGGGGCATATGCTCCCTTTCAGATTTTTGCTTTGGCTTTATTACATGTACTTACGATCGAAAAGCTGTGAAGACTGTCAACAACTTTCTTTGCAGTAAATAAACTGCATGGGATATCGCAGCATTCTATATATACACGGACGTCTATTGCAAACGACACCGCTAGAGGGCGTCGTAACTGCAACAAGCGCAGCAAGTCAACGCAAACGACAGAGGGCTGCGCCTCTACTAACTGTACTGTGTACTAGCTCTTCGCGAAATTGAAAACCTCCAAACGAAAAGAACAGAAGAAGCAAACGACATGGCAACTCCGATAAAGGTAAAAACTATTTAAAGCACTTTTTGTTGGGCTTCGGGGAGAGAATGTCGAACCCAACTGCCACTTGTGCACAGTGTCTAGTTGTTAACGTTACTTTAGTCCACTGCATTCCAGTACACTGTACAGTGACCTGAATGGCTGGATCCAGGTCCGTGCGTCCTTGACCTTGCTGTCCGTGGCCGTGCCACACTTTGTGTTAACGTTAAGTGGGCCTTGCATGTGTGTGTTTTAATTAAGCAGACAAAAAATTAAGACGACAAAATGGCCAACATTTCACTTGATGTCATGGATGTGCTGTATACAAGCTCGCCCCATGATTTGGTACAAACACGCCCCCAGACAACCCCCCCAACAAAGTCGCCCCTGCCAAACTCACCCCTTCCCCCACCAAACTCCAAACTCACCCCCCGTAATTTGTTGATGTATTTCACGCCACTATTGTATTGGGACTTGTTTAATATACATGTAAGAACTAAGAAAGATACACGTAGTACTAGTAGTACTACTACTAGTAGGCCTAGATCTAGTAAATAAAACATATCAGTCCGGGAAAACTCCAAATACGGCAACGTTGCTATATACGGCAACCTTGAGTTGCTGAATACAACGCTTCATTATCTCGGACAACCTTAAGGTTGCCATATGCAACTCTTTCATTCAAACGCAAAAAGGAAACGAATATGCAAAATTGAATAGTGAAAACCATAAAATATGTTCTTTGGTTCCTTACCCAAATTCTATCTCAAGCACATCAAAAAGTTATCTGTGCATTTTCTTGCAAATGACCGTTTAAAACCAACACTCTAGCCCATCCGACAATTAACGTGACTCCATTTTTTGACGCAAGAATACATCCTCAATCAAGATTATTATTTTAACGTATGGTTCATGAAACAAAACTTTAAACATGGTTGTTCTCAAAATATAATAATTAAAATTAAACAAATAACATGATTTATGTTAATATGAGTAAACACCTTTTTTAAATTGTATTTTAAATATACACTACATTGGAAATTATCAACGTCTTTCTTGGCGGGAAAAGCTCTGGAGCGCTGGAAACTAAAAATCGCCGACAACATTTATACAAACAAAACTCAATTATTGGATAAAATAGAAGTAAAGAAGACATATTTTGCATTTATACATTGTGATTAAAGCCAGCACCTTTTGACAATGATAAATAGCCTTGAAGCTGACGTTGAAAGTGAGAAAGGACGGTAAACACAGACATGTACCAAGAAATTATTGAGAAACCTAACCATCGCCGTTCTCGTTTAAACGAAGCCGCAGCATTGTTCTTGCCGTTTAAAAACTTGTACCGTAGGGACTAATGTCCGATAATGTAATTTCATGTGCCTTTTGGCTTTTTAACGCTTTTTTATGTGATGGGTAATCGGGTATAGCCAATTAAAAAAAGGTATATACTGTATATAGTGATAATTAAAGTTTTAAACCTTACGAAAGCAAAGGAGCTTGAAATTCAGATGAGATGTAAAGTGACATTAAGTATTGAACCTACTTGGAAGTGGTGAGAAAGGCTTTGGCCGAAGACCTGGTGAATCACATCACTCCTCACTTGGCCCGTCCTAGTGACCCGATCATTATATTAGGCTGAAGAAGTTGTGGCAGCACCACTTTCAAAATTCAATAAAGGGAAGGTACAAAACACCAGTAACTTTACAAAGAATCTAATTGAACATTACGAAAGTCATCCACCAAAGAAAATATTACATGTAGGCCTACTTCCGAGTTGAATTCTGCAAATTCCATTGTCAGTTCACTTCATGATCAAGCAGACAAGTACAATAGTACACTTCTCCATTTATCCATATCAGCCGACAATGATGGCAGCGCAAATTTAAAAACAATATTTCATTTTTATCAAAGTTATACCTTCCCTTTATCAAAGATTGTGTTCCAACCCTGTATACATTTTAAAGTTGGTTTCAGTTTTAACAGTTATAAGTTATAACTTTCATGAACAAAATACACAGTAATTAAACAACATTAACAAATGAAATTTTTCTTAATTTGATTTATGTAATGACAACAAATTTATAATTTACTAAATATTTATTTTTAATAAGTACTTGATTGCAATCACAGCTTGGTAAATAATGAGTCAAATTCAAAAGCAATATTTATTTTTATAAATATTAATATTTATTTAAATTTCTAATTTACTAAATATTTATTTTACTACACGTGATTGCAATCGTAATTTAGTAAATGAATCAAATTCAAAAGCAATATTTATTAAAATGGAGAAATTATTTCAATTTTACAGCAGATCTTTGTGATTATACAAAAATTACTAGTCCTTGTTTTTACAATGCGCCTAAATAAAACTACAATTACAAAACATTCGCTCTGTCAATACCTTTACTTATAAAAATTGCTTTGTATAATTAGCATGTGAACAAATTACTGGAATAATTGAAAATTTTTCTGAAATTCAATATTTGACAATCTTGCCTACAGAGTGCTGTATGTGTTGATTTTTATTCTAACTTGATTTGAACCAATGGACAAAAACAAATATAAAATAAATAGTCTCGTATTTTTTTTATTATAAGAGGTCCATATTTTCATTAATACAGTTGTTCAATTTATAAGACCACGCTCTTCTGCCAAGTAGATTGCTTACACTGCTGGTAACCAAGCAATCAAGACACCAGCCCCTCTCCCCAATCCACCAATTACACACATTTCTACTGCCGCACCCTACTGGTCACACCCCGCCCCATCCCCAATCCCAATCCCCACCCCACCCCACCCCACCCCACCCCACCCCACCCCACCCCACCATACCACACATTCCAAATGACCCTATCCACATTGATTTGAACAATGATTAAGATGTTTAATTAAAGACACAGAACAATAAAAACATCGGTTATTCAGTAGTATATACCCCCTTGGCTGTATTTCGCGTTTACACACCGGAAGTTGCATTATTCGGCAACTGGTTGCCGTATACAGCAACGTTGCCGTATTTGGAGTTTTCCCGGACTGATATAGCCTACAGTTAAAGGAAGGATGTACGGTAGGGTGTAGTGGATTTTGGAAAAGTTGGAATTCTGAATACACTTAAATGATGTTCTGGCAATATCTAAGACATTCCACACACAAAAATTTCATTCAAAAAACTTTGCCCAACCAAAAAATGGATTATACATATATATATTCTGCCAAAAAGTGCTGAGTCATCGTTTTTTGTGAAAAATGTGTGTTTTCTGTTTGATTACATGTATGGAAATACATATCATTTTTATTTATTTCTTGTTCAAATAGATTCTCCAGGCTCCAGAGACCTCACAAATAGGCATTTCTATGATTTTAAATTTAATTCCAAAACACTTAGAGGTCTCTGGATTGTGTCTAAATACGGTCATTTGGGGTTAGTGTCATACTACTATAACCCTCCTACACATGGAGGTCACTCCGATCCACTAAATTCTGTTCTTTAGCAACTTTCAACTGGTACATACATGTACAAGCCTGCTCTCCTTTCCAAGTAATCTTACAAAATCAACCGTGTGCCACCCAAGGCCACTGTAAATGTTTGAACATATTACTAATTTTATTAGTATGGCCTGCAATGTGTCGATGGGAGACCACCTTGCCCTGTAATCTCAGTGGTGTGACAGTGCACAGAAGGGTAACCATAGGAGGCCACTGGCAACAGCTAATGGCTTGGAGTGGCCTGAATGGGTTGTTTCAAAAATTGCACTGATTGTAGAAGGGATAATGGCTTAATACATGTATGTCAGGGGTGCAAATTGGCAGTGTGTACCCCTGCATAGAAAATGTTCATTCATCAGGGTTTAATGACTAGCAATTAAAAACAGAAGGGACTCAATGGGTGCTAGGCTCTGTTTGTTTACTTTAAGCTGATTATGTGGAAAGAATGTCGTATCCGGCTGCCACTTTTTAAGGGCTTTTTTTGATTTTTTTGCAACCACTAACCAGTTAAAAAATCATTCTATCGATTTTTGGTGGTACAGAAAGTGAAAACTATCTTTAAAATCCACTTTTATGATGGTTTTCGGACTTGATTTCCCTTCTAAAAAAATCCTCCCCTTCAGAAAATAGAAGGATCCTATTATATGGTTGCCACTACGCATGTACAATGACTGTGTTGGTCACTAATTGTGGAGTTTACAAGATCGGACTGACATGACTGAGGAAGTCATCGTATACCAAAAATGCCTGATTTTTCATGAAATAAATATCAAAACTTATATGAAATAAATATCCTGGAATAATTTGAAGTATATGTCCATCATCATCCATATGTTCTCCACCTTACCAGGTAGGTAAGATTACATTATTGGTTATATTTAATGAAAAATAGTGGCGGCCAGATACGACATTCTACCCATGCACATACATGTATGTATCCCTGTACAAGGACATTGTATACAATGTGCAGAGCATTGAAGTTACATGTAGTTGTGCCACCATTACATGTCATGTTCTCAAAATATGGCTTTTAAATTAGCTTTAATACCAGCAAAGAGAACAAGATCTGTGCAGTATTTGTTAATCCTGCAGATTTTGCTGGAAGTGTGCTCCCAACTAGAATGGACTGTTGTCATATCCGAGTCTTCAGTTTGAGATGTGATATAATAATTTCTGGTGATGTGAAGAGTTTAAGATGGATAAACTTTCAGATGAATGAAGTTTATTCACAAGTGGCTTATGAGATGATAGAGATTTGGCATTGGGCATGATACTATATATCTTTCACAACGTCCGATCCTGATACAGTTGCTAAGAACATTAAGAAATGGTATGAAAATGGTAGTACATTGTTCTGCAGGACCAAAAACATTCAGTGGCATACTTGGATTACAACTGAAAGAGCAGAGCTAGGAATAGTTGACTTTCAACCAATATCATCTCCCCACTTCACATATCTACCTGAAGAAGTAGTGACAGACCTCAGCTGGGATCAGCTGTATAGATGTGTGCGCTGCAGGCCATTATCACAGGGGAGTGGGAGACGACTAATCAGCTGATTTAGAATCAAATGTCACCCATTATGCACCGATGGGCCTAAGAACCTTTATTTCATGAAAGATCTCAATGCCACAGAAGCGCACTGCAAAAGCAGCTATCCAGCGTAATGCCTTCCATGCTCACCCAGAGAACCTACTTCTTGCTTTGCTTGCTGATGAGGATCCAGACATTCTTCAAGATGCTGTCACCCATGTGTCAAAAACGCGCCAAATATCTGGACAATCAAGAAGCAATTACGGAACATAAAGTGAGGAAAACTTTGGAGATTGAAGGGTAGAGTGATGATGAAGCAAGCGGTGACGAGGCGGAGGATGAAGAATATCCTCTGGATAAATCAGTTTGGCCCTACAAGGTGCCCACCCTAAGGTTTCAGGCAACGACATACTGACATGATTGACTTACATGTAGTGTATTGGAATTAAATTAAAATTCTTGGAAATGCCTATTTGTGAGGTCTCTAGAGCCTGGAGAATCTACATCTATTTGAACAAAAAAATAAATAAAAATGTTAAATGTAAAAATACATAAAATCAAACAGAAAACACATTTTTCACAAAAAACGATGACTCAGCAGTTTTTAATAATAATAATAATAATGTGTGGACTTATATAGCGCACGTATCCACCAACTACATGTAAGTGGTGCTCAAGGCGCATTGGTGGAATATATAATCCATTTTTTGGTTGGGCATTTTTTGGATGAAATTTTTGTGTGTGGAATGTCTTAGATATTGCCAGAACATCATTTAAAGGTATAAGTTTTGAGGCTTTGCATGGTGGAATATCGATATCGTTTCGGTTTGCGGTAACACCATGTGTTTATCTCAACTAACGTGAAGCTGAGATACAGGTTCTGAAAAGAACCGTATCGCACAACTCGTATCTCAACCTTCGTTAAGTGAGAAAGGTTCAAGGGAGAACCAATTTCGGCAACCTGCTTTCTCTACTGTCGCTAAGTGAGAAATATGGTTCAGGGAGAACCATGGGGACTTCACGGGTTAATATGGTTCAGGGAGAACTTAAGCTTAAGTTCCTCCCGAATAGGAACGCTCCACGATCCCCTGACGCAACCGAAAAACCCATTGCCGTGCTACCGTACATCGGCCACACTTCACACAAGATTCAGCGTATCCTGAGGGAAGCTGACATTAAGGTATACTACCGGACTCGAAACAAGTTGGAAACGAGTTACACACCCACAAGGACAGACATGATCCCAGCCGCCAAGCTGGGGTCTACCAATTCCCTTGTACTTGTGGGAAAGTGTACATTGGCGAGACCGGCAGAGACCTTACGACCAGGCTAAAGGAACACAAGGCCCACGGCCGAGGGGAATGTGACAAATCTGCGATCATCAAACACTCCACCGATTTGGACCATATCATTGACTGGCAGAATGCAAAGATCATAGCCCCGAAAAGCACTGGTACACCCGTCGTATCAGAGAGGCTATTGAGATTCATAAACATGACACTGTCCCCAGGACATCGGCTATTTCATCAGCAACATTTGGCATTCAATCCTACCATCCACCAACACCCACACCCCACTGTCAACTGATACGCCTCAGCGAGCAGGCAACTCACACACAGCAGGCGGAAACACACACAACAAGAACAATGCCACGGTGGCAACCAATCACAACACATCACACAACAGTAGCACCAATCGAACACTTCCCATTCTACACATAATCCCAGCAAATACTACTTAAGGAGTTGCATCGGCAAACCTCTTCATTCTCCTGAAGAAGATTAGAGCAGGCTAATCGAAACGTAGAGAATAACCCGTGAAGTCCCTATGGTTCTCCCTGAACCATATTAACCCGTGAAGTCCCCATGGTTCTCCCTGAACCATATTTCTCACTTAGCGACAGTAGAGAAAACGAAGCGTTCGAAATTGGTTCTCCTTGAACCTTTCTCACTTAACGAAGGTTGAGATACGAGTTGTGCGATACGGTTCTTTTCAGAACCTGTATCTCAGCTTCACGTTAGTTGAGATAAACACATGGTGTTACCGCAAACCGAAACGATATCATTTAAAGGTATTCAGAACTTAAAATTCCAACTTTTCCAAAATTCACTACACCCTAATGTACGGGGAAATAACTCCCTTTGAGGCCCATTTGCTTACACATAACCTGAATCCTTCCTAACTCCCTAGGCCCACTTGCTTACACATAACCTGAATCCTCCAAAATCCTTCAGTAGTAAAGCAAGCACATGACATATATGCACACATGTGTTTCTAATCTGTGATACATGTACATGGCTAGGGACCCTCCCTGCATGCATGGAGCAATAAACAGTGTCCACTGACCCAAGCACTGACCTTGCAATCACTACAACAAACATGGATACATGTACCATGGAAAGGCAAGTATGCCCAATAACCTCAATCCTCCAAAATCATTCACTTTTATAGCAAAGAGCATGTAGCATGTAACCTCATTCCTTCAAAATCCTTCACTTTAGCAAAGAGGATTTGGGAGGATTTGGGAAGGTTAGGGTTTCAATGAATTATTATTATATTAAGCGCTATTGAGACTGATTTAAGAGAGTAAATCCAATAATACAATTTTAATGGGCATTTTATTTAACAAAAATAAATATTACATGAAACAATTAAACAAATAAAATAGAATGCATAGAAAACTAACTAAACAGTTACAGTTCCTTTTACTATGTTTACTATGTATATGAATTTAAGTTGTATTTTGTTTATTTAATTACATTTTAATTATTTTTACTTCATACACACATTTTGTAATTGTATGGAGTTACTTATTTTTCATTTTACTCATTTATTTTACGTCACGTTACTGGAGTTTGTGGGACTATTCCTGTTTTTGTAGCTATTGTTGGGCACTTGTGTGATGTAACTATGAAAATAAAGTGATTTGTTATCACATAAAAGTGGCATATTACTTTGTGGTACAATGATTTGCCATTCACGTGTTTAAAGGTCCTAGGAAATAGAAATTTTTAACAGTGAAAACAATAAAGTATACCTATTGGAACATATATTTGTCATTTGTCTATTTTATCCCCGCCCCTTTGCACCATTACAAAAATAAATTCTAAAATTAGCGCCACGCCCTCCCCTACCTCCTCATTATCATATTATAATCCGCAAACCGTGACGTAGACCTAGGAAGTTCCAGCACTGCTCATGGCGATGAAGTTTCAGTCAAGTCGCACTCAAAACCACTGAAGTTGATGTGTCATATTAGATCTTCTTTTCAGCTAAATTTAGTAGATATCCCACATTTTTGGGAAATGCCTTGTAGGTGTGTTGTTGCTGGGTGTAGCAACACCACAAAGGAAGGTGTCAGCCTTCACCGATTTCCACCAGACCCTAAATACAGGCGAATTTGGACGGCGAGTGTGAAGCTGACCAGGCGAAATGGTCAGGACCAACGGAGCACTCTATGATATGTAGCGCCACTTTGAGCCAACATACTTTTGACCGGGGCTCCAGAGCCAGTTTGGCATGAGATTTAAAGCCATGCTGCGCCCTGATGCAGTGCCAACAATATTTCCTTAAGTCAGAAGGCCAAGAAACGTCCAGAAAGAAAAGAGGAGCTTTCTTGAAGCGAGAAAGTCTCAGGGTAAGTTGCTTTGTTTTCCGTGTAACTTACATGTGTGCACCCACAAGCAATAGGCTTATTACTAACATTAGAGGTCGATTGTTACACTTTCGCACACCACATTAACGCTTAAAAATGTCGTTTCATTGTGAAGTCACTGAAGATGTCATTGTACAATTCTTTGACAATGTTAATTATGTGTGTGATTTTTGGATCTTGTTTCAAAATCATCGAGTGCAGAATTATGTTTTGAAACGGTCATAACGACGGCTTACACAATTCACCAATGACTCCTGGCCATGTGTATCCATGCCATTGATTCGACGGGGCCTTGCGCTTCGTTTTACGGTAGAGCCTACAGTACAGATTTATCGGTGCTATACGGTCATGTTTACTATGCAACTTGTGTGCACATACACTGTACATGTGTACGTTGCGCACAGTTTATGACCCTTTTTTATAATCCCACGGTTTAACCATGGAGCAACTAAACACAGTGGCAACATTGGTGCCTAGGTCTACGTCACGAACAGCGCCACCGCTGCTGGGCAGCATTTGAAATTAGATGAGGCAATTTTTGTAAAAATCAAATTAAAAATAATTAGCCCAATCCAGACAAAAATTAAACGTAAAATTGTTTTTTATTCATATCAATTGATAAAATAACAAAAGAAAATAAATAAGCACAATTTGACTCTTCCTAGGACCTTTAAGCCATATCTTTCACAACTAGCACAATTTGTTAATTGCAAGTTTAACCCTCCTACTTTTGATACCTTTTTCATACAAGTTGATGCACCATTTGAAACCATTAGCTTTTGTGGTTTTGAATGGTGAAATAACTGTGTACAGTATTGATTCCCCCAAATGGTTTTGAATGGTAGGTCAGCTAATACAAAACCTTGTTTGGATCTTTCCAAATGGTAGTACAGCTAATACAAAACCTTGTTTGGATACTTCTAAGTGGTGAATCAATGGACCCTCTATGCATTTGAATGGATTTGAATGGTAGTAAAGCTTGCTACCAACACTGTTCAAATGGTATCACCATGTGTGTACAAAACCAATGGGCATTTTTGAAAGTGGAAATTTTGAATGGTTTCAAATGGTCAAACAGTAGGAGGGTTAATACACACCAAACGGCCATAGATACATGGATTGCCTAGGGTCAGCTTCATCTATTTCACAATGGATAGGTCAAGCAGTCTGCATTGCATCGCCCCAGTGTACATGAGAAGGGAACCTTGCTTTCTGCACATAATGTCAATGGAGACAAAAATGTGTGCTTTAACCCTAACTCCCTAGGCCCACTTGCTTACACATAAGCCAAATCCTCCAATCCTTCAGTAGTAAAGCAAGCACAATGACCACTACCATTGTATGCAGATGACATGTATGCACACATGCGTTTCTAATCTGTGATACATGTACATGGGCCAGGGACCCTCCTGCATGCATGGGAGTGTCCTTGGGACATCTTCACATCTTGATTATGCTAACTCGCTTCTTAAGGGTTCATCTGGTAAAGAAATTAGCCGTCTTCAACGACTCCAAAACAGAGCTGCATAATTGATATTTATCGCCAAAAAGTTTGATCACGTTTCCCCCTTCTTGGACAACTTCACCGGCTTCCTGTTCATAAACGTACTGATTTTAAAATTTTGACTATTATTTTTAAATTCTACAGTGATTGCGCACCTTCATATGTTAAGGAACTTATCACTCCTTATCAACCAAATTACAGTGGACTTCGCTCCAGTTCAGATTCCCGGATGTTAACAAAGCCAAAAACTAATTTAAAGTCCTCTTGCAAAGGTTTCTATTCTGCAGCACCTGATCTTTGGAATGGTCTACCATATGTCATTCACCATGCTGTATTGCTTAAACTATTCAAGTCATTGCTTAAAACCCACATACATTTTTGCTTTGTTTTTCCAGTTTCCATTATTATTATTATTATTATTATTATTATTATTATTATTATTAGGTGTTCGTGCGACAGCCTCTTTGAAATTGTTCGTTTTTTCCCTTTTTTTTCTTCTTCTCGATGAGACTTATCGAACAAAAAAAACATAGTTCCAAAGTTCGCACAGCCTTCAAACTTGACACATACTTAGACCATAACATGTCGTTGTCAATAAAGTTATCACATATATAGTTTCAGGTAAAGTTGTGATGTCATGGTGGCGTCATCAGATATCAAAATACACTAAAATCCAATTTTAATATTTAAAAAAATCATATCTCATGAACCACAAAAGATATTTACACTTTAATCTTTGCATCATCTTACAGATCTTGAATTGTGTGACATTTCATCACAGACATGACCCAGTCTTAAGTTTAAGTGAAAAAATATTCCGAAGCACTTTTATAGGGTCCATGATATGGTATTTGAACATGCTTTCCGTGGATGAAATTACTATTGACATGTGACCTTTTTAAAAATGTGACTGATGACGTCATCATCTGTCACAGTGCCCTCTGGTGACAGGTTTAGAAAAATAATAATTTTCTATCTGAAAAACCATAGGAAATTTGAATATGACTTCTGTGAATAAAGTGATGTCTTATCTTTTCAAAAAATATGTTTGATGACGTCATCAAAGTTCAGAGCGCGCCCCAGCAGCAGTTTTAAAAAGAGATTATTTTCCAATCTCAGAAATTGAAACAAAGCGGGTACTAATGTTATTTTTCATGATCATGAGGAGGTCATATATATGACCTTTAAATCACCTGATCTGACCTTTACTTCCGGTCCAAACAGGAAGTTCAAATTAACACATTCTAACACAAAATTGATGTCTTTTGAATATGAAATTGATATTGTTATTATAAAAGACGATACATCTTTGCAAAATATGATATTGACATCATCAATGATAATTTGATTGAACCAGAAGTTCACACGAACACCGTGTGTTTGTTCCAACAAGCACTTGAGCTCTAGTTATTATTATAATCCTCCAGAATAATTTTTTGGACAGACCAACATGTACCATGTAACCTCAATCCTCCATTTTCATCCAGTGTCAAATATAGCCTGATAACCTCAATCCTCCATAATCCACCAAGCAAATAATCACATCTGCCCTCACTCCTTCAAAATCCTTCGCCACTGCAATTTCCACATAACCTCAATCCTTCACAATCCTTCACTTTAGCAAAGAGGATTTTTGGAGGATTTGGGAAGGTTATGGATAATGTTATGGATAATGGACTTCTTGTTTTTATTTAATATTGAAAGGTTGAATTTGCCGTGCAGATGACATGCCAGAAATGTGTAGATAATATCAGGAACACCCTGGAAGGACTTGATGGTACGATTATCCTTATTTTATACCCTTAGAGCATAGCCACCCCCTTAGTTTGTGGAGCAGTTTTTGTTTTCTAAGTTTTGGCTCATTTAACCCTCCTACAATCAGTACAATTTTTGAAACAACCCATTCAGGCCACTCCAAGCCATTAGTGGCCTCCTATGGTTACCCTGGCCTTCTGTGCACTGTCACACCACTGAGATTGCAGGGTAAAGTGGTCTCCCATTGATACATTGCAGGCCATACTAATATGTTCAAACATTTACAGTGACCTTGGGTGGCACACAGTTGATTTTGTAAGATTACTTGGAAAGGACAGCAGACTTGTACATGTACATGTACATGTATGTACTGAAGGTACATGTAGCTTGTAGGAGGGTTAAAGCGAAGATACAACATTGGTAATTACTGGAATTAACAAATGATTATCTAAAAACTTACTTGGTGTCAAGTTGGTACACTGTCTCCGGATGACAGAAATTCATTTTGGAAAGTATTTCTTTAACTATAGCACATTTTGCATGTTTAAAGGGAAGGTACTTAACAATTTTGTTCAAAAAAACTTAATTGGTATAATGTATGTTCACTGTCTTTGAATGACAGTTTTTTTTTTTTTCTTTTGGATAATTTCTTTAATTTTACTAAACATTGTAGCACATGAGACAGAAATATTGCAAGAGATGTTTGATACAATCATCAGCATTACACTACTAGTATTATTAATCTGTGATCATTTACAGTTTTTTGAGATAAGCAACTGTGTAAAGTGGTGTTAACATTGTTTCTCCTCGTCATTTTAGGAATTTCTTCTTTTGACATCAACTTGGCTCAAGAGCAGGTCATTATTGAGAGCATCCTGCCGTCCTCTCAGTTACTGGAGTTACTAGAGGCCACAGGAAGAAGAGCCCTCATCAAAGGACAAGGGGTGTCTACCGGTGAGATTTAGGGGTGTAGTTCAGGCAGACCATGACGTCGCAAGCCCTTATGATAGGCTAAATGCAAAGGGTTCCCAGGTTTGGTATTGTAACTAAGGGCTTGATCCCTGGGTTACACAACATACATATGTATTATGGTTCTTGACTGGTCCCCCAGGACAAAGATATTGACAATTTGGGAGACTGCCAGCCTCGGGGCTGGATAGTTCAGTTGGTAGAGCATTGGTGTGGTAATCTGAATTTTGCAGGTTCAAGTTCTGCTTATCAAGTAAAATTTTCCCAGCACTCCAAAAATTGGTTCTTATTATCGGGAAAGATTGGACAAGCTGTCTTATTTAAAGGGGCAGTATCGTCACGATCAACAGGACATGGAATCAGAGTGCTAGTTTTAGATTAAACTCAGTAACTGAAAATAATTTCCCACACGATAAGGTCATATTACCGTTGCTGCTGCATAAATGAACCAGTAATTTGCAGTCACTGTGTTCATCTTAAACTAGGAATTCAATTCCTTGCCCTGTCAAAAGTACATGTATGCTCTGATTATGACGATACTGCCCCTTTAAATTAGTTCTTTGTTAAAGATGTATCTCATTTTAGGAAATGTTTAATTTGATAAGAATATTGATTATTTCTTTTAAGAAAGGAAAACTGTTATTTTGAAATGAAATATTTCGAAAAATGTCTTAGAAGTTTGGTTTAACAGTTAAAAAAAAAATGCACAAATTAACCCTAACTCCCTAGATCCATTTGCTTACACATTACCTGAATCCTCCAAAATCCTTCAGTAGTAAAGCAAGCACATGAGATGTATGCACACATGTGTTCCTAATCTGTGATACATGTACATGGCCAGGGACCCTCCCTGCATGCATGGAGCAATAAACAGTGTCCACTGACCCAAGCACTGACCTTGCAATCACTACAACAAACATGGATGTACATGTACCATGGAAAGGCAAGTATGCCTAATAACCTCAATCCTCCAAAATCATTCACTTTAGCAAAGAGTACATGTATGTAGCATGTAACCTCAATCCTTCAAAATTCTTCACTTTAGCAATGAGGATTTGGGAGGATTTGGGAAGGTTAGGGTTAATTTATAACAGGACAAACCATAACTGTATTTGGGGACATATTTACTATATACATCTTTAAATTCCTTGTTGTTTTTGTTTACAGACGGGCATTTGGGTGCGGCAGTGTCAATCTTAGACACGCCCCACAGTGGGCCAGTTAAAGGTGTGATTCGGATGCTCCAATTGGCTGAAAACAGGTGTATCATAGAGGGTACAATAGATGGCTTAACTCCAGGTGCACATGCGTTGAATATTCATGAGTATGGGGACATATCTGATGGATGCAACAGGTAGTTCAGAGTCGGATTTTGGCTAATTCAAAAAATAATAAAAATACTAATTAATTCCAAAAATACAAATATTTTAGAATAAGATTGATTTTGGATTGCAAAAGATTTTTCTGAATGTATGTATTACTACAGAGCAATTTTTTAACACTTTTGTTTTACCATTTATCAAAGCAATGATAATAATAATAAATAATAATATTTGGACTTACATTGCGCACGTATCCACCAAACTGGTGCTCAAGGTGCATTACATTATTACCCCTGCTCATCAGGCGCATAAATCATTCCTGCCATTACAGCGCATATAGGGCTAATCAAACACAACAACCAACTCTGCCCTCACAGGTACCCATTTACCCCTGGGTGGAGAGAAGCAATTATGGTAAAGTGTCTTGCTCAAGGACACAAGCACCATGGTCGCGGTTGGGATTCGAACCCACATACTGACGACTCAGCCATCAGAACACAAATCTGATGCACTAAAACCACTTGACCATGGCACTCTTCATGCACATACATTTTCATTATTCATCTTGGCGTTTCATTTGGTAAAAGTAAAAAATATCAAGATTGATCTTTCAATTCCATAAATGGTAGGCTTGGGGTTTGAAACGATTTGAAAAGATTACAAAGTTAGAATCGTGATTCCATTTTTGATGGGGTTAATGTGAGACCATGCTGATGATTACAGTATGCAGAATACAGTCAAAACTCATTATTACTAGGTCCGCTTGACTGATACAATTAGCCAGAACCTTGTTTTAATCGTTGGGCAGTATATTCTTACAGAAACCCTACACGCACAGAAGTACTAGTCAACCAACACTGCCGAGCGCTTACTTAAATAATTTGGAATTTAGGCATGGTAATATCAAAAATTTAAGCTTAATTTACTTTAAATATAAAGTCTTCTCAAGTAGTGCTGTGCACATGTAATTGTGCATTTTCTCTTTTTATTTTAATTTTAAACCAGTTGTGGAGTGCACTTTAATCCGACCAACTCAAGACATGGAGGACCGACGGATGAGGAAAGGGTAAGACAAAGTAACAATACTAAGATGATAACCTTATTGATTATGTCACATGTTTACACTGGGAGTATCATTAAGAGTGCCGGGACCGGACATTTTATGGCAGGCAGACAGTGTGTATGCTTATATGTGCAGTTTTTTAATTTAATTTTCTTTTTAACTTTGATCTCCACATAATATTAAATAATGAAGATGATCAGCATATACTTACTGATTGAAATGTCAAGTTGCAAGAATATACTATTCACTAGTTTTTCTCAGAACCAACATAATCAAATCTTATTTGAGTTGAATTTTTGATACTTTTGCAATTATTTGGTTTTGAAAACAAATTCTTGATTCTTGTTTTGTTTTTCAGCATTATGGAGACCTGGGTAATGTCGTTGCTGGTGAGAATGGCCGGGCAGCATTCCGTATGGAGAATGACAAAGTACAGGTTGGTGTCATTGGTTTTTCTTGTTTTTGATTTAGTGTCTGCATGTTGCCTTTAAATATACTCGGCCTACAGTGTCAAGATATAATCATTTTGGTAAAACCATGACCAGAATCTTGTTTGTGACACAATTGTGAATGGCAGTGGTGGCGATTTCTTGTTATGATTGGAGGGAGGGACGGACGGACGCCGCCCATGATGATTGGAAACAAGTTCACAGAGTGATGTGAACATGCGTACTGCAGGCATGCAACTGCAGTTTGTCAAAAAAAAAAGAGGAAAATGCCAGGCACAGCAAGAATTTATACACTGTTTTTCAGTTTTCAATGGCACAGCTGAAAAACCCAAAAAAGAGGAAATCAGCTGATCTGCTGAAAAGCTGCATGCCTGGTACTGTCACCGGAAACCTGTGTATAACTGTCTTCTACTTAATTATTTCTTAAAATACAGTTATACTTTCATTTTGGCAAAATGGAACTTACCCATGAGCAATAACCTTGTGCCATCAGCTTGTCTGACCAATCATTGAATAGTTTTTTTAATGAACGTGGTAAGGCAGCAGGTATAGAGTTAACCAACGTCTCTGATTGGTGATATTTGTAGGTATGGGATGTGATTGGCCGTTGCATGGTGATGCACAGTGGAGAGGATGATTTAGGACGAGGTGGAAAGCCAAACTCAAAAACAGATGGCAATAGCGGCCCAGGGTATGTCATGTCTATTGCTGTCTTTCTGTCTGTGTGTGTCTCTCACTGTAGACATTGCGTAACTACATCACGTATCACCGACATGTATGTAAACATGGCAATTGAATCTGTGGCCAACCCCGAATGGGAAAATTTTGGTAACCTCAAAACACATAAATGATAACATTTACATAAAACCGACCTGGTGTTAATGATGGTATCTCACATTGTTTTAGTAAAATCAGTGAATGTACTTCAAAGACGGAATTTCCATGTACCTTTAACCAGTTCGCTTCGGATGCCGTGTATACACGCAATTTTTTTTTGTACAGCGGATCGGAGAGCGTCTAAACACGCATTCCGATTTTTGTGTGTGTCACCGGGAGACTTGTCAACACGCCACCGTGGCGGCTGACGTGTATACACGCAATCGTTTCTTGGAGTCCATGGGGTCACGGTTCAGTGGCCCCAGACAAAATGCACTGCAAATACTGAACGAGTTCACTCTTTTTGTTGATTTTTGCCTAATCCCTTTATCCAAGACCTGGTCCTTTGACGTACCAGCCAAGCATTTGTAAAGACGGATTTATATCCATTGTTTACGAGGCATTCGATCTCTCTCCAGGTATGCCGTCTTTTCGAACGGGCGCTGGTCGCTAATAGGCCGTTGCATCGGAGCTTGCCAACGGTCTAATTGTGCTGAACAAACACAACCGTAATTAAAAAACTAGCCATTTAATTCTCGAAATGTCAATGAGTAAAGGTGTTTATTTGGTTGTCCAAACTTAGTTTCATTGACCAAAAAAAATTATTAATGGCTAGAAATAAACCCGCACAGGGACCGGAAAAAAATAAATATTCCCGACGTCAACTGGTTAAAAACACAATGAAATAAGCTGAAACTTTCACTTTTTACATATATATATCTGTAAGTATGGATGTATTTACAGACATTTAAAAAAAGAGTATACTGGCTTTAAAACAGGGTCACTCAAGTATTTTGTAAATTTCATTTGCTCCCCCTTGCAGACTTGCCTGTGGCATCATAGCAAGATCAGCTGGCCTCTTTGAAAACACCAAGAAAATCTGCCAGTGTGACGGGGTTTCCTTGTGGGACGAGAGAGACGTACCATTGGCCGGCCCAAGCCGACAACAGCACGGTCAAAAACAGAGCCAATTATAACCTGATATGGGTTTGAATGTAAGGTTGATTTTTTTTTTTTTTTTTTTTACTAAAAGGTGTACTGAAATAGAATTTCTTATGGTAGATTGATCAGTTGGGCATTAGAAAAACTACCTTTGAGTTTCATTTCTCCAAAATATATTTTCATTTGAAGAAAATTGTAAATTTCGAATCTCCATGGCCCTACTAATGTTCCAATAATTGCCCTTTTGTGTGACCACTGAGGGCGCTATGACAAGCCATTAAATGTCTCTGGCTGCCCCAGACCCACGCGTCGGCATTTTAAATTTTTTGTTCTTGCTATGAAACGATGTCCAATTACAGCCAACATTGCTGGATCAATCGGAATTCTGTCGAGCTGTTTTAACCCTAACCCAGCACAGTGCATCAGGTGGAAAAGTCTGGTGCACAAGCAGCCAAGTCTGAGGCTATTGAGAGCTGGTCCCAGTGAACAATGCCAGAGTTGTATCCTGCTGCGTTGGGTGACCACAGACTCTGAGGCAGTTCGGCCTTGAGATTTGTGACCAGATGGATCTTGCTGCATTCTGCAGCCAAGTCATTTTGACAAACGATGCAATCTGATGCGTCTGGAAGGGTTTCTAGCCAAAATACCCTGGAGGGTTAGGGATAAACGACTTTCTCACATAGGGATATGAATGTTGTGAGTCCTCTCTTAGCCATCATACTTTGTGTATGGGAGATTTAGTCTAGTTCCAATAACCGCGTATACATGTATCACGTATTTCACTGGTTGCCCCCCCCCCCCAAAAAAAAAGCATATCAACCACAATGTTATTTCAGAACCAAAAATCATTTATTGTAAAATGTAAATTCCTATTTTTTGCATTTCTTTTTATAACTTTAAAATATCAAAACACTTGATTCAAAACTTCACAAGTTGTATAAAATAATATTGATTGTTTTTTTTGTTATAAATGTGCCAGTGTTTGATGTTGGTAACTGGACCTTCATCAACAACCAATTATTATGTGAACGGACACTACAAAATGAGCCTTTTATTTTTTATTTTTTATTTATTTTTTTTTCTTTCCTGAGTAAAGCAAGAGCAGTTTTGGCTAATTCAGACTTATTTTGTAAGAATGGGTTACATACTTGTGTTTTCTTAATTGACTATTTTCACCGGGGTCTGGTGGAAATCTTGTATCAAATTGTGTAATCTGTATAAAAAGAATCATGAAAATAAATACGTTATTATGTACAAATGATAACATTTTGACTTTCCTTTCCTTTTTGGGGAGGGGGTGGGTGTTAAATGCCACACATACATGAGTATACTGATTGAAACGTTGAGTTATAACAAGCCAGTTCTTTTCGGAACTATTTACTACTCAAAAGAGATTTTCTTTTCACATGGTGTCACCGCAAACAGTCTTTATTTATCCTTTTCACGATGTGAAGCTGATGATGCTGTCAAATATATGTCAGATTTTTTATACCAAACAACAGTATATTAAGTTTCTAAATCTATGTTAACCCTAACTCTCCCTAGGCCCATTTGCTTACACATGAATCCTCCAAAATCCTTCAGTAGTAAAGCAAGCACATGACATGTATGCACACATGTGTTTCTAATCTGTGATACATGTACATGGCCAGGGACCCTCCCTGCATGCATGGAGCAATAAACAGTGTCCACTGACCTTGCAATCACTACAACAAACATGGATGTACATGTACCATGGAAAGGCAAGTATTAGGATTAATGACAACGTAATGAGGTGCTACTTCCACAGCTTGTTTCACATGAAGTTACACAGCAGAATGGAAGTTTATCACTATAATATTGCTTTATCTTTAAAGGGGCAATATCGTCACGATCAACAGGGCATGGAATCAGAGTGCTAGTTTTAGATTAACTCAGTGACTGAAAATAATACCCATAATGATATTTCAGAATAGTTATAACGTTTCACTTCGGTTTATTTTGGTTAAAGGGACAGTATCGACACGATCAACAGGGCATGGAATCAGAATGCTAGTTTTGAGTGACTGAAAATAATATCCCACATGATAAGGTCATATTACCGTTCCTGTTGCATAAATGAGCCAGTAATTTTCAGTCACTGTGTTCATCTTAAACTAGGACACCAATTCCATGCCCTGTTGAAAGTCTGCTCTGATTATGACGATACTGTCCATTTAAGGAATTGAAACAAAAATGTAAAATATTGGCTGACTTCTTTTGGCCACCAACTATTTCCCCCTGTAATACAATCTCATTTACACCCAATATTTTACAATTAAAAAACAAACCATAAAGCTAGGCAAATTTTGAAGCATATTATTACGTGAACTGTGTCCCTACATGTACATGGCTTACGAAAACCTCAATTTCATTTGATAGTTTGTTGAAAATTCACTGAAAATGTCTATGTTGCCATGTCAAAATAAATAAAACATGGGTGTGATTTGACAAAAGTAAAAAATCCCGAACACTGGGTAGCGGGCCTGGGTCTCCCTTTGGTCTAGAGGACAAAGTCCTCTGAACCTCCTGGATGTTTAATATTGGAGGATTTACAAACAAGAAACTAGAGGTTTGGACACAATACAGATTACTTGGTGGCTACTTCTCTTCTTTCAAGAAGATTTTGAAGCAAAGGGAGATTTGTAAAAAAAATCCTGAAAAATCACAGGCCTGATAATAAAAATGGGACTTCTGATTTTCCTTCAAAAGAAATCGACACTTTAAGATGAGCATTAGCCGAGAAACTAGGCTACCAATATGTTCTCTGCCAAATGAACAAAGTCCAATTTCCTCACTTGTACAAAAGACTGTTTAAGAGGATCTGATGTCATAAGCTCCTATGTCTTGACCTGAGGTTGTATTCATGATTCTGGGCTCCTGCTGCTGGACTTGGTAGGCACATCTCAATCTTCTTGTGTAGTATTGCCGGCAGTGAACTCAACTCACTCTGAAGCACATCAATATCCCTGACGATGGCTTCTATGCCGAGTCTGAAAGCATAACAGTGAGTGGTACGGACCTTAAAAGGGACAGTATCGTCACGATCAGAGCAGACTTTCAACAGGGCATGGAATCAGTGACCTCGTTTAAGATGCCACGCCGTCACTGAAAATTACTGGCTCATTTATGCGGCAGCAACGGTAATACGACCTTATCATGTGTGATAATCTAAAACTAGCATTCCGATTCCATGCCCTGTTGATCGTGACATTGACATCGCAAACTGAAGGGCGCCCCCAATCAGAGGCAAAAGAAAGTTACTCACTGATTCACTCAAAGGCATGGCATGGCACACATACACGCAGTGGGCATACAAGAACCAATGAGTGACCTCATGCCTCAGGACGAGGGCGCACTTCAATTCGACTCTATATACTCCGCAAAATACATGATTAACCCTAACCCCCGAGGTATTCTGGCTAGGAACCTTCCTGAATCCTTCAAAATCCATCAGTGCACTTTTGGAAACATGCCCTTATCTTCAAAATGCACCTATTCAGCACTTATGGCCTGTACTTCTTGCCAGGTAGTAATTTTGCCCCATTTGAAGAGGTGAAAGTTTGTGAAAGTGCTGAATTTTTCCAATAAAGTGCCCCTTGGAGGATTTTGATGGATTTGGGGTTAATAAGCAACGCAACAAATCCAACTTGTATGAAAAGTAATGATCATCATCAGTAGTCTATTACCTACACGAAGTGTGCCAGTCGTGTAATAACCTAGTCCACGGCATGGTACTCCAATAACAATGGATTTGGGCCATTAATGATGTTGCAATTCCACAGACTGACATGCAACATCTCAAAACGAACATTGCATCCTGGTTGACTTGTTGGCATGTGGGAGAACTGTACTTTAAGTGCGTGTTTGTGCAACTCTCTGGTAGCCCAAACTCATCTAGTTTGAGTCCAATTTTGTTCTGGAACTAGCAGACGGCATTGAACGCTTCTCCCATTATGCTCTCAAGCAGGGTAGCCAAACATGTTACCATGCTTGATGTACATGTATGCATTTGGAGTAATGCCGTGGACTGGGTTACAGCAGGCTGGCACACTTCATGTAGGAAGTGCCATGGTCGAGCGGTTTAGTGCATCGGATTTGTGTTCTGATGGCCGAGTCGTTAGAATGTGGGTTCAAATCCCAACCGCGACCGGGGTACTTGTGTCCTTGAGCAAGACACTTTACCATAATTGCTTCTCTCCACCCAGGGGGTAAATGGGTACCTGTGAGGGCAGAGTTGGTTGTTGTGTTTGATTAGCCCATATGCGCTGAAATGGTAGCAATTGAGCTGTATACTCCCCAGGGAGCTGAGATGGTTTCAGGAATGATTTATGAGAAAATGAGCAGGGGTAATAATATAATGTGCCTTGAGCACCAGTTTGGTGGATACGTGCGCTATATAAGTCTACATTATTGTTATTAATTATTAGGTAATAGACTACTGTGTTGTTATCATAGATTCTTTTGAGGAAAAAGCAACTTTACCTGGCGAGACTCTTAGGGCTGAAGAAAAAGCTGATAACCTTCTTAGAGTGGACACTACTCCCCTCTGGGTCGAGGAGATTATTGGCGCATCCTCCAAAGACTATGGCTTCTCCTGCATCCGTTCCCCTCACCGCAGTGTGCCACATTCTGAAGAAGATGATATAAGGGCTCATCAATAATAATAATATAATATATTTGGAGCATCCTCCAAAGACTATGGCTTCTCCTGCATCCGTTCCCCTTACCGCAGTGTGCCACATTCTGGAGAAGATGATACAAGGGCTCATCAATAATAATATAATATATTTGGAGCATCCTCCAAAGACTATGGTTTCTCCTGCATCCGTTCCCCTCACCGCAGTGTGCCACATTCTGAAGAAGATGATATAAGGGCTCATCAATAATAATAATAATAATTCATTCTTATATAGCACATTTCACATAATGTCCCAATGCGCTTTACATTATTTCCCTTGGTCACTGGGCCAATATAATTCCTATAATCTTTCTCAGCTCCCTGGGGGAGTATACAGCCCATTATGTGCAACCATTTTTGGTGCTACAGGGCTAATCAAACACAATAGCCATCTCTACTCTCACAGGTACCCATTTATACTCCTGGGTGAAGAGAAGCAATTACAGTCAAGTGCCTTGTTCAAGGACTCAAGGACACAAGTGCCACGGTTGCGGTCGGGATTCGAACCCACATTTTGACGACACAGCCATCAGAACACAAGTCCAGTGTACGTAACCGCTCGACCATGGCACCCTGATCACTGTCTAGTGGGGTGCCATGGCCAAACGGTCTAATGCATCAGACTTGTTCGGACGGCCGAGTCATCAGAATGTGGGTTCGAATCCTGGCTGTGACTGTTGTGCTTGTGTCCTCGAGCAAGACACTTTACCGTACTAGCTTTTCTTCACCCAGGAGTAACACTGGGTACCTGTGAGGGTAGAGATGGTTGCCGTGTTTGATAGCCACTGTAGCACCGAGTACGGCAGCACAGAGCTGTATACTAGAGCTGAGAAAGGACTGATATTGGCCCAATGACCAGGGGTAATTACATTACATTACAACAAGTATTTATCATGCGCCATTCCCGAGAGGCTCATGGCGCTTACAAAAGTTAATATGACATAATAAATACAAATCAGGATAGAATAAGACATAAATTGATGCAAAATTAATGAGGAAACAAGTGAGTTTTAAGAGCCTTCTTGAAGGCATTAACAGAAACAGATTGTCTGATATAAACAGGAAGATTGTTCCATAGCTTGGATGCACAAACAGTGAAAGATCTATCACCAGCTTGGACTCTTGTGATATTCAAGGCGGAGATAATGTAAGGCACTTGATAGATTTCACATTGTGATAGATTTCACATTGTATAACACACCAGTTTATTCCATGTACAAAGACAATCTCATTCTGTGATGTAGAATCTACAACTGACCTTGTTTCCGACAGAAGACTTGGCTGTTGGTGCCATGTCAGACTGTCTACATTAAATACCCACACATCATCTGAAACAAAAACACACAATGTACTTTAGAAAAACGGAAAGCTATTTGCAAAAACCCCTTATGGGTAAAGCTGAAAAAAAAAATCTCTCCTAACATAGGTTAACAGTTCCGATGTGGTTTATTATCGGGGTGTCGTGGCCGAGCGGTCTAGCTTACCGGATTCAAGTTCTGGTGTTAGCAACATAATGTGGGTTTGAATCACGGCCGTGACGCTTGTGTCCTTGAGCAAGACACTTAATCATAATTGCTTCTCTCCACCCAGGGGTTAAATGGGTACCTGTGAAGGCAGAGTTGGTTTGCTCTATATGCGCTAGAAATGGCAGCAATTGAGCTGTATACTCCCCAGGGAGCTGAGATGGTTTCAGGAATGATTTATGAGCCTTATGAGCAGGGATAATAATATAATGCGCCTTGAGCACCACTTAGTTGGTGGATACGTGCGCTATATAAATCCACACATTATTATTATTATTATTAGATTATAAACTTTAAACCCACTCACCTTTGCATGTGAACATATTTTTCCTTTTCTCTGTCACACTAGCATTATAGCATACAAATTACCACTAGTGGCAACGATTCTAACTGCCATCTGACTGCGGTTCCTGTCTCCTAACCACTGTAATACATAGCCATGAATCAGCGGCGTAGCCAGGACTTTTTCAGTGGGGGGGGGGGCGGACATTGCTTTTCAGTGGGGGGCCAGGGGGTTGGGTTTTTTCCTTTTTCTTTTTCTTTTGTTTTTTGGGGCATCATGAGGATTTTTCGTGGGGGGCACCTGGGGGGGGGGGCACTGGAAATTTGTGGGGGGCACGTGCCCCCCCCAGGCCCCGTGCCCCCCCGTGGCTACGCCGCTGCCATGAATGAATTACCTCTTCACAAATACCACAGCAAACCGATTTCCGTAATGCATGCTGGTCTAGCAAGACAAAAAGAAAATACTACAAAACTGACCTTCCCTCCCAAGATATTGACTTTCAATGTAACAACTTCACTGAACAACAGTGAGCCGTGACTTTTCTTAGATTTTTTTGTGTTCAGTTTAATAACGCAAAGTTTTTTATCGATTATAAGCTACACAGTAACGTACACGGATATGGGAACGGCGATCACCGGCTAGACCGAGATGTAATGCGCGTGTATTTGCAAAGTAGTCAATGTATCAACTTAAATTTTTAAAGCCATAATGTTTACCCACTTCCCAGGGAAAACGTCTGACAGCATTCCATACTTACAAAGAGGGACATTATCTGTACTGTAACCACCATAGACTAGGAAGTGTCTGTCACTAACTGGTGCCATACAGTGCCAAGAACGACCTATGGGACTTTCACCATTCACTGGTAAACTGCAAAGAAAATAATAAAATTATTATAGTACTTATATGGGAGCATTATTTCATAAAAAAAATTGTGCCATTTAAAAACAATTTTGATGATTAACCCTCCTACTCTAGCTGCACTTTACAGGGAAGTAGCTGCACTTTACAGGGAAGTAGCTGCACTTTACAGGGAAGTAGCTGCACTTTACAGGGAAGTAGCTGCACTTTACAGGGAAGTAGCTGCAGAGGTCAAAATCTGTCTGTTTTGACTGTTGACCCAAATGTGCACACAGGGGCATTTTTGACTGGTTTTCACCGTCATTTTGACCACCCTGAACAATACCAGACAATGCTTTTACCAGTAAAAAAAAACGGTCGACTCATTTGGATATGTATATGCACTTCCTACATGTAAGGTTTGACAGTGTTTGACTGTGAAGTGCACTAGATATACCTTGGCAAGTATATCAACATTTTGACTGATTTTGACCCTTGTAGTCGTAGGAGCAAAACACACATATGAGTATGCAGTATTAACTGAATGGAATTTGTTTTAATCCTCGGTTAAAAAAAAAATTATTTCTGAAAATCAATTTTTCGATTAGATCAAACAAACTTGTCCATGGTAAGAAACATTAGGTTTACGGGAAACACCATGTGTAATAATATCGTCTTGAAAGATATTATTTAAAGAATGCCACAACCGGCATCCCAGCCAGCTGTATATATAAGCCACCGTACCTGCGGCCGATTTCATAGAGCTGCTAAGCAGACATTTTTGCTAAGCAAATATTTTCACAAGATAAAAAGCTACTGCACTCTCCACATCTACTTCAGTCTCCTGACGATGACTAGAGCAGACTAGTCGAAGCGTTGAGAACAAACCAACCGACTCTTCTCAGAGCCATCACTTCTTCCAAGAAGAGATCATTACACTGTGTCACCCGAAAGAACTCAATTATATCTATCTCCACTGTGCAAAGCCTCAAATCCTACATATTTTGACTAAGCAATATAAAACAGACTACCAGCAAAAATGCATGCATTTTGTATGAAAATTTGGCTGGTAATCTAAGAAATCTATTAACCCTTTCCTTACCATAGGCGACTTTAGTCGACTGCACTCATACCCCCTCTTCCTTACCATAGGCGACTTTAGTCGACCAAGCTTTCACACAAAAAAGCACTCAAGCCTGAGCACAAAGGCCATTTGTTATAAAGCTGTAGTTTTGTCTATGTTCACCCTCCATACCCAAGCTTACAATGGTTGGAAAGAGCAAGATCGGATCTTTCCATTGATGGTGAAATAAAATAAGGTTGCTATTATGCAACCCCTTCAAATTGTAGTGTAAAGATCCGAAATGCCAAACACCTACAGAGCGCCATGTGTTTGTGTACAAAAAAGTGTTAGAGTTTACAGATCACACTGAGGAAACAAAGACTGAGAACTTGGACATTTATTGACCGATCTTAATGTTTTTTGGATTTTATGAAAGGGAATTCAATAAGCAAGATAATTTTTATTATTTATTTTGCTGTAAAACGATATCTTCAAGGTGACAATAGAGTTTGTAAAATTGGCCTTTGAACACAAGCTTTCTGTTGTGTAAGAATGTGTGCTTCACGCTTGAGTGGTCAAACAATGCGGTCACCAGCGGTTGTTTATGTTAAAACAATTCCGTACTGAGAGGGTTAAGCAGTTTTTTTCTGCTAAGCATTTTCCCCCCTGCTAAGCAGCTCTATAAAATTGGCCCCCAGTGCAGCATCCAGCTGAAGACGGGACAGAGTACACTGTTTTCAAAATGTCGAGAACCATCCTCACTCCGGCTCTTTTCCAAGAAGACATTGTTACACATGTGGTATATTACCGGTAAACCTAATCTTTCTTATCCAATCCACAATGCAGACCTTCAATCAAAGCGCACTGGTCTATGGTACTTGCCTTCCACTCCACAGCATTGTCTCAAGATCGAAGAAATGGACATCATTGAGTCGATTGTTGGCAAAGCGACCACCAAACATGTACCCTCTATTGCCGAGGACGACACAGGCATGGGCTGCCCTGGGAGAAGGCTGGTTTGTCTGATCAGATAGAACAACAATTATTAGAAAACACTGAGATTTTAACCATAAGTTTCATTAATAATAATAATTTGTCTGTAATACTTTGCCTAAATAGGATTCTAGCCGGTCAATCATCATCGGGCAAGCTCGGTGGTCGAGAGGTTAAGACGTCTGCACCAGTAAGCAGGAGGTCGTAGCTTTTTTCACAGATACTCAGAAAGCACAGAGTATACATGTACATACATCGGTGTAGGGCAAAAGTAAATCAATTGTTTATCACCAGATGCAAGAATGTCTACCTATAAATATACTTCAGTACTCAAAACAATTTAGGGAACAATGGATTTTTAACATCAAATAGGTTTGAAATGTTCCATGAACCGGGATTTTCATTTGCAACCCCCTCTCTCTTTCAGTAGTCATGTCATGAAATGTGTAATCACTACATGCATCCTTTATCATCTGTTTCATTGTGCAGTTGTTTCTCATCAATTCTGTGAAACATTGTGTTTATCTGAAATAAATGATCTTGCTTTAACTGAGACTATTCCGGTGTTCCCTAAATTGTTTTGAATAGTATAATTTGTCTGTTGTTTGGAGTGAACAAAGAACAATTTACTAGAGTAGGATTTCAACCTGCAACCTGCAACCTCCACTCTACCATACAACCCTATATTTGCAGTCTTCCTATTTTGTCAATATATCTTTGTTTGGGGGGGCACTATAGTCATTGAACTAAATCATACCATTCAGCCAGGGATCATGCTCCATGTTACAATGCAACCTGGCAAGCGGCAGTCTGGGGATCACTAGAAGAGGGTACAACTTTTTATATCATATAATCACATAAACCACAAGGGAAACTGACTAAGCTCAGTTGGGAGACCACCGGCACGGTAACCTGGAGATTAAGTAATATTTGTAGCTTTACATAGTGAAAAGAATAAGTAGAGACTGTTTGCGGGGACACCATGTGAAATTCTCTAGTGAGTAGTAATTAGTTCTAACAAGAACTGATGGTTCATTTGATGAGCTTCATTTGATTATTTAATAACAATAATAATGAACATTTATAACGCGCCAGTATCCATCAGAAATGATGCTTTGGGCCCAATACGATCAGAGCAGACTTTCAACAGGGCATGGAATCAGTGTCCTAGTTTAAGATGAACACAGTGACTGAAAATAACTGGTTCATTTATGCAACAGGAACGGTAATATGACCTTATCATGTGGGATATTATTTTCAGTCACTCAAAACTAGCATTCTGATTCCATGCCCTGTTGATCGTGTCGATATTGTCCCTTTAACCAAAATAAACCGAAGTGAAACGTTATAACTATTCTGAAAAGGGGAAGGTCTTCAGAGCACATTTAAAGTCAGTTACGGAAAAAATTTAATGAATATTATGAGGGAGTTTGTTCCAAAGGGATCGTCCGGTATCAGAAAAGGATCCATCCCCCCATTGAATTATTGGTGTGATGAGCAAACAAGCAAATAAGCATTGGAAGATCTATGGAAGGATTGTACTAAACAAGTAAACTACTATTTGTGTGAGGAGCAGAACCATAAAAAATTAAAGTTAAGTCATGGCATTCATTAGACTGGATTTTATCCTATATCAATGATATAGACAGGCTCCAGTCGTACCATTCAAGGGGTTTCATTGGATACGTTGTGCTGAAGATCTGACATCATGCTTGGAGGCTCGCGTGCTAGCTACCAACCAAGGTCAAAGTTGAAAATATGGGGGAAAATATGGCGGCTGCACGGCCAGGGTCTGGCGTAATTCATGCGCCTCTAGCTCAAAGCGTGACGTCAGATCTTCAGGCTAGGCCTTCATCTGCTCCATGCATGACCTGTTGAGGGCGCATGTTTTTTAGATCGACGCTGATTAATAAGGCAACAACAGAAACAAAACATGACTGTATTAAGGCACAACAAGTTACCTGTGCTTTTACACTGCTCCATGTATTGTTTGTGATGTTATACACATAAACGTGATTGTTCCATCCCCGTATCTGCAGACAAAAGCACAACATCCACAAGTGTGAAAAGAGGAAAAAAAGGTCAAAGAATTCGTCTCTAGATCTTGAGCCAATTTTCTCAACATCATTTGATGATAACAACAATTTCATATTAAAAAAAAACTTTCTTTTATGAATAAAATGATCAAAACAAAGTCATATTTGATGGATTTTAGATAAATCATTGCAATGCTCCCCTTCCTGGCTTGTTTCAAAAATTCTTAAAAATCATGTCAGACGGAATTTGACAGAAAAGTGCGCTATACATTTTGATTAAGGATTAAATGTTATAATTGTTTTATTCCGTGTACAGCACAGACTGGCAGTAATGGCACAGGACATTCTTTTTTCACTCAATTTTCTTTAATTTTGTTGATAATTATTGCTGAAAATGTCATCATGTCGGACGGAATCGATAGAAATGAGTTTTTTCACGAATCTGAAGAACACGTTTTAATTTTATCGACACTTAACCAGTTCGCGTCAGAGGCCGTGTATACACGCAATTTTTTTTTGCACCACGGATCGGAGAGCGTCTAAACACGCCATAGGAAACTCCGGAATATTTGTATGCATGCTCGGTTGAGCCATGCGTGTACGGTGACATGCTCGGAAGTGCCGGCCACCCGCTGTGGAAGCTTCCATTAACGTGTGTGTGGAAAAAAGAAACCCGCCACAGGGGCCCAGAAAAACTTTTTTATTCCCGACGCGAACTAATTAAAGGAGTGAAAATGTTAAAGGTAACAAATCAACAAGAGAAAAAACAATTCTTCATGTTAATATTGGATATAAGCTTTGAATATCTAACACAATTTGTTATTTTTTTAGGGAATTTCCATTTCTTACCCTTAGGGTGACCACTTTTGAAACATCCCTTCCCCTCCCCGAACAGAAAGGCTATTCCCAAGGCACCACCGAAAATTATAATTTCTAAAATAAAATCGGGCTTCCATAAATAGGTTGTGCCCTGCCCAACCCCCCCTCCCGCCCCACTGAAAAGTTTATTCCCAACTAAAAAGCCCTTTTTTTTTTTAAATATAAGAGCTTCTATTTAATCCGAGCAAAGTGCAAAATCTTTGTTCATCCACTGCAAAAAACACCAACAAAATAAAACAAACTTTTAATTTGATTAAAAAATGATGGTGCAATCCCATTCAGTCACACTTCAAATCTGTTGACTTGTTGCAATAATAATAAACAGAAATAAACAGACATATAAAAACCCTTATGTTTTTTAACCCTAACCACCCCATATCCTGCAAAATCCCTCCAAGCGGCACTTTTTGGAAAAAATTTAGCACTGATGGAAACTGGTACTTTCACCTCTTCAAATGGGGCAAAATTACTACCTGGCAAAGAAGTATAGGCCATAAGTGCTGAATATGAAAGATCAACGAAAATGCATGGTGCATGTTGAAGATAAGGGCATGTTTCCAAAAGTGCACTGATGGACTTTGGAGGATTCAGGAAGGTTCCTAGCCAGAATACCTAGCCAGAATACCTAGGGGGTTACGGTTAAAGATATTTTTCTCAGATCCTTAGGTACATGTAGTAGCAATAATCTGGTTTCAATTAAAAGCCAAGTCCTTATTTCTGTGAGACTACATGAAGAATCAAATCTGAAGGAATAATTGAGAACTCACCATCACATCTGACCAGAGACGCACCGACGTAGGATCAAGACGCCACTCTCCTTTGCTGCTGTTGGTTGTGTGTTCATCATCAGAAGGCGGGCCAAATCCTCCAAAGAAGATGAGCCTGAAAGTAGAAAGAAAGCAACCAATGGGTTGTTTGCATCATCAAGTTTTAACTATGTTTTAAAGGCAGGGTACACCATTAGGAATTATTAGTGTCCAAGAGCAAGTTCGGATGAGTACTATGGTTAACTATAGTTGGACTAAATTGACCCGAACTCTGTTTAGTCACTAGGGTGGTCCGCAGAGACCGATTTCATCCACAGATTTTGCAAAATTATTTTTTTGTAATGTAATGACAGGGGTGTGATTTGACAAAAGTAAAAAATCTTGAAAAATGTGTAGCGGGCCTGGGTCTCCCTTTAGTCTCGAGGACAAAACCCCCTGAACCTCCTGGATGTTTAATTTTGGAGGATTTACAGACACTCCACATCTCCACAAACAAGAAACTAGAGGTTTGGACACAATACGGGCTACTTCTTTCTTTGCTTGGTAGCTACTTCTCTTCTTTCAAGAAAATTTGTAAAAAATCCTGAAATGTGGAAAAATCACAGGCCTGCTTTGATTAGCAAATTGTGAATTTTGTGTGGCACTTTACTATGCCAGACAAGCAAAATCATTCACTTGGGACTGGGAATTATTTCTAACAAAGATGACGGCAGCAGTGAGGTCTTTTGCATGACTATATGAAATGAAAACCCAGATAAATAACTTGTTCATACTTGTCTTCATAAGGCCAGCATGTTAACTTATCTCTGGGGGAGGGTGGTTTTCCTTCTGTCTTCAGACGAGTCCATGTTCTGGTCTTTAGGTTTAATCTGAAAAGCTATAAAACAAAACTCTTCTACTGTAAAACTGGTAATTTTCGCGCAACATTTATTTTCGCGCTTTTCGCGTAACAATTAGACAGCGCGAATTTAAAAACATGCGAATTTATTACCCGCCCGGTGGATTCAATATTTTCTTTGTTTACCTCTACCCCCGGCCCCGTAATGAAGACGTACCTAACGTTACATGTACATACATTGTGCATAGCGCCGGTGCACGACTTCGGCACTATAATTAGGTCACCTTTTGAAGTGGTAAATACGTGTTAACCACATCGTGTGTATTGCACTACAAGTATTATTTACCGTGCGCGAAAGCAACAACCTGCGAATGTGTCGGTAGGGTGGCTGAGCGCGAAAAATTACTCGCGCGAAAATTACCAGTTTTACAGTATTATGCAAATGAATAAAAGTGACAGGGACTTAGAATGTCTCTGTATTGCACACTACATGGAGTGTCGAGTGTCGTGGCCGAGCGGTCTAGTGCATCGGATTCAAGTTCTGGTGGCATCAGAATGTGGGTTCGAATCCCGGCCTGGCCAGTCGCGACGCTTGTGTCCTTGAGCAAGACACTTAACCATAATTGCTATGTCCTTCGGATGGGATGTTAAGCCGTAGGTCCTGTGTACTATAAAACATCAGTACACGTTAAAGAACCCATAATGACACTTATCGTGCAAGAGTAGGGGTTTACCCCAGTGTCTCTGGTATGTATCGATCCCTGGGCCTCATGGAAGAACAGAGGATTACTTGTATTATCCACTGAATGAGTTACCCAGGTTAAAAGAAGAAATAAACAAACAAACAAACAAATATGTTGGATCATCCAAATTTAGTATACAAAAAAGATGTAGTGAAAAATGCTATTCGTGAATAGTTTAAAAAAAACTTTTGCATTGACAGATAGGCCTCAATATTAACATTCACCGTTTATTAGTAAATTTGACTACAAAATTGTATAAATAAATGGGGAAAAAGCAGAAAGTGCAAGCAAAACAACCATCCTGCAACGTACATGTACCTACATTTAGCTCTAGGGGTGACGATATTGAATTTTTTGATAGTCGATTATCGGCGGCCATGATATCGGTGATATATACGATATTATCGTCTCAATACGTGGATTTTTTTAAATACATGAAAATATGTACTTTTACAAGCAAGTTCTACAGGGAAGTTGCGTAGGTAATAAACAGTTACTTCAAACAGTCGCTCCAAAATTAGCCGAGTTCTTAGATTTTTGCCACTCGGTGCGACAAACATTTCATAAAAAAGAACTCGCCTACAGCCTATAGCCCCCCATCCCAGAGCTGATAATGAACGGGCCATTGATTAATCGTGCACGCACAGTTCAACGGTCATCATCCACACTTTTATCCTGGTATCCGACATCTGCTGAATGTGAACAACCCCCACAATGTACACCAGCGTTGTTATTCCAGGAGAGTGTACCAACGTGATGCTGGGACTAGCCTTTAGTTAAGGCCCACACGTACACGGCAACCAGGAGCACAATGCACAAAAAAAGACCACGCACGCAAGTTGTGGGAACATGAGCAGTGCTGCGTATTGATTTCGTGATTTCGTGATTTTAACTCTTCACGGTACCATAACTTCGTTGATATCACCGTATAATGACATGAAATTTGGAGACAATTTACCACTCCGGCGATATTTTAACTAAAAAGCGTGATATAAATTTGATATCGGCTATATTTTTGGAATATCGTCAATATGGCGATATTTCGATATTTTCAAAACCATAACCGATTTCACCGATAATTTTTGACTATCGTATCGTTATGATATTATCGTGATATCGTCCACCCCTAGTTAGCTCTGTAGCAGACCCTATCATCAGTAGAATTCATAGGGTTCATTCATACAATCGTGGCCTGATAGTTTCTGGAATCCTGTCCCCGTAGTGTTAGTTTCAGGAATCCTGTCCCTATAGTGTTAGTTTCAGGAATCCTGTCCCTGTAGTGTTAGTTTAATCGGGAATCCTGTCCCCGTAGTGTTAGTTTAATCAGGAATCCTGTCCCCGTAGTGTTAGTTTAATCGGGAATCCTGTCCCCGTAGTGTTAGTTTAATCGGGAATCCTGTCCCCGTAGTGTTAGTTTAACCTGGAATCCTGTCCCCATAGTGTTAGTTTAATCGGGAATCCTGTCCCCGTAGTGTTAGTTTCAGGAATCCTGTCCCCGTAGTGTTAGTTTAATCGGGAATCCTGTCCCCGTAGTGTTAGTTTAATCGGGAATCCTGTCCCCGTAGTGTTAGTTTAATCGGGAATCCTGTCCCCGTAGTGTTAGTTTAATCGGGAATCCTGTCCCCGTAGTGTTAGTTTAATCGGGAATCCTGTCCCCGTAGTGTTAGTTTAATCGGGAATCCTGTCCCAGTAGTGTTAGTTTAATCGGGAATCCTGTCCCCGTAGTGTTAGTTTAATCGGGAATCCTGTCCCCGTAGTGTTAGTTTAACCTGGAATCCTGTCCCCATAGTGTTAGTTTAATCGGGAATCCTGTCCCCGTAGTGTTAGTTTCAGGAATCCTGTCCCCGTAGTGTTAGTTTAATCGGGAATCCTGTCCCCGTAGTGTTAGTTTAATCGGAAATCCTGTCCCCATAGTGTTAGTTTAATCGGGAATCCTGTCCCCGTAGTGTTAGTTTAATCGGGAATCCTGTCCCCGTAGTGTTAGTTTAATCGGGAATCCTGTCCCCGTAGTGTTAGTTTAATCGGGAATCCTGTCCCCGTAGTGTTAGTTTAATCGGGAATCCTGTCCCCGTAGTGTTAGTTTAATCGGGAATCCTGTCCCCGTAGTGTTAGTTTCAGGAATCCTGTCCCCGTAGTGTTGGTTTCAGGAATCCTGTCCCCGTAGAGTTAGTTTCAGGAATCCTGTCCCCGTAGTGTTGGTTTCAGGAATCCTGTCCCCGTAGAGTTAGTTTCAGGAATCCTGTCCCCGTAGAGTTAGTTTCAGGAATCCTGTCCCCGTAGTGTTAGTTTCAGGAATCCTGTCCCTGTAGTGTTAGTTTAATCGGGAATCCTGTCCCCGTAGTGTTAGTTTAATCGGGAATCCTGTCCCCGTAGTGTTAGTTTCAGGAATCCTGTCCCCGTAGTGTTAGTTTAATCGGGAATCCTGTCCCCGTAGTGTTAGTTTAATCTGGAATCCTGTCCCCGTAGTGTTAGTTTAATCTGGAATCCTGTCCCCGTAGTGTTGGTTTAATCGGGAATCCTGTCCCCGTAGTGTTAGTTTAATCGGGAATCCTGTCCCCGTAGTGTTAGTTTCAGGAATCCTGTCCCCGTAGTGTTAGTTTAATCGGGAATCCTGTCCCCGTAGTGTTAGTTTAATCGGGAATCCTGTCCCCGTAGTGTTAGTTTAATCTGGAATCCTGTCCCCGTAGTGTTGGTTTAATCGGGAATCCTGTCCCCGTAGTGTTAGTTTAATCGGGAATCCTGTCCCCATAGTGTTAGTTTAATCGGGAATCCTGTCCCCGTAGTGTTAGTTTAATCGGGAATCCTGTCCCCGTAGTGTTAGTTTAATCGGGAATCCTGTCCCCGTAGTGTTAGTTTCAGGAATCCTGTCCCCGTAGTGTTGGTTTCAGGAATCCTGTCCCCGTAGAGTTAGTTTCAGGAATCCTGTCCCCGTAGTGTTAGTTTCAGGAATCCTGTCCCCGTAGTGTTAGTTTCAGGAATCCTGTCCCCGTAGTGTTAGTTTCAGGAATCCTGTCCCCGTAGTGTTAGTTTCAGGAATCCTGTCCCCGTAGTGTTAGTTTCAGGAATCCTGTCCCCGTAGTGTTAGTTTCAGGAATCCTGTCCCCGTAGTCTTAGTTTCAGGAATCCTGTCCCCGTAGTCTTAGTTTCAGGAATCCTGTCCCCGTAGTGTTAGTTTAATCAGGAATCCTGTCCCCGTAGTGTTAGTTTAATCAGGAATCCTGTCCCCGTAGTGTTAGTTTCAGGAATCCTGTCCCTGTAGTGTTAGTTTCAGGAATCCTGTCCCTATAGTGTTAGTTTCAGGAATCCTGTCCCTGTCAGTCTCAGTTTCTTTCTGAATGATGATTAGTCTTACCTCATTTGAGTTGCCATTTTCATTGAATCCACCAAAGACATACATGTGATTGCGGACACAAGCTGCACAGCTACCAGACATACCAGGGGGGCTACTCCTCGTGTCCCACAGATCCCTGCCAGAAAACAGTACACAAATATTGAACGTCTACACATAGCAGCGGTTCCTCACAAGACGGAATCTTATATGTTCAATTTCAAGGGCCAAAGCTGAGTAAAATGGGATTATCAACTATAACCAAGATTTTGTGTAATTGCACTCAATATATATTTAAATCCAATGATTAAAAGCTACAAAATTTAGTACTTGAGAGCAGAAAGTGCTCAGGATGTAGTGAGGTTCATTGGCGGTTATTTAAATTGAACAATTTGAATCATCCCCCTCCCCCCCGCATACTTTTGACAACAAACTTATACCACTGATGTGACTTATTCATACATGTATGATTTACAAATGTAATACAAGCCTCAAGTTATAGTTCCAATCATCTGAATACGTTTGGTCAATTGTCTTTGCATTTATAATTGATTGTGAATCAGTAGCCTATGAAACTTCAAAGCTCGCACAAATATCTAACGAGATGAAACGACACAACATAAAGATTCTGGGAATCTGTGAAGCACGCTGGACTGGTTCAGGAAAAATCACAACAAATGATGACTTGACCTGGGCGAGTGCCGAACAAGCAGCTAAAGATCGGGAAAAATGGAGAGATCTCGTTGCGGCCTTATGTCCCATCAGGGATGAAGAGGATTAAGTAAGTAAGCAAGCCTATTCAATGATGACATCAATGAATACGGTCAACCATTGTGTACACTGTCATCGGGTCCAAACATACAACAACAGCTTTGAACAAAAAACGAGCGCATACTGTAAAGACAAGTATGGGTCGGGTGTCCGGGTACATTGAGCTAAGCCACAGGGTCTATTCAGAACCGTATAACTGAAAAGAGATCACCTTCACAAGGTGTCTCTGAAAACCTGTTGAGCAATGAATGCAGTTACTTCATCAATGACAACGGACACTTACCATATCTGGGCTTCTATATTGTAATACCACAATTCCTTGCCATCCAAATACTGGTCACTAGGATCACTTGTCGAGAACGGAGGAAGTTCCTGAAATACAATATATGCAAAGATTGAATCAGCTGCTCAAGATATTTACATTTTGACCGATTTTGACCCTTGCAGTAACGCTTTCACGAAGATGACAACATGTCAGATGTAATAACTTCTCAGGATGCATGGTATTATTACATCTTAAAACCAAGTCAGCTTTTAGATAATAATTTTTCAGTTTCTTTTCAGGTTATTACATGTACCAATAGTGTAACATACCGAGTATAATCATCTTACACTCATAGTGTTAGCCAGAGGGGTGTCTGGGTGTCTTTTGGACACCCTGTTTCAATTTTGGACACCCCATTTTTATCTGTCATTTACATGTGAAAGTATTGTAAGTGAACAATTTTGAAATTTCCAGCAAATTTGGACACCTGGCTAACCCCTTACTTACACTGTAGCCTCCCCATACAAGCATAAGGTCACCGTAGGTCACAGCAACATGGCCGCTCCTTGGGATGGGTTGCTTACGGTTTTTACAGACACGTTTACCAGCTGATTCCATGGTGATCTAAAAGTTCAGTACTGTGGAATATGAGAATGTCAAGAGATGGCTGTTTAGATGACAAATATATTGTAAGATTACTTACTCATTAGGCAAAATGATGGGTGATCTTGGATCTTGGTGATAGAAATCAACCGTCATATTAATGCAGTTGGGTCATACCGCAAGGTTGGGGGAAGCTTTGTGACATTGTGTCCTTGTTACGAAGGTAGACGTACCATTCATTATCCTTATTATGAGTGTACATTCTTGGGTCATTCCATCAGGTTGGGGCAAGCTTTGTGACATGGTGTCCTTGTTACGTAGGTAGATGTACATGTACCATTCATTATCCTTATTATGAGTGCACATTCTTGGGTCATTCCACCAGGTTGGGGCAAGCTTTGTGACATGGTGTCCTTGTTACATAGGTAGATGTACCATTCATTATCCTTATTATGAGTGTACATTCTTGGGTCATTCCATCAGGTTGGGGCAAGCTTTGTGACATTGTGTCCTTGTTACGTACAGTAGGTACATGTAGATGTCCCATTCATTATCCTTATTATGAGTGCACATTCTTGGGTCATTCCACCAGGTTGGGACCCAAGCTTTGTGACACGGTGTCTTTGTTACGATCTCTGTGCCTTGAATAATAATAATAATAATAATAATAATACAGAAGATTTATAATGCACACATATCCACCAAGAAGTGCTCAAGGCACTTTACAGTAAACAAGAAATCATACAATAGCATAACAATACAATAGCAGATAATACTAAACAAAAGATTTATAAAAAAATAAAATAAAATAAAAAAAAGCATAAATGAATGTTAGTAGTCCTTACAGGCAATACATATAAGATGAGTTTTTTGTTACAATAATGTTAATTAGGATAATGTTAATTAGGAGTCATAATAAATGGTACATTTACCTATGTACATGTAACATTGGACGCCTATCACAAAGCTTTCCCCAACCTGGTGGAATGACCCATTTACAGAAATGTTCAACCTAATGTATACACTGTCTTTAAACAGAAATCTTTCTGAGAAATAAATTGAAAGCTGTAATTTTTAAGTCTCAAGAGATCCATTTGACACAGACTTTTTGCAAAATGTGGACTGGATTACTCAGATCGGACTCGGACTCCACCCTTTCGGACTTGAACTAACACTCAGACTTGGAGGTTTGTGACACGGACCTTCCTCCATGATCAGACTCTGAGGCAAAATGGATTGTTTATCACTAACGTTAAACAATTAACCCTCCTACTTCTGGTACCTTTTTCATACAAGTTGATCCACCATTTGAAACCATTGGCTTTTGTGGTTTTTAATGGTGAAATAACTGTGTACAGTATTGATTCCCCCAAATGGTTTTGAATGGTAGGTCAGCTAATACAAAACCTTGTTTGGATCTTTCCAAATGGTAGTACAGCTAATACAAAACCTTGTTTGGATACATCTAAGTGGTGAATCAATGTACCCTCTATGTATTTGAATGGATTTGAATGGTAGTAAAGCTTGCTACCAACACTGTTCAAATGGTATCACCATGTGTGTACAAAACCAATGGGCATTTTGGTAAGTGGAAATTTTGAATGGTTTCAAATGGTCAAACAGTAGGAGGGTTAATAAATGATTAGTGAACAAATTCCCATTACACTATTATACGTACATACATGTACATGCCATAACGTTAGGCATTACTGAGTACCTGTTCCTTCTTCCATGATTTACCCTAAAAACAACAAACACAAGGACGCATATAGCATGCAATTGTTTACTGATAAATGTATTATGAATGATTCAAATGGATTATGAAATTAAACAGCAATGTTCATTGTTGTGCGATAACTGGGCAATCGTACAGACAGCATAAATAAATGGATGACAGTCAACTCGCCCCCTGGACAAACTCGCTCCTTACAATCTCGCCCCTTACATGAAAACATGAAAATCATCACGTTTTAATTTAACGAAAATACAGAAATTACAAAAAATAATTAATTTACAGTTACAAATTAAAAAGAAAAAATGGGAAACTAGCTAAACAAAATACGGAGTAAAATAAATAAGTAAAATAAAAAAATAAGTAATTACATACAAAATACAAAATACAGATAATTAAAATGAAATTAAATAAACAAAATACAACTTTGTAAATATTCATAGAATATATCCTCAATTTACCCTAAATGACGCACCTAAGGATATATCATCAACTGGACAGTAACTTACAAATGAAAGTAGCAGTTTGTTTCAGTGAAGGATTCTCTTGTAAAATGCTGAATTTCAATGCATGATCATACGCATGGACGTCTTGAGCGCCGTTTTTTGAGACGCACAGAATTGTGATAATCCAAAAAAAAATTACTCACCCTCAAAATGTTAAAGTTTATGGGGGCACAGAAAATGTACCCAAGAAGAAAAACAGTTGAATCATGTTTCATCTTATTCCAGATGATTGTAAAACTGTTTTTAATCTTGAAAATAAAAATATTGTTTTAGATTTTTAAAATAAAATGGTATAATTTGGAGAAGCTCTCAAAACTTTTAATCAATATTCTTGAAAGACCAATAAAATGGAAGGTGGTTAAAATTTTTGCAAAATGTACTTTAACCAGTTCGCTTCGGATGCCGTGTATACACGCAATTTTTTTTTGTACAGCGGATCGGAGAGCGTCTAAACACGCATTCCGATTTTTGTGTGTGTCACCGGGAGACTTGTCAACACGCCACACGTGGCATGCCGTCATGGCGGCTGACGTGTATACACGCAATCATTTCTCGGAGTCCATGGGGTCACGGTTCGGTGGCCCCGGACAAAATGCACTGCAAATACTGAACGAGTTCACTCTTTTTGTTGATTTTTGCCTAATCCCTTTATCCAAGACCTGTTCCTTTGACGTACCAGCCAAGCATTTGTAAAGACGGATTTATATCCATTGTTTACGAGGCATTCGATCTCTCTCCAGGTATGCCGTCTTTTCGACCGGGCGCTGGTCGCTAATAGGCCGTTGCATCGGAGCTTGCCAACGGTCTAATTGTGCTGAACAAACACAACCGTAATTAAAAAACTAGCCATTTAATTCTCGAAATGTCAATGAGTAAAGGTGTTTATTTGGTTGTCCGAACTTAGTTTCATTGACAAAAATTTTTATTAATGGCTAGAAATTTTTTCAGATTTTTCACTGAAAATAAACCCGCACAGGGGACCGGAAAAAAATAAATATTCCCGACGTCAACTGGTTAAAACTTTGAAATGTGTAAAAATGCTGTTAACATTTTGTCAAATAAAAGATTTCTTTTCATAACCATGATATTAATGATTAATTTTCTCAATAATTTTCCACAACCGACAAAATAAACACCAACGAATTAAGTAGTCTTCATTCGCTTCTTCTATAAGGAATGTGTCCATTTTGAGGATCAGTATTTCTTTAAAATCATTGCAAATGCAAAGCATTCATATCTTTTTGTTTCCACAGACAACAGCTCGTTGACGGCATAGAAAAATAAAATCACAGATGTTCGTGAAAAAAAATTGAGGTCATGTAAATCCCTTACTATTTGTATCTAGAAAAATCAGTGGTTAAACAACTTTTTCCACTTTCACAAGCACTAACTTTCCAGTAAATCATATAAGTTTAGATAAGTTTATGCAACCATTAATACGCCATAGTTTTGTAAGTTTTCCGAGAAATGCTAAGCCAAAGGTGTGGCGAATTACGTACATGGACGATACTTAATAGTATACTAATCACTATAGTGTATAACAGTTACACAGTAAAAGAAACTAACTGTTTTTTTAGCTAGTTTTCTATGTATTCTATTTTAATTGTAACTGTTGAATTATTTCATGTAATATTTGTTTTTGTCGGGGGGGGGGGGGACTTTGTGAGGGGCGAGTTTGTACCAACAGGGGGTGAGTTTGCAAGGGACGAGATTGCAAGGGGCGAGATTGCAAGGGGCGAGATTGCAAGGGGCGAGATTGCAAGGGGCGAGATTGCAAGGGGCGAGTCTGCAAGGGGCGAGTCTGCAAGGGGCGAGTCTGCAAGGGGCGAGTCTGCAAGGGGCGAGTCTGCAAGGGGCGAGTCTGCAAGGGGCGAGTCTGCAAGGGGCGAGTCTGCAAGGGGGCGAGTCTGCAAGGGGGCGAGTCTGCAAGGGGGCGAGTCTGCAAGGGGGCGAGTCTGCAAGGGGGCGAGTCTGCAAGGGGCGAGTCTGCAAGGGGCGAGTCTGCATGGGGCGAGTCTGCATGGGGCGAGTCTGCAAGGGGCGAGTTTGCAAGGGGCGAGTTGACTGGCATGCTACCCTAACAAACATCAAAATCAATGATAACGTTACCGTTGCGTAGGCCTTGCCCCATAAATGTGGCACGGACACGCCCCCCCCCCGCGTATGGGGCGTGTCCGTGCCACATTTATGGGGCTAGCGTAGGCCTAGTGTAATTTTTGTTTTGGTCAAGGACTCATGCCAATGAGCATGAATAATGGGATTAGCTATTTATCAGAAGTATCATACATGTAATCCTTGAATATTACGTAATTGAAAATGTTTTTTTAAAATAATAAACAACTTCACCTGTTCCTTGCAAGGATGACTAACGACGTTATGCAGCGCCGCCTTTCTTACGTTAGCCGTCCGATCAGCTGTCTCTATCTTCCGCTCTGCAATTAACGCCCTCTTGTGGCAAATAAGTGACACAAAATAGGCGTGCTGAGCTGAGATATCCATCATCTCCAATGATCTCCTACCTTTTCCACTTCGTTTCTGAGTTTTGAGCGCAGCATATCCACATAATATGCATTTTGTGTGATTTCTTTTTCAGTTTTTCTTCTGTCTTGGACCACGTCGTAAAAAAAACGTAACGCTGCAGTGCCGTACAAAAAACTGAGTTGTGACAGAGTGTAACGTTCGATCATCAAGACAAGAACTTAAGAAGACAGTGACAGTGTGCTGAACTTTTACTTTAGTTTAGTCGAAGCAAACCAAAGGCCAAAGGAAAGGTCTCGAAGATTTACGGTACAGTGTAGGTGTACGTACATGTAGGTTAGGTAAGAAACTCTTTGTCTAATGTTTATGTCTTATTGGAATTGTTTGTGTTTTGGAACCAGTCCCCAGACTTCGTTCCTTCTCTTTTGAGTTACTTTTCTTTCAAGATCAAGTGCCCACCTAACAAACAAGTTACTGAACCGGATGCCAGTGAACTCTTCCCCTGGCAAACTCACCCCTTGGTAAACTCACCCCTTGGCAAACTTGCCCCTTACAATCTCGCCCATTACAAACTCGCCCCCTGCTGGTACAAACTGGCCCCCTAACAAACTCGCCCCTCACAAAGTCGCCACTGACAAACTCGCCCCCCCCCCCCACTGACAAACTCACCCCCTGTAATTTTTTGACGCATCTCACGCTATTGAAACCGTGTTCATATAAATAAAGTAGGGTTTTCAGGTGAAAAATTATTCCTAAACCAATATGCTCAATATTTATATCAAATTAAAGGTCTTGATGAAAGAAATACAATAATTTTTAAATCAAGAAAATCGGACGAGTAGTTTTTGAGGAATCCTGTTTTATTTAATCAAGTATACAGCATTAGCCTGACTGTCCATACATTACACTGTGTACATCCCTAATGGCAACAAAACCGTTGAATCAGCCTACACACACCGTGATACACACGCACAGCGTTCGTGCCCGTTTCCCTCATAAGAGCTTTGAAAGGGTGTAAAAAATACACTCTCCGCTCAAAACTAAACACAATTACGGCTCAAAACTTTCACATATGATAGAAAAGAGGTGTAAAATTCATTCAGACACCGCTCTTACCTTTCAACTTGAAAATTTCACCTCGAAAAACGGTGTTTACTTTTTATCTCTTTGTAACTTCGGTTGTAGAGTAGCTGTGGAGATCGAGCAAGCATGGGTATGTAAAGGAGCCCTTTGACTCAATAGGGAAACCCGTTTTCATGTCAATCACAATGTACTCGGGCGCGGAGACAGCTCCGAAGTTGATGCCCTCCACAGAGCGTGGCAAATTTTAGGGGCCGAATGCACCCGATCTCGGAACACTTCGCGAAAGGCTGGGCGGGACGAGAGTGGTTCATTCATAAAAACCTAGGCTTTCGCACGTACTTCCGATTGCTATTTTATGTACATTGTTGGATAGCTGAGACTTTTATAAGCTTTCCAATGAGCTATTACATGTAAGATTTCGACAGGTGAAAGTAGTAGAATTTTTTTATTTAAAATTTTGATGTTTTTTGTTGCGGGCGATGCACTATGCGTGTGGAGGGCTTCAGTCAAGCACGTACTTCTGAAAACCCTAAATAAAGGCAGGATGTACAGGGATATAATTATTTTAATTAATGAATCCAATTATTATTTTTAAGTCTTATAACTCTATGGTAAATTATTTCATCTTGGCGCTAGTGAGACCATGGAGGAAGAAAGAGAATGATCAAACATCATTTCAATTGACGTTTTATTTAATGAAAACAAATATTACAAGAAATGATTCATTTACAGTTATAATTAAATAGAATAAATAGGAAACTAGCTGAACAAAATACTGAGTAAAATAAATAAGAAAAAATAAAAATAAATTAGTAATTACATACGAAATACAGAAATGTAATTAAATCAAACAAAATAACTTTGTAAATTTTTCATAGTAGGCCAATTCCAGCGTGACTCACGGGACAAAAGATAGCAAATTTGAATCTTTTAACTGACTGACAAAAATATAGAAGCAGAGTAACTACTGAAACTTCATTCAATTATAAAGTACTAATGATGATATTAACATAGTAGAAAGTATTCAGAAATTCATCCATATATTTTGTGTGGTGTGAAACTAAGGAAAAGGTTAGCGTGACTCACGGGACAAAAAAGGGCAGTGATTTCCATGTTCTAAATAAAGTTCGCAAAAATTTATCTGTTCTGATACCCTTAATATTCATTACTATATTGAAATATTTGCACGACTGTATCCTTTACAATATACAATAGCAAAAAAAAAAAATCTTCCGCCATATCCAAGTTTTGCTAAATGAAGTAACGTGACTCACGGGACATGGGAGCGTGACTCACGGGACATTATCTATGAGCAGATAAACATATATATGTGTTGAGAGTTTTGTTGCAATTTTTGAGCTTAGAATTAGTTAATACACTTTGCTGTGCTGCTCCTGTGCACCTTGACATTGGTTTAACCCCTTGATGAATAAAATATCTCATAAAACTATAAAATTCAAGGGTTAGAGAAATTGATAATTGTAGGGTTAGGGTTAAAGTTGTAAAAACAAGAAATTAACAAGAATTAAAAAGATTATTATTTTTATACAGTTCAAAGTTGCCCTCTGTTTTGAGTCTTTCTCTCCTATTACGTTGTCTCTCAGCATTAGTCTTAGCCATACTGTCACAAAGTTCATTAGCAAACACACTGATCAGTCATACCTCCACACACTATTGTTGTTAGAACACATACTCCCACACAGTACATGTACATCTACTAAAGAGATAACAATTCAGAATGAGATCTCCAAATCCAATCAGTGCATGTTCATTGACCTTTGCACTTATAAAATTCCATGAACCACATGGAAAATTCCATGAAATGTTTTGATTGTTTACAGTGGTTAGCTTACGGCTCATGAATGTTTGGGATAAAAGCTCAAAGGCCCTTTTCTCCCACCCCAATTATGTCAGAAATATGCATTACTGGTCAGCTGAATGGATTATGTATGGAGCATTGACAAATACAGAATTAGGTATCCTGGGATATGGAATTCTGTGCACAAGAGATATGGGTCTTTAATGAAAACAGTACAGTAGAAAGAAATTGTAATTGATTGAAATTAAGCATCATTATATCTTGTCAGAAAATCCATGAGAAAAAAAATCCATCAAACTTCCTGGACTATTCAGGATTTCCATGGTGTTAAATAGCGGAAGGGTGAGGGGGAGGGGGTTATTAGCTTGAGTACATGTTGTTGCTTCAATAGCTGTTTTATGTGGAGACAAATTTCCATTGAAGTGACCATTTCAAATAACAGAGATTGGCCTGATATTGTGAATCATGCAACATTGTGACTCACTGGACATCGTGACTCACAGGACATATTTTGGATACTCATACTTTGTTAAATAGTAATAAAAAAATCTAAGCAGTATGGTGCCTTATTGAGATGAAGTCTCTAGGAGATAGCCAGGGAAAAAAAATGATAACCCCATTGCCCATCTTTATGAGAATCCACTTTTACCATTTTTTCGTGACTCACGGGACATTGTGAGGGGGGGTCATAGATCAATGCTCATAATATTAGCAGTGTGTTAAATATATGTACAAACAAATTATTTTATTGTTTAACATATTACTAATTGTTCAGAAAACAATATAAATTAATATATTTCAGTTATTCTAATTATTTATTTGAATCTAAGTTTTCATGAAAAATGACAACAAAAATACACAAAAACAGAATTCCGTGTTCAATGTGTGATCATTTTGTGCATAGACATCCTACAGATGACAAAAAAGTGTTTTTGGATAGTCTGATATGTATATTGTTAGGGATCAGAAGCATTAGAGGATTAATTTGTTTAAAAAATTTGGGGCATGTGGAACCTTTCTATGGAATTGACCAGTACATGTACATAAAGTATACATCGTATTTATCAACTGTTTTGTTTAGCTAGTTTTCTGTGTATTCTGTTTTAGTTGTAACTTGAATTATTTCATGTAATTTTTATTTTTGTTAAATTATATTAAACCAGTCTCAATAGTGTGAGATGCATCCAAAAATTACAGGGGGCAAGTTTGTTAGGGGGCGAGTTTGTACCAGCAGGTCTCTATACTAACTGGATAGGAGATCGCGCCGCTTGGCTGAAGGAGATCGTGCCGATTGGCTGAAGCTCGCACTGATTGGCTGAAGCTCGCGCTGATTGGCTGAAGCTCGTTGTTCTCCATCTTTATTCCCCCAAGAAAGCAGACACATGCGTGACGGCCGGACAGGTTTACTGCTTCCCGACCGACGACAATGCCAAGTGCTGCTGAACCAGTTGTTGTTATTGTCTGTATGCTAACATGACATTTGACTCTTGACCTTTTGGGGGAACCAACATGGCGGCTGGTTACTTCAACTTTTTATAGGCCAATCAGCGCCCATCTCCTATCCAGTATAGTGATCAGTGGTCAAAACAGGCAGTCAACTGGTTTTGACCACTATAGCAATATAGTATGAGGGTTAATGTGGTAACTTCATTTGTGAAATATTTAATTTGAAAGTGGTTTTAGGATGTCCCCTTTCTGTTGATGGCACCTATTATTGATTCTTTTTTACCTTCCTACCCCTAACCCCCCCCCCCTCACCCCTTTAAATGGCCCTCTAGTATAGTAGTAGACTAGTATAATTCCTATTCTATTATAACTTGTATTTTAACCCTCCTAAAAAACTATTGATGCACTTTAGTGGAAAGTTGCTGTGGAGGTCAAAACCAGTCAACTGCCTGTTTTGACTGTTGACCCAAATGTGCACACGGGGGCATTTTTGACTGGTTTTTGCTGTTATTTTGACCACACTGAACAATACCAAACAATGCAAATTACCAGTAAAAAACATTCGACTCATTTTGACCTGTAAATGTACGTATTACACAAACTTGTTCATTTCAATTATCCTTGTTATTCACTAAACATTATTTCTACATAGTTATCTTGCCTCAGCAGATGGTGTACAGAGAATATAATTGTTAATCATTGTCAGGTCTGTCCATGCACGACAGTAATAACAACCTTGACCTGTGCAAATAGATTCCTCCAAAGTTCCAATGTTTTCCCAGATTTATATTAACAGTTGTAGCCATTACAGGTGGATGTAATAGAAAGTCAATGAGACCAATCTTGATACTAAAGAAAATCTTGGTTTTGATCCAAACAAAATTGAGTGGCTCAAAATGTTGTCAAAAAGTGCCAGTCTGAAAATTATGTCCAGAATATGGGTGCACTCTTGAAAGTGGTCCATAAAAAAAATGATATAAATAGATTTTTTTTTAAATCTTCCAATATCCATCAGTGCACTTTTGGAAACATGCCCTTATCTTCAAAATACACAATGCTTTTTCGTTGATCTTTCATATTCAGCACTTACATGTATGTAAGTGCCCCTTGGAGGTTAATCTAAAAAAAATACCTGCAATTTTGAATTATAGATTTAACTAAGGCTAGTGAAAATCGTGATTTTGTGTAGGAAAATTGTAATAAATTCTGCCCACAAAAGGAATAAAATGTGCAGTATCAATGTAAAGAATGGCGAATTTTCTGAAGTACATACAAGTAAACATCATGTATAGAACACACCCTGCCAATCTCTGTACATTGTATATTTAGCTCTTGTTTATTGACCAATGTGGTTGATTGAAAAGCCAGCACTGTGCATACAGTACGTTACTGATACACAAAGTGCAATGCCTTTCTCTGACAAGTTAAGCATGCATGTCTTTGAGCAAGACACTTTACTATAATTGCTTCTCTCCACCCAGGAGTAAATGGGTACCTGTGAGGGCAGAGTTGGTTGTTGTGTTTGATTAGCCCATATGCGCTGTAATGGCAGCAATTGAACTGTATACTCCCCAGGGAGCTGAGATGGTTTCAGGAATGATTTATGCGCCTGATGAGCAGGGGTAATAATGTATAGCGCTGTGATACATTGTGTAAGAGCGCTTTAAAATGCCTCCATTATTATTATTATTATTATTATTATTATTATTATTATTATTATTATTATTATTATTATTATTATTATTATTATTATTATTATTATTATTATTATTATTATTATTATTATTATTATTATTATTATTATTATTATTATTATTATTATTATTATTATTATTATTATTATTATTATTATTATTATTATTATTATTATTATTATTATTTCGCGTTAGCACAGCATGAACAGAAAGATCTTGTTTTCCTTTCTGCCGGTTACACCTCGAGTCAAGCTACGTCCTGTAGCCTTAGATCTCGAGTGTCTTTCGCAGAATCCTTGCTGTCCCTAAGAGTGCCGCCTTCTGTAGTAATTCTACTCTAACAGATGTTCCTATCTCCTTGAGATGTTTCTCCAACGCCTTCGGGATTGTACCCAGTGCTCCCACTACCACAGGAATAACCTTGACCTTGACTTGCCACAGCTTATGAGTTCTCTCGCTAAATCCTGGTATTTCTGTACCTTCTCCTTCTCCTTCAAGCTACTCTACTATCACCCGGCACAGCTATATCAATAAGATGACACATCTTTGCATGCTTATCCAAGACAACAACATCCGGCCGTCTATGTTCTATAACATGATCTGTCTGGATGTTGAAGTCCCAGAGAATCTTGACATGATCCGTTTCTTCAACCTTTTCCGGCACATGGTCGTACCATTTCGATTGCACCTTGACTCCGTACTTCTTTAATTCTCCCCAAATTTTAATTAAATAATGGTTGGAAGTATACACGAAGTATGTATATCACACCACATTAGGCCCCCAAAAATGGTCTCTGGTTTCTGGTCATAAGTCAGCTTCAAAATCAGCATGGTGACGCGCTTCATACCCTTATGTGAAAAAGTCGTTTAAAACACAGCGTGGAAGAATTGCAATCGATCCAACAATTTTGGCAGCAATTGGACATAGTTTCGTAGAAGAAAAAACAAGAAAACTAAAAATGCTGACTTGCGGGTCTGGGGCGACTGAAGACTTTCTTTTTTTGGGGAGGGGGGAGGACCTTAGAACCAATAGGGCAAACATTATGATGATTAATTTAGCTTTTTATATTATGTTTTTATTATATTGTTTGATTATGTTTGGCAGCATTATGGAGAGCCACTAGATTGTGATTTGGTTTGCATTTTGGTAATCCTACAGGGGTGCTGTCAACATTTTGTCATGTTTACCTTATTTTCATCATGTATATGTATTTTATATTTTTATCTAATTGTTTTTTACCATTGTGTTTGTGATTGTTTCTGCCCTGTGAAATAATAAATGAAATGAAATGAAATGAAATGAAATGTACAATTAATACTTAAACATGTACAGTGCATCATGTGCGAAATTCACCATCCAGTTCCTGGCTAATAATAATAATATGCCCTTCCCCTTCCTACTTGAAGCCAGCGTACAGGGCTTGAATGTTGGGGAGAAATTAACTACACAACAGGGCTAGTAACTCCAGAAGTTTACTACGACCGGAAATATTTTTACAAGGCCATTGTCAAAAATAAGCGAAACCTATATATTTGAGTGTCTTTTTCATTTTATATCACTTTTTATCAGTGTATGGAATAACCACTAGACAGCCAGACAAGTTAAGTCATTCACTGCACAGGACAATAAAGGATTACGAGTCATTTTATGCATTTTACTATATTTTTACTATATCTGTGAATGCATCCACACTGGAGTGCCATGGTCGAGCGGTTTAGTGCATTGGATTTGTGTGCTGATGGCTGAGTCGTCAGAATGTGGGTTCGAATCCCAACTGCGACCGGGGTACTTGTGTCCTTGAGCAAGACACTTTACCATAATTGCTTCTCTCCACCCAGGGATAAATGGGTACCTGCGAGGGCAGAGTTGGTTAATGTGTTTGATTAGCCCTATATGCGCTGTAATGGCAGCAATTGAGCTGTATACTCCCCAGGGAGCTGACATGGTTTCAGGAATGATTTATGAGCCTGATGAGCAGAGGTAATAATGTTATGCGCCTTGAGCACCAGTTTGGTGGATACGTGCCCCATATAAGTCTACATTATTATTATTATTATTATTATTATTATTATTATTATTATTATTATTATTATTATTATTATTATTATTATTATTATTATTATTATTATTATTATTATTATTATTATTATTATTAAGATGTGTTCAGAAACACCAATAGTGAAATATTCAGCATTTTTTCATTGTGTGGTTAACAATGAAATAGTGAAAATGTATTCAGATTGTTTGTATTCATTCCAACATAGAAGTTAAATCTGTTCAGATGAATTTTAGAAATTATATCACTAAATTTACTAAAATAATAGCACCATAAAATAATTCATGAGATATTTGATACCATTATCAACTACATTAGACACCAAGTGATCATTTACGTTTTTGAAAATATTTACCTGAAGTGTATGGCATTCAGTTTCAGTGTGTACATATACATGTAACAGTCACAAGTAAGAATGGTACAGCGGAAATGATTGTTTTACATGTAATTCATCCTGACAGCAATCAACCATAACCCGAAGTGACTTTGGGAAGTCTACTTAATATTTATTGTGGTTAATGCAGGAAGGTCAAAGCTCTTAAATGAACAGGGCACTCCTTCTCAACCATCACTCAGTTTTTTTGTTTTCTGACAACAGCTTTTCACTTTTCAGTTTGACGTCCATGGGTGAGTTGGACCACGCATAGGCCACCGAGATGGCTTGGTTTAGTGCCCTTGTTCGTTGTGATTGGGACATCTTGGTATTTTGGTGTATGGTCGCCTTCTCTCTACTGTTTCTGCTTGTGCTACTTGCCACTGTGTTCTTTGGGGAGGTAAGTCTAAACACGGTCAATCATCATAAATGTAAAAAAAAGAAGAGAGAATTAGATGTTGCAAACTGCTTACCAACTGAAAGGACCTGTAGTATAAATGCAAAAAAAACCTCCTATAGCTGAACTTTAGCGGCAAGTAGCTATAGAGGTCAAAACCAGTCAACTGCCTGTTTTGACTGTTGACCCAAATGTACACACAGGGGAATTTTTGACTGGTTTTTAGGCCAAGTAAAAAAAATACCAGTTGATCGTCCTGTTTTTTCTTCAAAAAGAGGAGGATGAGGGCCTTTTTATTTTTTATTTTTTAGATGGCCGCCAAGCATTTAAATTCAAAATGGCCACCAATTTTTCAGTTTGAAATCACAGCCAACTTTTTTTTATAGCTACATGTATCGAACAAGTAGTTGAGTAAAAATATTCATGTTAAACAATGTTTGATGTATTTTTGTTAAACCCATTTGTTTCTTTTAATTGCATTTTCGCTGATATTTACTTTTAAGTAAAAATCTTTAATGTCTAAGTTTTATTTAAATCCTTTAAAGTACATCATCGGTAAGTTTAAATCAAAAGTCGAAAGAATGGTGCCAAGATGAAGTAAAAATACATTTGAGAAAGGACCTGCTAGGTTTGAAACGTAAGGCCAATAACTACTATTTTGCATTTATACTACAGGTCCTTTAGGTTGGTAAGCAGTTTGCAACAGCTAATTCGCTATTTAAATTGTGTAATGTTTACCTTGATTCAACAAAAGAAGTTTTGCCAATAATACCAATGTTGTACATTAACCCTTCTACTTTTGGTGCCTTTTTCAAACAAGTTGATGCACCATTTGAAACCATTCGTTTTGTGAAACACCAAGGTGTAGTGTATCCACCATTCAAAACCAATTGAATGATTTATAAGCCACTGTGTTTAGTACATTCACCATTTGAAACCTTCGGCTATGGAAACACACCAAGGTGTTGTGTATCCACCATTCAAAAACCATTTGAATGGATTCGAATGGTAGTAAAGCTTGCTACCAACACTTTTCAAATGGTATCACCATGTGTGTACAAAACCAATGGCCATTTTGGTAAATGGAAATTTTGAAGGGTTTCAAATGGTCAAACTCAAATTAAGAGTAAACCTTTTAACACAAAATAAAAATACAAATATGGCTGTAATGCACAGCAATTTACTTAGTAATATTTGAAGTCTAGAGTTGGCAAATAGTGCGCCATTATGCATCTAAGCTAAAAGGGTTTCATAATCCATATATGTCCATCTAATTTCCGGTACTTTGACTTAAATATCTGTGCTTTTAGTGCAGGCTTGTTTGAGCCTTGAGCAAACAGGTACTTTATTTTACCAAGATGGGTTGGCTATGTTTTCATTATTGCCTAGTTACCTCATGGTTACATTGGGTACATGTACAATCAGTTAGGATTATCTACACCTGAATTGTGCTTAAAGGTCCTAGGAAGAGTCAAATTGTGCTTATTTATTTTCTTTTGTTATTTTATCAATTGATATGAATAAAAAACGATTTTACGTTTAATTTATGTCTGGATTGGGCTAATTATTTTTAATTTGATTTTTACAAAATTGCCTCATCTAATTTCAAATGCTGCCCAACGCCGGTGGCGCTGTTCGTGGACGTGAGACCTAGGAGCAATAAACCATGAATAAACTAAGCTCCAATGTTAGGCACCAATGTTGCCATTGTGTTTAGTTGCTCCATGGTTAAACCGTGGGATTATAAAAAAGGGTCATAAACTGTGCGCAACGTACACATGTACAGTGTATGTGCACACGACTTGCAAGTTGCATAGTAAACATGACCGTATAGCACCGATAAATCTGTACTGTAGGCTCTACCGTAAAACGAGCGCAAGGCCCGTCGAATCAATGGCATGGATACACATGGCCAGGAGTCATTGGTGAATTGTGTAAGCCGTCGTTTTGTCCGTTTCAATACATAATTCTGCACTCGTTGTTTTTGATACTAGATCCAAAATCACACACATAATTAACATTGTCAAAGAATTGTACAATGACATCTTCAGTGACTTCACAATGAAACGACATTTTTAGCGTTAATGTGGTGTGCGAGTGTAACAATCGACCTCTAACGTTAGTAATAAGCCTATTGCTTGTGGGTGCACATACACATGTAAGTTACACGGAAAACAAAGCAACTTACCCTGAGACTTTCTCGCTCAAGAAAGCTACTCTTTTCTTTTCTGGACGTTTCTTGGCCTTCTGACTTAAGGAAATATTGTTGGTACTGCATCAGGCGCAGCATGGCTTTAAATCTCATGCCAAACTGGCTCTGGAGCCCCGGTCAAAGTATGTTGGCTCAAAGTGAGCGCTACATATCATAGAGTGCTCCGTTGGTCCTGACCATTTCGCCCTGGTCAGCTTCACACTCGCCGTCCAAATTCGCCTGTATTTAGGGTCTGGTGGAAATCGGTGAAGGCTGACACCTTCCTTTGTGGTGTTGCTACACCCAGCAACAACACACCTACAAGGCATTTCCCAAAAATGTGGGATATCTACTAAATTTAGCTGAAAAGAAGATCTAATATGACACATCAACTTCAGTGGTTTTGAGTACGACTTGACTGAAACTTCATCGCAGGCAGTGCTGGACCTTCCTAGGTCTACGTCACGGATTTGCGGATTATAATATGATAATGAGGAGGTAGGGGAGGAGCGTGGCGCCCCCCTAATTTCATAATTTATTTTTTTAATGGTGCAAAGGGGCGGGGATAAAATAGACAAATGACAAATATATGTTCCAATAGGTATACTTTATTGTTTTCACTGTTAAAAATTTCTATTTCCTAGGACCTTTAAGTTAGATGTTTCTGCATGATTGGGGTTTTTTTCATGGTAGGGATGAGGACAATCAGCTTCAATGAAAGGAATATATATGGGCTTTGGTGCATGTGTTAATTCAAGGTGACTGATTCTAGCTTATACACAAAAGCCTCTAATCCATAATGAACAGTGAGTCAACTCCATCCATTTCAGGTGTTTACACACCCGATAGTTTGTTCACCCTAGTTGTAGAAGTTTATTGACTCTAAAACGGACACCAACTGTACATAAATGACACTTTCTGTGCTGTGTACAGGAACTTTAACCAAGTTCATTGGTGCATTTCATCCCAGTCTGATCCAAGCTTTATGATTCACCATTATTAACTGCGTGTTTACAAAATGGCTCTCACTGTGGTGAAAGTTTGTTCACCCTAGAAGTTTGTTCACCCTAGAAGTTTGTTGACCCTGTGGAACCCTCGGGTGATGATCAATTGGGATGAGTCATTGCTGCACACAGTGAGCAAATAATGTGTGGTATGGAGGCCTTGTGGTTGTGTGTTTATGTTGATTGTCAGTAGTGTTAAACACATGCCAGAGAACATACATATGTACATCATCATTTTGCCAGCTGTCTGGCTCATTTTGATATTCTATTTATTAGGTGTTTGGGCTACAGTGTTCAAGTTATTTTTCTCTTTTTTTTCTTCTTTTTATGAAAATCCTCCAAAATGTGTACCCTACATGTATTTGAAAAACTCAAAACTTGATACATCAAAGAACATAGATAACCCTCATTGTTATGACATCATAATTGCATAATTATCAAGTTACATGCAAATCGAATGAAATGTTTTGAAATTCCTGAACCAAAAATGTAACGAGGTATTCAATGTTTAGTGGGTTTCTTGTGGTAGGATGGCCTTGTAGAGGTGCTGGTCACCTGTTCTATCTTACCACTCACTGGCTTTGTTTAAAATGAATTTTTGTGTATTGTTTGTCTTTACGGTTTTGGGTTTATATTTAATTGATGTAATTTGATTGCCAGTGTAAAATGTAATAAAATAAATAAATAAACAAATAAATATGGATGTACATGTACCATGGAGGAAGGAAGGCAAGTATGCCTAATAGTAATAACCTCAATCCTCCAGAATAATTTTTTGGACAGACCGACATGTACAATGGTAACCTCAATCCTCCATTTTCATCCAGTGTCAAATATAGCCTGATAACCTCAATCCTCCATAATCCACCAAGCAAATAATCACATCTGCCCTCAATCCTTCAAAATCCTTCACCACTGCAATTTCCAAATAACCTCAATTCGTCAAAATCCTTCACTTTAGCAAAGAGGATTTTGGAGGATTTTGGAAGGTTAGGGCTAATAAAGAAGAAATTAGTAAGAATGCATTCTGCTTAATGCAGTAAATTTGTATGTGGAAATCACCGGGGCAATTCCATGGTTACTCACTTTACTTTTTTTTTTAAAGATATATTGGGCCCACTCTTAATGCCATAATTTCCTTATTAAATTTATTTCACTCATCATATTTCACTCAGCATTATACCCAGATGTTACTCAGCACACACAAATAATTTCAGAAATTTGTTATATACACATATTATAACAGGTCTGGGCATAATGCAACTACTGTGAAAAAAACCGATGAATGAAATATAGGCCCTATATTATGGCATTAAGAGTGGGCCCAAAACCTCAAAAATGTAACGTGAGTAACCATTGCCCACCAGCTGGTAATCCACTTATGCATGTTGTCTGGAAAATGACAACATGTCCGACGTAATAATAATATTCTCAGGATGTTATGACCATTACTGTCTCAAAAACCAATTAAGCTGTTAGATAATACATTATGTGAATTTAATTCTTTCATTCTGTTGAGTGATGCATCAGATTTGCACATATGTTGTGGCGGTCGTTCCCAAGAGAAGAAGTGTCTTATTGAAATGATCCTGTCCCTGTAGAATTCTTCAACTGTGACTTCCTTGTGTCATGCATTTCAAAGTTATTTCTTTATTTCATTTATTTACCCAGGGTGCCCAAAACGGTTAAAAACTTATTTCCATTGGGGCCCTGCACATGTATACACACAATTAAAACTAATGAAAATACACATGGAAATAAGATGATGCAATATTTAGCAATTATACAACATCGCTTAAAATATTAAATTTTATATAACACCCAAGTAGATCCTTGTCATTTGATTGGAGGATTGTAGGTCATGCGGCATTCATTAATCAAACCATTACATGGCCTACGTCATAAACCGTGCATTTTGGTTCCATTCATTCACCGTGCATTTTTGTTCCATCCCATCTGATCTATTGCACGTTAGACCACATCATGCGTTTTACACAGCAGTACAAAACGCCCTCTTTTGACAAGACACAACCATTCAAGCAAGCCGTGCATCATTAGCCGAAAAATAAAGTAGTGGATGCCAGAATACAATCTTGTACATTTTGTTTATTCTTATAGTTTTATCCTCCAATCAAATGATAAAGATCTCCATTCGTGCAATGGAGAGAATATTTTCATTCGTTGAAAGATGGAATGTTCCATTCAACTCGGCTTCGCCTCGTTGAATAGAACATCTATCTTTCAACTCATGAAAATATTCTCACCATTGCACTCATAAACATTCATTATTTGTATAATAGTTACCTTGAAAATCTTTGGTTAAGCAAACACAAAGAAAACAATACATACATTTATGCAGTGTTTAAAATAATACAAATTCAAGGCAACACATTAATTCACTGAGTACGAGAAGGGCGAAAACCTTGCGAAAAGGGAGAACGGGGGAAATTCCCATCCAGGAAAACAAACAAATCTGGAAATTGCTATGCTACACATGGAGGCCACTCCCAAGCACTAAATGTCCAATATGTTGTACACATATCATTTGTGCATATAAGCCACACTAACCCTTTTAAGTAATCTTTTATGTAAAACTCTGAGGCCACTGGAGACCACTGTAATCTCCAATTACATACATACATGCATACGAAAACAGTTGTATACCACTGTAGACCACCTTGTTCAGTGGTGTCCTATACATGTATGTCTGTGTAAAGTACTTCTGTTGGATGCTGAGTGATGCTGGATTTTCAGCAGTTATTTTGTAAACACAGACTCTCAAGAGTAAGCCACCACCAGCCACTGAGACTGGTACATAATAGTATGCCCTGCAATACCAACAGACATATGAGGTCTTATGTTACTATGCAGTATAGCCATTAGGAGCCACTGCCTTCCATAGCAATGGCTTGGAGTGGCCTCAATGGTTTGTTCATAAATTTGTGCTGATAGTAGCAGGGTTTTAACCTACATGTACATTGTTACTTTTAACTTGAGTGATAATAAAGCTGGAAATAATATAAAATTTGAAACTTGGAAAAGTTAATCTCTTAGCTATCAATTCTATCAATTGTCATTTTGATTATTGTATACAGGACCAGAAGTCTAACCAAGATGACAGAGACATAAACATTCTGCAGCAGTTACTTCATCGGAAGGTGAGTTGTCTTCTCCCTGTCTTTCTCCCTAATCCGCTCTATGCCATATCTATATATATATCTACATGTATATCTATAGGCACCCCAGTAGCATATCACTGGTAAACGTGTGCTATTGGATCCATTTACATGCAAGTGTATGTAGTTACCAGGGAAGGTTTCAGTGAAAACAAGATGTCCAAGCTATACATGCTATGGAGTTAATATACACATAATGGAGTTAATAGATCAATAATGGAGTTAATATACACATAATGCCCCTAGCTTCGGAGAAAGGAGTCATTTTTCACCACAGAGGACTTTGATCTAGATCGTATAGATATTTTTCTTAGTTTTCTGACTTAACGTCTCAAACATCAATCCTATATTATTGGTTTGGTTCGCAGAAACAACATGTGGATGATGCCCACTGTCGCTAAGTGAGACGAACCGTATTGGATTACTTTACATTTCAACTACATGTAGCCTGCTCTAGCCATCCTCAGTAATCATAAAGTAATCATATTCCAATAAAGTCTTGCAGAGATTGGGTTTTTTTTTGGGGGGGGGGGGTATTTTACATCTAATCATGGCAATTGGCAGCCAGCCAGTGAAAGAGTGTAATGTGAGGTTTTGCCAGTTGCCTGTGGCAATGGCATGCATGCTTTCTGTGCATGCAGTGTTTTTCCAGTTCTGTCCAAGCCATGGAGGAAGGAAGCTTCCATGGTCATATTTTTTTCCACCAAGGTGACAGTTCCCATATGATACATTTGATATCAGACTCGGGTGTGTTCATGAACCCTATCATATAAACAGACCAGTCAAATTCTTTCTTTTTTTTTTAAGCTGAAGATATTGAACGATCGACAATGGCAGTCAAAACTGAAATGTACTTAATAATTAAATTACTGATACTTAAAATTTTGCAACTGCACTATGTTGCGTTCGAAACCTTCAGAATTCTTGAGGCAATTATTTATTCTATTTCATTACATACTACTGGATGATTGAGAACATACATCATCACGGTGATCAAAACTGTTGGCACACCTCGACACAGTAACATCTCACCAAGACAACCCCCTCTTTCCCACCCTTCCAAACCCTTCCAAACCCTTCCAAATCCTCCCAAACCCTCCCAAACCCTCCCAAATCTTCCCAAATTTTCCCAAATCTTTTTCATTCATTCATTCATTCATTTATTAACACATATTCCAATGTTGACAACAAGAATGTTGTTATAAGTTTTGAGGCTTTGCATGGTGGAATATCGATATCGTTTCGGTTTGCGGTAACACCATGTGTTTATCTCAACTAACGTGAAGCTGAGATACAGGTTCTGAAAAGAACCGTATCGCACAACTCGTATCTCAACAAGAATGTTGTTACAAATAATTACACAATATCAAGAGGTCCTACAAGAGGTCTTCCCAAATCCTCCCAAATCCTCCCTACCCACCACCACTTACCCACCACCACTTACCCACCACCACTTACCCACCACCACTTACCCACCACCACTTACCCACCACCACTTACCCACCACCACTTACCCACCACCACTTACCCACCACCACTTACCCATTCAGTGTTGAGTGCTTTGAATGTGGCTGGGATATCGCACAGCCAAATGTTTCCAAGGAAAATCTGGTTTTAACTCAACCTTGCATGTGGGTGTGCGTGGGGGGTAGGGGGGTTGCCAACAGGTGTTGCCAACAGGTGTTGTACATGATTGTAGAGCTACATGAAGAACTCTGGCAGATTCTGCCACTTGTTTTGGCAAGATCAGTAATGCTGTAACAGTGTATAAAGTACCTAATTTGTTGGGCAATTCACATGGGCAATTTGTACTATTTGTTTGGCACTGTGGTTAACAGTCTGGGAGGTATACGTGTTGGTTAATGTTTAGAAACCCTAAGGCCAAAAAAAAAAGACTCCGGTTTCTGGTCATCGATCGGCTTCAAAAGCGGTGCGGTGAGCACTTTTTTTTCAGCCATTTTTTTTTTTTTTTTTTTTTTTTTTTGCCAACAGGGAAATATGTGATACATTGTATACACGGGGACCAAATTTCCCATACAAAGTATGGTGGCTAAGAGAGGCCTCACAAATCGGACAAACGTTTATATCCCTATGTGAAAAAGTCATTTAAAGCACAGCACGGCAGAATTCCAATCGATCAGCAATTTTGGCTGCAATTGGACATCGTTTCATAGCAACAACAAAAAAGAAAATTAAAAATGCTGACGTGTGGGTCTGAGGCAACACTTGCGGAGACCAGAAACCAGAGACTTTTTTTTGTTTTTTGGGGGGGCCTAACATTTTGTGGACATACATTGTATTTACATTATTAACATTAATTACTACAGTGCCAGGGGCTAGGACATTTCAAAACTTTTCTTTCATTTTTGGTTGATGTACTGTAATTTACTATAAATTACTATAAATATCTTTATGGTACAGATGAGTACAAATCATTCACTGATGGAATTCTTCCATCTGTTGAACAATTTATATAATTTATGCTCTCTTCACCATAAATACAGTTTACTGTGTTTTTAAGTGACCTGCAGAAAGGAATCCACACAGGACTCGTGTGGGATTTGAACCCACATCCCTATACATACGTACATGTAGATGTATATCTGCAAAGATGTAAGATGTACAGTTTCGTGGCTATGATTATGTAGCCATCAATTACAAACATATTGATTGAGAAATACATCAACACTGATAACGCTGTGTTAAATATAATTTGTCTATGAAGGGCCGTGCATCACTGACAAATGATGGATAATAATAATAATAATAATGTGGACTTATATAGCGCACATATCCACCAAACTGGTGCTCAAGGCGCATTATATTATTACCCCCTGCTCATCAGGCTCATAAATCATTCCTGAAACCATCTCAGCTCCCTGGGGAGTATACAGCTCAATTGCTGCCATTACAGCGCATATAGGGCTAATCAAACACAATAACCAACTCTGCCCTCACAGGTAGCCATTTTCCCCCTGGGTGGAGAGAAGCAATTATGGTAAAGTGTCTTGCTCAAGGACACAAGCATCATGGTCGCGGTTGGGATTCGAACCCACATTCTGACGACTCGGCCATCAGAACACAAATCCGATGCACTAAACCGCTCGGCCATGGCACTTACACATAACACTGATAACACTGTGTAAACTCTAATTTGTCTATGAAGGGCCGTGCTTCACTGACCAATGATGGATGCAATTTGATGACAAACAATTGCACACTGCATGTGCTACATGTACACAAGGCCACAAAATAGTCTCCTGTTTCTGGGTTTTTTTTTTGTTGTTGTTGCTATGAAACGATGTCCAATTTCAGCCAAAATTGCTGGATCGATTGGAATTCTGCCGTGCTGTGCTTTAAACGACTTTTTCACATAGGGGTATGAACATTTGCCCGATTTGTGAGGCCTCTCTTCGCCAACATACTTGAGGGGAAATTTGGTCCCTGCGTATACAATGTATCATGTATTTCCCTGTTGGCTAAAAAAAAAAACATGGCTGGGAAAAAAAAGTGCATCATTTGAAGCCGACCGATGACCAGAAACCGGAGACTTTTTTTAATTTTTGTATGGCCTAATGCATAGTTAGGTATGCATTACCTAACTACCTCTGACTACTCCTAACCTCTATGCATTAGTTACTCTAATGCATCTAGAGTAAAAATCTTCACATGTTTTTTTCCATTGCCCTTCAATGAAAGATTTCACTTCTATCTCATAGCAAAATGCGACACGTAATTCACAGATTGCTAATCAATATTCAAGATTTGATAGACCCCTGGAAGACACCCATTGGTTTTCCCTGAACTTAGTTGAGAAACGAGTTACCCAATATTGGTTCTCCTTGAACCATAATCTCACTTAGCGACAGTCGAGATACATGTATGAGTTGCCTGAAAAGGTTCTTTTCAGAACCCTGTACCTCACTTAGCGATAATTGAGATAAACACATGGTGTTACGTACCACAAACTTTATAAAACTAACCCCCTAGGTATTCTGGCTAGGAACCTTCCTGAATCCTCCAAAGTCCATCAGAGCACTTTTGGAAACATGCCTTTATCTTCAACATGCACCATGCATTTTCGTTGATCTTTCATATTCAGCACTTATGGCCTATACTTCTTGCCAGGTAGTAATTTTGCCCCATTTGAAGAGGTGAAAGCACCAGTTTCCAGCAGTGCTGAATTTGTCCCAAAAAGTGCCCCTTGGAGGATTTTGCAGGATATGGGGTAGTTAGGGTTAATAAGGGATTGTCGTGCTGTTTGCCGCACTTGCAAATGACATGAGTCAGGCACGTGATGCCAGTCTTCATCGCTCTGATTGGTTCAAATCCTTTTACATTTTGTCCAGTCGGATTGTCGAAACTGTCTTGGGCATTTATGAATATCATTTCAAAAGCAAGAACAAAAATTCTGCTTAAAAATTTATTAAAAATTCATTGCTTTGAAAATGTTTTGAACGAAATTGTTTAAGATGGAAGTTGATACCTGCATGTACATGTTTATTCTTAGACAACATCATAAATATATGTTTGTATCCTTGTGTACAGTTATTTCCTATTGAGCCAAGCCTTGGATGGCAACTTACAGGTGTCTTCAATAATCTCCGTGTTTGGAAAAGACATCTATTCTTACAGAACAACACCAGTTTCACCTTGCATGGGTGCAGTGCAATACTGAGTGGAGAGGCAGAGGTATAATACAAACATTTCATTTTTTCTTGTATGCAAATTTTAAAAAAATGCAAATTATGCAAAATTCTGTCCAAAGGGTCAGTACTAAGCTTGGACGATATCGATTATTTTTCATCCACGATATATCGGCAAACATACATCGCGATTTTCGCGAGTATCGCGATTATTTTTTCATTCATGCATGATTGCTTTAGTGCTGTAGATCATATCACATGTTTTCACTGGCAGTGTCCTTGAGAGTATCCGGGTGATTTCATGGCAGGAAGTAATGTGTATGTTTATATATGCAGTTTTTTTAAAACCTTTTGTACAAGTTCAGATCTCCACAAAATATAATAATGTATTGCAAACAATGGCGGATAAATATGATTTGATATGTAGTTCCAATAAAAAAATTCCAAAATGTTTATAGTTTTATTTGTTGTGATGATGGTATCTCCTTAAAACATCATATAAAGATGTTGGTTTGAGTCAAAATTTTAGATTTTTTTTTTAAATTTTGACTTGGACATGTCAAGTATAAGAAATAAAAAGTGTGTGAGAATTGAGTTTTGTTTAACACAAGACCGTAAAATTTGCCTTTCTAAAAGGAAATTCTAAATGTTTAGATGAAAACAAAACAACTCTGGAAATTGCCAGTAAAACCAGTGAAAAACTTTGGTGATATATGTACATGTACAATGTACATCTTTATGGATGCATGATTCCAGACGGTTAGTGCCATTACAGTAAGAAATTAAAGTGTGTGAGAATTAATATTTTACGACACAAAGCCATCAAATTTCCAAATTTTATCAAGATTATCATTATCTACATAAATTTCAGATTCCAGACATTTGAGTTTTTAGGTGTTTGTGCGACAGCGCAAACACCTCTTGAAATGGTTTTTTTTCTCCTTCTCGATGAGACTTATCGAACATAAAAACATAGTTTCAAAGTTCACAGGGCCTTCAAACTTGACACATAGTTAGACCATAACATGGAGTTGTCAATAAATTTATGACCTCTCTTTCCCGTCGAAACCGGAAGTTTAAGTGAAAAAAATATTCTGAAGCACTTTTATTGGGTTTTTTTTCGTTTTTTTCTTCTTTTTTTTGTTCTTCTTTTTTTTGGCTCAGTACCTTAGTTTTGTGCAGAATACATGAGATGCTTGCCAGTTGTTTACATGTACTCAAGACTAGCCATGGCTTGACCAAGTTGGTAGGGCATAGGCTACAATGTCTGTACTGCCTTTGGATACTTTTGTCATGTTTTTATATGAAACACTGCAAAAGTACCGTACTAAATCTGTCCACCACAACTGATTTGCTGCAGGACATCATTACAACAATGCAGAATGTGACTAAACAGCAGGAATGGGACGTGGATATAGCTAGCATCACCCACTCCTCCCCACCGAAGATCATCCACGATCTGGACGAGGATTTCCCGGCCTTCAGGGATGTGATCCGCATCACATATTCCAGTCACTCGAAGCCGGTACAGAGTGGCGTCCTGAGACGTGTTTTGTCTCTTTGCTTTATGGAGATGCCTCTCTTGACATTTATGTTAAATGTACTGGACAAGACGACGGGAAGAAGGGACATCATTATTCAAAGGCAAGTCGATAAATTAATTTGCAATTTAAAAAAAAAAATTAAATGTTTTTGGACTGCAAGATCTATGACCTTTTATATTCGAGCATTGTTTTTATTTGATTATAATTGCCTTCAAATTATTCATTAATTTTACAAAACATAACAAATTTTGTCCCTCATTTCTCGTGTCTGGGAACACCTAATTGTTCAAATTTGTTTCTCAATTAAATACTGTTTTTTGAAGTAACCGGTTTTAAGATTTATTTACTCCCAGTAATCGCTTAGTGAATTTCCATTATTATGTCTATCAGATGAATAGTCTGGGTTTTAGGGATTCATTTCTTTTTATGTTTGGAACTATTTTAATTAAATTTTGTTTATTGTTTTTTAGTGGTAATTTCTGTTCTAATCAGACATTTTGTATAAAACTAATGATAAAACTCCTTCCCCCTGTGCTTGTTAACAACTGATTCAGTTCAGTGAGCACACACTCCTCTCCCCTAACCCCTAGGATCCTAGTCTCAACAGTTCCCGCCTGCGCGCCTCAACGAACTAATCCTCCAGCATCCATTCATGGGATGATCCTCCAGCAGTCTACTTAAGCAGCAGTATTTTCCAGAGTCCGGCATTCTCCTGAGGACGATTAGAGCATACTAATCAAAACGTCGAGTTGTACCTCCAGTTTTTTTCAGAACTAATTACTACTCAATTGAGCATTTCACATGGTGTCACCGCAATTACTCTTACTTAATGATAAAACTTGTTATTAATATAGGATTTATTATTATAAACATCAAGAATATATCGATAAATTGTTGTCCTCTTCTAAGTAGGGCCACGTACATACATATATGTGGGCTGGTTATAAACTGCTCCTTTAAGGCAAGGTCATTAGAGTTTCATTGCCTTATCCCCTTGATTGCCATGGTTACAGAATATGGAAGATTGAAAGAGATGGTTCGTGCTGGATGTTCAGTAAGAACGAAGAGCTCAAGGGGAGTAAGCAAACGTCGTGGTGCTATTTCCTTCTTAGGCCAGTTTTAGATGGTGAGTATTTATCATATTTATTTACCAGTTACTCTTCAAACTTCATGCTATTAAAAGAAAATGGGGACCACCAATATATGGCTAGATAGTTATATGGCCGGCACATTAACTTGGGAGGTGGCAGGTTCAAATCCCACTGTAGTAAAAAAAAAAATATTATCTCTTGAGCCATCAAAAATTATATAGAATTCACATATTTTCTTGACTATTTCCTACACTACTAATCATCAGTAATTTTCTCATATATTTAAAAAAAATTGCTACATTTCAGTATCTGGTAAGAGTGTCATTCACTTCATCACGAGCCTATCGCAAGAATCCACCAGTACACCAAAGGATATTGGGAAACAATTGGCTAACCGTCTCGCATCCCTCCGCCAGTATCTTGAACACGCACACCTTAAGCTCCGTCCGCTTACCCACACAACCTTACAGCATGTCGGTGACCTACTGCCAAGCTTAACCGAAGAAGAACCAGTTACTCTGCAAGATACTGTCATGGCAGAGCAACACCCTAGTCCTGCTTTACATAGAAAGGGAAATGGAGGCGTGGAGGGCCCTGAACCAAAGATCCCCCGAGCGGGCTCGTCCGACAAAACAAAAATGAAGCTCGCTATTAAAAGAAACCCTCTGTCCACTGGTAATAAATGGAAGAAAATCACGCCCTCTCGGAGTAGGCGAAACAGAATGAGGGTCTTTGCAGGCGGCGGTGGCAATGGGGGTGGGATCGTGGGTGTTGAGACAGATTCTTCCACCAGTGAAGACACTGGCTACTCCGATTGGATGAGCAATAAGGGAAGCCTGGAGAGAGACGGGAAGGCCCAGGCCGCCGTGACCTCTGACCCAGGGGTCGTGACCAGTATGATGGATTACATGCTATGCGATGAAGAGCCCACGTCTCTGAAAGGTGAGCCCTCATTGTTGGTCATCCAAGCTTCCTGCAGCTCATCACTTTGCATTTTCATTCTCCACTCAGTGTACAATCGGCTTTAAATTGCTTGAAAAGGCGTCAGTATTCCATGCTCAAAAACATTTTTCCTTGAAATATTGATTTTCTTTTTTTGTTCGGTCACCAAGGTTATGTATGGACTTTTATACGAGACATTGAACCGAAAAATGATCTATCAATGCACAATGCCAGAGTATTGATTAATTATATAAATAGCATAGGTGACTCAACATATTGTTGCAATTCAATATTTGTTCACAGTGTAGAAACCTGCCAAATTAACAAGCTGTGTTTACCTTTAACCAGTTCGTGTCGGAGGCCGTGTATACACGCAATTTTTTTTTGCACCACGGATCGGAGAGCGTCTAAACACGCCAGAGGAAACTCCGATATATTTGGATGCATGCTCGGTTGAGCCACGCGTGTACGGTGACATGCTCGGAAGACGTGGCCACGCGTTGTGGAACCTTCCATTAACGTGTGTGCGGGAAAAAGAAACCCGCACAGATAGTAAGCATACATGTACAATGACAATGCTTACACTAGTCAATGGAGATTTTGTGTTTGTAATTTTTGTGATGGTAGATAAAATAATATATTGATTTTTTTGTTATATTTTTTGTTTTATTTTTTTAATATAATTTGCAATAGCTTTTTAGTTGTTGGTCAGACCAGTCATGGTGCTTGTGTCGTTGACACTTTAATTAAGTATCTCTCCACCATGGGGTATAAATGGGTTCTTGTGAGGGGAGAGGTTAGATCAATGTGCTATTTTAAATATAATCTTATAGCCTGTCTACCATCTCGATCTGGCGTATACAATATAATCTCCTAGCCTGACTACCAGTGGTAGTAATAATGTGGACGGCTTTTAAGATATCAATTAATATGAATAATGAGTGCTGCCGTACAGGATTCTAGCTGATCTATTGCCATTGGGCAAGCTCAGTGATTTGGAGGTAAGACGTCTACACTATTAAGCAGGAAGTCATGGGTTTGAATCCCGCCCGAGTCGCCGGTGGAGTTTTTTCCGCAGACACTCCAAAAAGCACCGAGTATACAGCGCTTCATTGATACATACATGTACGTCTGTCTAAGGGCAAAAAAATCAATTTGAGACATTGTGTTTAAAGCACTGACCAACCCTTATTAATACAGATTTTAATTATTCCAACAATTAATATCTCATTTTGATTGGCAGGTAACTCTGGTGAGCTACATACATTAGCAGACCAGTGCATTGCTGAGTTATTGTCACAATCTACAAAGGTTGCCGCAATTGACGTCAACAGCAACGTTGCTCAGCAACAAGTGCAGACCGGAGGCTGGTTGTGAGTGGCTGTCATATTTTCATGTACAAAATTGTACGCGGTCTAGCGCACCGAACTCAAGTTCTGGTGTTGCCAGCAGCAGGGTGTGGGTTCGAGCCCCGGTCGTGACACTTGTATCCTTGAGCAAGGTACTTAACCATAATTGCTTCGTCCTTCGGATGGGACGTAAAGCCGTAGGTCCCGTGTGTTGTATAATGCACGTAAAGTGGATTGTCGTGGCCGAGCGGTCTAGCGCACTGAACTCAAGTTCTGGTGTTGCCAGCAGCAGAGTGTGGGTTCGAGCCCCAGCCGTGACACCTGTGTCCTTGAGCAAGACACTTAACCATAATTGCTTCTCTCCACCCAGGGGTTAAATGGGTACCTGTGAAGGCAGAGATGGTTTGCTCTCTATGCGCTAGAAATGGCAGCAATTGAGCTGTATACTCCCCAGGGAGCTGAGATGGTTTCAGGAATGATTTATGAGCCTTATGAGCCTTATGAGCAGGGATAATAATATAATGCGCCTTGAGCGCCACTTAGTTGGTGGATACGTGCGCTATATAAATCTATACATTACATTATTATTATTACTTTCACTGGGTGTGTTTCGGGGGTCTGTGTCTCTGAGACCAGACACATGTTTCGGCTTTCATCATTGGTTGAGCATAAAATTAAGTTCCCTTTTGCCAACATTTAAATAACACCACATAGACGATAAGTAAGACTAATTGCGGTGACACCATGTGGAATCTCAATTGAGTAGTAATTAGTTCTGAAAAGAACTGGAGGTACATGTACAACTCGACGTTTCGATCAGTATGCTCTGATCGTCCTCAGGAGAACGATCAGAGCATACTGATCGAAACATCGAGTTGTACCTCCAGTTCTTTTCAGAACTAATTACTACTCAATTAAGATTCCACATGGTGTCACCGCAATTAGTCTTACTTATCATCCTCACCATGCAAAGCTACAAGTTTTACCTTATAGACGATGTGACCAATGGCATCACACGATTACAAAAGAGGTCAAACTGTGCCAGACTCAAAATGTACACTGGTCTATGACAAGAAACCATAAAAACTTTTATTTTGAGGTGTTGGCAGAAAAATTCTTAATTTGATTTATTTTTAATATAGCACTAACATTACATCTCAAACCTTGTTCATCTGAAAATGAAAACAATATTTATGTTATGTGGAGAAGTACAAAATGCACAAATTCTGCATACATATACACACACTTCTGCCTGACAGGAAATCACCCAGGTACTCTAAAGGTCACACAAAGTGTAAACAAGTCACATGATCTATATTTTGAGAAACTTTGAAATTGAAGACACTTTTACAGTACTAACTACAAACAAGGTTCCAGTCTCAGTATGCGAGAAAGTGAGACCTCTAGATATCAGCAGGACAAACATTTGTATGTTTTGATATAATTATGACACCATTTTATTTTTTTTGCATTGACGAACCTAAGGTGGTAATTTTTGTTCCGATTGTATTTTTACTGCAGCTTTCACTCGTTAGCGAAAGATGTTGTGATTCTACAGAAAAGTCCAGTTCAACGAAAGTACCATTGGTAAGCAAGCTTCAGGGTATACCGGAATGCCTGACTTTCGGAATTATGTCTGCTGGGAAATTGTTATTCATCATTTGAGAATGATTGTTGCAAACTTAGTCAACTTTGCATTGAAGATCGAAAGTAAATCAACTGAAAAAACCCACAAGGGATACTGACTAAGTTCACTCTGAATTGATTTATGTACCAAGTCACTTTCCCTCATGTTTTGAATAATTTGATATATAAAAAAAAAAATGCATCCTTTTCTTCGCCAGAGTGATTGCTTCCCAGGCTAAGCACTATAACTTGGGGCTTAATCCCTGGCTACTAGGCATGTATGGGCTTTTTATATAGCTTCTGACTAACGTCCCCCCCGGAATAAAAATATTGCTTATTGGGAGACCACCAACTACAGGGTTTAATTGCTAAGTTTGTGAAGGTACGGTACAGTAATCCAGAGCTTCAATAAATTGGTCTGTGTCCACTCATCATAACACACCGGTTGAGAGAAAATAAAGTCGACGAGCATTCTCGGGCGATTACAGAAATTAATTTGAAAGATGATATTGCAGCGCCATGTCTGCCTTGGGGCTGTTTACTCCCCAGGGAGCCGAGAAAAGTGAAGGAATTATATTGGCCCCGGTGAGCAAGAGGTTAATAATAACAACATCTGTGAAGAGCATTCAGGCATTGTGTCAAATGAGCAGTGTTGTAATGAAATCATACATGCTTATTATTCTTAATTAAAGGGAAGGAACAACATTTCTCGGAAAACATAAAATAATCACAGTTTTGCATTAAACTTTATACTTGGATTGAAAGGTGGTGCCTACATGTATATATCAATCATCTTGAGAAACGATTCCATCTCAAAGAAAAAAAGGAATTATTTTGTCGGCAAATTTTAATTACAAAACATTGTTGTCCAGCAACTCTTTGAAAAACCATTGATCCCAATTTTGCATCAAAATTACTTGCTGTATGATGATGCTACATGTATCATTTTAAGTCAAACTTGTGAAATTATTTCCGGACTTAAAATTATTAAGATCAAACTGCCATGTGAAATGAAAAAAAAAGGTTAAAGTTTGCCGATCAAAAAATGTTGGTGCTTTTTCACTATTCTCTTTTGAACAACACAAGATAGTTACCTGAAGCTTTCACAGGTTGGTTGTTTAACCCTGACTCCCTAGGTATTCTGGCTAGCAACCTTCCTGAATCCTCCAAAATGCCCTTATGTTCAAAATGCACCATGCATTTTCGTTGATCTTTCATATTCAGCACTTATGGCCTGTACTTCTTGCCAAGTAGTAAGTTTGCCCCATTTGAAGAGGTGAAAGTACCAGTTTCCAACAGTACTGAATTTTTCACAGAAAGTGCCCCATGGAGGATTTTACAGCATATGGGGTGGTCAGGGTTAATGTATGTTTTGATCAAATGGTAGTAAGCATACTCATAGAAGCAATTTTGCCAATTTCTTAATGTTGAACCTTCCCTTGGAAGCCACTTTACACATTTGATAATCTTGATAAACATAAATGATCACAGTTTTACATCAATACTTGGTGTCAAGTTAATGATGGTATCAAACATCCCTTGAACTATTTCCGTCTCGGGTGGTCTCATTTGAGTACAATTAAGGAAATTATTTCCAATATGAATTTCTGTCAACGGAAGACAGAAATTTTAAATGAAGAAACAATTAAATAAGCTTTAACTTTCACATACATATCCCTTGATTCTTACAAAGTATGCATGCATTTACAGACATTTTACCAATAGTGTACACTGGCTTTAAGTTTTAAGAAATTTCAGTGTAGACTAATTCGACGACCACTGTTTACCGCCGTTACTGCCGTGGTACCACACTGCACACGTGCGTCACACATTCTCAACTATGCAGTATGCCAGCGTTTCGTCATATAGAGTGCTCAGATTGGTCGAAAAAGCACTGGACTGCGTAGAAAACGAACGCTTGACGCAGAATGTAGGTACCACCGCAGTTATGGCGGCGCCCAGTAAACTGGTCGACAGATTAGTCTATAGACAGGCCCTAAACACCCATGAGTTGTACAGTCCACGATGGCTACCATTAGCCTAATCTATGATATAACGATGCAAACATATTGTTATCCAGCTTCCTAGGTAAAGGATTAATCAGAGCACCTCCCGAAGAAGTCTTTAAAGCGGTCAAAAATCCACGAACACGATTCATCTATGACAACATGTTGAAGGTTAGTATGACATGTTCTTGCCTGATTATGTATTAACCCTCCTACTACTACATGGATCAAAATCAGTCAAAATGTTGATATACTTGCCAAGGTATATCTAGTGCACTTAAAGGTCAAATACTGTCAAACTTTACGTGTAGTAAGTACATTTACAGGTCAAAATGAGTCGACCGTTTTTGACTGGTAAAAGCATTGTCTGGTATGTTTCAGGGTGGTCAAAATGACAGTAAAAACCAGTCAAAAATGTCCCTGTTTGCACATTTTGGGTCAACAGTCAAAACAGGCAGTTGACTGGTTTTGACCTCTATAGCTACTTGCCACTAAAGTGCAGCTATAGTAGGAGGGTTTAAAGGTTAAAATATAACATGTTCAAATTTAGGAAAGACTAGTACTCCTAAATTCCACATTAGAATGAAAACAAAATATCTGAATATATTTTCATTATTTTCTCATGAATTACGTAATATGCTGAAAGTTTCACAGGTTGTTCAATGTTTATCTTGAATACAAGAGGGAAAACATATAATGTTGCAAATATTACTAATTTTAAAATTTCCCTTTAAAAGATTATTATTTTTTTTTTTTTACTTTGACTTTGACTTGATTTTTTTTTAAATATGAGATTAAGCTTAAATGTCCATTTGTCATTTTTTATTTGTTATTCATTTACATCAAGTAACATGTACATTTTAACCCTCCTACTATAGCTGCACTTTAGTTGGAATGTGCGGATAACGTTGCGCATCAGTGCACACAACTCGGTTGATTGTGTGGGGGTACCTGTTCATTTCTCACAACTTTGCATTGTGGCTCAAAATAACGCCCCTGAACTCAAGCAAAATGGGTTATCCCTTTTGTCATCAGCTTTATTGACCAATACTTAAGACATAAGCAGCATGTTGGGTTTGTTCAGTAAGGGGTATAACCGCCATGATTGTCGATTGCTTCAACCATTAACTGTGGAAGGTCTCTCAGGGTGGTTTCCTGCCCGATTCGAGCATCCAGGGACTGTTTCAATTTGTCCCAGAGATGCTCGATGGGGTTTAAGTCTGGAGATGCAGGTGGCCACTCCATCCTGAAAACACCCTCATCCTGCACAAAATCGTTGGCCAGTCGACCTCGGTGTGGACGAGCGTTATCGTCCATGAAAACAAAATCCTCCCCAATGGCACCTGCGTATGGAATGACATGGGGGCGCAGAACTTTCCGACATAGCGCTGCCCATTAAGATTTCCATTAATGATGACTAGGTCTGTCTTGCCCCCTGTGCTAATGCCTGCCCATGCCATCACACTGCCACCCTGAGAGACCTTCCACAGTTAATGGTTGAAGCATGGGAAGGTATTGCCCAGGTCCGCATCCGTCGCCTCATAAACAGTATGCACCGAAGGTGTCGGGCAGCAATCGACAATCGTGGCGGTTATACCCCTTACTGAACAAACCCAACATGCTGCTTATGTCTTAAGTATTGGTCAATAAAGCTGATCAAAAAAGGGATAACCCATTTTGCTTGAGTTCAGGGACGTTATTTTGAGCCACAATGCAAAGTTGTGAGAAATGAACAGGTACCCCCACACAATCAACCGAGTTGTGTGCACTGATGCGCAACGTTATCCGCACAAATCTTGCTTGCAACATGTGTGTCGATGATCAGGCTAAATCGTCATATCATGTTTATGCTCATAAGTCTCTAAAATTTAAAAATATTTTTAAAACATACAGGTGGGGACTTTCTTTTTTTGAGGTGTTTATATCAACATTTTGACTGTTTTTGACCCTCGTAGTAGTAGGAGGGTTAAAATTTGAGCAATAAAGAACTATGCCAATGAATAAAATTCTAATTCTGTCTGTTTAAAGAGAGGCCAGCTAGATGTGGATCTGGAATAACGTCCCATGTGTTTTATTTTGTCGTAGAAAATGGACATTATCAAGGAACTGGATGAAAATGTACAAATTGGTAAGTACAGAATAACACTATGCTGTAGACATCATGATTTTTCATCCATGCATGTCCATGAGACCCATACCAAGGCTGGAAGGAAAAATAGACTGGTCGCTTTTTATGTATTGAGAATCGGCACTGGTCACTACCTTGCATTCAGGAGACCAGACGAAGATGATCGTAGCCTGATGAAGGTCTTGTTCCCAATGGACAAATTCACCAAAGTTTCTCCCTCCCCGAAATTAATACATAATCTGGTTTTGGTTTCTACATGGAGTGAAAAAAGGCAGAGCTCAGCAAATGTCCAGTACAGAATTTTGCATACAAAGGATGCATGTGGCAATTTCCCAGAGACTTGTTCACAAAATTTGTACTGATAAATTGTGGGAAGCCTAAACTTTATTTAACAGTACAATTTACGTGCACAGTTTAACATACATATCCTCTTTGATGATGATGATGCTGCTGCTGCTGCTGCTGCTGCTGCTGCTGCTGCTGCTGCACTGGAGCAATATATTGCTGCCTAATCCAGAAACACCGGGGCAAGCCCCTGCTCTTTCATGATAAAGTGTCCTGGGTTCATTTACATTCATTACACAAGACACGGGTCCTACAGCTTTACGTCCCATCCGAAGGACAAAGCAATTATAGTTAAGTGTCTTGCTCAAGGACACAAGCGCCACATCCAGCCAGGCCGGGATTTGAACCAACATTCTGACAACACCAGAACTTGAGTCCGATGCACTGGACTGCTAGGCCACTCCATATGCAATCCCTGTGTGTATCCCAAAGTGTGTATCCCAAAGTGTGTAGGCCTTCGCAAAGTTGTGGGAACTTATAACAAAAGGGTAGGCAAGAACACCGTATCTGTGGGGACATTTTCATGTCCCCATAGCATTTTTGGTCCCCACAACTGTGTCTAAAAGCGAGTGTATGTCCCCACAATTACGGAAAAAGACTGTGTGTATCCCAAAGTGTGTATTGGAGCAACCTAATTAAAAAGGCTTTCAAAAAAAAAAATTTTTCTGTGGGAAGATTTTAACTGGACACCATTTTTCATCTTATTTTTTAGTTCATGCAGTTCATGAAGTGCCACAGTTATTACGCAAGGAGTCCAGAGATTTCTGTGTGCTTCAGGCGAGCAAGATTGAGGTACATGTATAATTGGATACAACCAGTTAATCAATGGTCAAGTGTTATTCTATTCATGCTTTGAAAGACACGGTATAAAAATGGTGATTTTAGCAAAAGTGATTCTCAAAGTATCCTCATTTTTGTTTCAACAAGATAACCCATTAAACAACCAAGCTGTGAAAGTGTTAGTTATATTGGACCACACATTTAGGATAAAATTTGAAATTTTTTGAAGTTTTTCAGCTATAGTCAAAGAGGTATTCATTCCCAAAGTGGACCAGTACCAAGTCTTAAATTGAGACTAAAATTCTTATAAATTTGAACAATAGAATGGATCTATCTGTTCTGTACTGCAGCTGTTGCTACAGAACTTAGCGTATCACTGGTTAGCGTACACCATTGACCCCATTTACATTCAAGTGTACAGACAATGACAATTTGTAGACGGTCAATGCCCTAGACTTGTAGACTGTATGTATTTTGACCACTAGAGGGCTACATTGTGCACGAAGCAGTTGCAGATTTTGCATAAGAGGCAGGGAGCTTAAAGGGGCAGTATCGTCACGATCAGAGCAGACTTTCAACAGGGCATGGAATCGATGTCCAAGTTTAAGATGAACACATTGACTGCAAATTGCTGGCTCATTTATTCATCAGCAATGGTAATATGACCTTATCATGTGGGAAATTATTTTCAGTTAGGGCTGTGCCGGGTATCCAGGTATCCGGATACCCGACCGAAACGGTCATTCCATTTTTCGGTTCCAATTACCCGTAAACGACTTTTTAAAATTCGGACTTAACAATCTGTGACTCTTGAACAATGTAATGTTTACACTTTTACAGACAATTATCTTTAAATTCAAGAGATTGTACTCCAATAAAGAAAAGATCGATTTAAGTATGGTATCCTCTGTATTGTAAAAGTCAATTTGTTACCATTTACAGTATATGTATTTGTACACCACCGGAGGCATGTTTTCAACAAAAATGAAAACGGGTATCCAGGTATCCGAAGTTTCCTGATTTCGGGTATCCGGTTCCAAAAATATCCGAAAACGCACAGCCCTATTTTCAGTCACTGAGTTAATTTAGTCGCCATATTTTCAAAGTTCAATAGTTTTACCCTTTCATAGCAGGGAAATTGAACAAGATTGGTTGATGAATTTCTATGTTTACTGACGGCATTTCTACATCTCCCCCTTTCATATACACCAGTCTTCGTCACACATCGTTGCCTTCACATCAGCCAGTGTCAACGAGTGCCCACCCTCAGAGGCCGTGACTAGAAGTCATGTATTACCCAGTGGCTGGATCATAGAACCAGTTGGTGATAGTCAGGGTCCTTACTCAATGGTCACATACATAGTACAGGTAAGATATCATTCTGGCCTGTGATTTCTCAGGATTTATTTTTGTTTTTTTATTGTCGCAAGTTTGATTAAATACTTATGTAGTGTCCGAATGAATTTCTGATAAACCCATCTTAATTCACTTTGGGACATATTTTACTGTTAAACCATGCTTCTTGTGATTGTCTTTAGCAATTTCTTGAAATTAGCGGTAATATAGAAAAAAACATGAGTGGTACATCTTAAACCTCAGAATTCAAGCATTGGAATAACCTTTGATCACAACGTCTCGAGACGCAGGAGAGTACTGCTTGAGTAGCATCAACTAGTAGTCGTAATGGTCAGGGATGAGATTTTTCCGACTTTTGTCGGAAATCCGACCTTACGATTTTGAAAATCCGACTTTAAATTTCAGTTCCGACTTTCCGCCTTGGCCAGTTTATTTTTAGAAATCTGACTTCCGTTTTTTAAAATAATTTACACCAAAGTGTAATTTGTTAATAAATAGTTAAATAAAGAGCTGAATAGGCCTGTGCGAATAATTCGATTATTCGAATATTCGCGAATAATTGTTGCTAATCGTACTCGTATTCGCGGATTTTGAATTATTCTATTAATTGCGGAGGCGCGAATACCTGCAACTATTCGCGAATAATGATCAATTGCCTTTGAACCATTCATAACTTGCGGCCGTGAAGTGTTTGCTTACTATTCACGACTACTATTCCCAAGTAATCCTATTAAGCTGGCAATTACACCGTTTTGTCTAGTCATGGTGGTAAGCTTTGTACTTGTGCGTGTTTGCAAATAGTAATGTCTTTGAGGAAGCCGACATGGCAGGCTGGATGGTTGTGACTGCAGTGACTGTTACCTGCAATAATGTATTGCCTTTACACGGCATAAAAATTGCGGTCGTGAACTATTCACGAATACTATTTGCGAGTAATGCTGCTAATTGCGCTGTTCTGTCTAGGCACTGCAGGTAGTTGTACGCATTGTAGTATTCGCGAATAGTACTCACAAGTAATGCCTTTGAGGAAGCCGACACTCGGCAGGCTGGATGGTTGTGACTGCAGCGATTGTTACCTGCAATAATGTATTGCCTTTACACGGCATAAAAATTGCGGTCGTGAACTGTTTGCGAACTATTCTGTCCAGGCACTGCTGGTAGTGATACGCATTGTAGTATTCGCGAATAGTACTCGCGAGTATGCCTTTGAGGAAGCGACAGGGCAGGCTGGATGGCCGGCTGTGACTGCAGTGACTGTTACCTGCAATAATGTATTGCATTTGGACTGCATAAAAATTGCGGTCGCGAACTGTCTGCTAACTATTCGTGACTACTATTCGCGACTACTATTCGCGAGTAACACTGCCAATTACACCGTTTTGTCTAGGCAGTGGTACGCATTGTAGTATTCGCGAATAGTACACGCATAGCCGTTATCATCATTCAGCAGGTAACAGTCGCTGCAGTCACAGCCAGCCAGCCTGCCATAGCTTGACTGCAGAGACTGTTATCTGCTGAATGATGATAACGGTGCACTCATTTGTCCTAAGTAACTGTCTTGTCATTGTTCTGTTCATAGCCTTGCTGATGTCTAAAGCGCTTAAGAATAAATGTAATACAGTGTAATACATTTATATGAAGATTAAATCACTTCATCACTGCCAGCAACTGGAGCAGTGGCGTAACTAGGCAACAATTTTCGGGGGAACTAGGGATTGCACCACTTTTTCTAGGGGGAATATCAATACTTGAATCCTGCAGTCTCAAACAGTGACCTATTTTTTTCTTCTAAATTCTGCACCCGCGGGGGGTACTTGCAGAGTGCTGAATGAACATACTTCATATTTTTGTAGCATAAACTTGTGCTGATAGTAATTAAATTTGAACACTACAAAATCATGTAACGTTTTTGTTTTTGAAGAAAAGCTGGGGATGACGAATTGATGATTAAATAACTGCGATTAATTTACACTAACTTGAATGTTTCATGTTGTTTATTTATTACACATCGATTTGTTTGAAAATGTCAATTTATTTTCATAAATATTAACTACAAAAAGCATGGTTCTATTGGTCACTGCCTTTCGCATTGCGGGTGTAATTGCCTTTGCACTTGCAGGTAATGTAAGGTCTACTAATGAGTAATGATAAATCCCACCGATCCACTTATTGCATCACGTTATTGTTTGCCATGCCCCATTTGGTTCCCAAGAAAAGTTTGTCCAATAATGATAACGTAATTTGCGGTGAGCATAAGTCAATCACAAAACGCATAGGCCGTCGTACAAAATCAGTTCAGGGTACACGCACCACGTGTGTGCCTGAACCAAAGGTTTTTAAGCACAGTGCGGGGCACACTGCGGAAGCTTTGGACGTAAACAACGAATACGTCTAAAAAGTGGCTCCTGCATGAGCATAAACACGTACTGCTTGCATGGTTATTTTTTATTTTGTGTATAGGACTAGGCTAATCGATTTGAAATAACAGGGGGGACCGTTAACTTATTGGTATTTCTCTTAACGGTGACTTAAATATAAACAAGATCTCTTCAATGCGTTCATTTTATGGGGTTTAGGTGGACTTCCCTCTGTTGATATGGGATGAACGTAACTGCGCGTGACTTAGCATGTGCTCAATGTGCACTGTTAATGCTAATTGTGCTGGAAGTTTCCCATGCTGCCAGAGTAATAACTCGACGGCGATTGGATTTTCACATACAAAAATGTATTATTTCGAGTACAATTTTGCAAGAAATAAAGAAAAAACAACAACAGGCATTAAAGAGCTTAATGTATGTGTTTGTTTATTGTCTGAATGTTACAAATAGGCCAGAAATTACTATCAAAGCAATTGTTTTTAATGTTTTAGTATTTATAAACCGCGGGAAAAAATTGGCCAACTTTTCGCGAATAGTCGATTATTCGCGAAAAGTTGCCGCGCGATTAATCGAATAGTAAATTTTACTATTCGCCCAGGCCTAGAGCTGAATTTGATTTAAAACAATTATATTTTCTGCTTACTTGTCATTTCATACGTCTGTGTTTTTAATCAGAGTTCTGTTTTTTAACGCAAATGTCCACCAGAGGCGGGAAATAACTACTGTACATTTACTACATGTACATTTAATGCGTGCTTTCTGTGTTACATACATTTGCTAAATTGTCGGGCCCTGCGGCCAATGTTGTTTTGTGCTGGCTCACATTCAATTTCAGACCTTTTCATTTTCGTAGAATCTCATCCCTGAATGGTAAACCTCAGACCCATTATAGCGAGACAGTGTATGATATTAACCATGCAAAGCTTCAAATTCAAAATAAGACTCTCACATAGTTTTCTTGTCCTCATCCCAACAGATCAGCATCGGTGGTAAGGGTGTGCCAGCCAACTTCATCCAGTTCTTATCTAAGCGAGTACCCCTCAGTGTCGCATATCTGCGCATGTTCATTGAGACGGAACACATGTAATATTGAGATGAGGGGGCCCATGGCGTACTGAAATACTCTGTCGGAGGGAACCCATCTCTATACCACAAATGGAATTTAGCGACAGTCAATAAATCGTTACTTGAACTGAATTGAAAGGAACTGGTTTATTCCAATACAACAGACCCCTCAGGGGCCAGCAAAAACTATATATTTTTAACAATAATAAGCAAAATCTGGCGGGTGTGTTTTCAAAGAGAAAAATACATAAATAATATAAAATTTTGCCTATCTTTCAATTTATTAAACAAGAAAATATATTTTGCGGAACAGGTCATACAGTTAAAAAATTACTTAAAAATATCGTTGGAAGAGGTGTCTTGAGACGACTGAAACTGATTAATTCCTTGGGACTACTGATAGACCATTTGAAACCATTCAAAATGTCCACTTTCAAAAATGCCCATTGGTTTTGTACACACATGGTGATACCATTTGAACAGTGTTGGTAGCAAGCTTTACTACCATTCAAATCCATTCAAATGCATAGAGGGTCCATTGATTCACCACTTAGAAGTATCCAAACAAGGTTTTGTATTAGCTGTACTACCATTTGGAAAGATCCAAACAAGGTTTTGTATTAGCTGACCTACCATTCAAAACCATTTGGGGAAATCAATACTGTACACAGTTATTTCACCATTCAAAACCACAAAAGCGAATAGTTTCAAATGGTGCATCAACTTGTTTGAAAAAGGTACCAAAAGTAGGAGGGTTAAGGACTGGAGTGTAGACTGCTGCCTCATGTGTGGCCGATCTAATTATCTGGTAATCACTGCTAACAAAAACTACAGTACAACAAACCACTCTCAAAACTGAACTTACCTGAAAAACTAGTAGTTATTGGCCTTAACGTTTCGAACCTAGCGGGTTTTTTCTCAAAGGCAAAAATCCTTAACTGCAATAGATACAAACTCTATGTCGGTTTTGTGTTTAGCAGAATACTTAAGAAACATCCATCCTAGATAGACCCAAATGCTAAGCCATCCCTACTTCTTTTCGGGGGGTGGGGTGTTTCACAGGTTGGTGTATATTTAATACAAAAACCAAGGGTGTGATGGATGGGGTGGGGGCGTCCAAACCCCATGCATGTGTTCCAATTTGTTTAAGTATGTCAGGCCTGATTTAAGGATTTTTTACAAATCTCCCTTTGCCTCCAAATGTTCTTGAAAGAAGAGAATTAGCCACCATGGAAAGAAAGAAATTGTCTGTATTGTGTCCAAACCTCTGGTGGGGATGTGGAGAGTCTGTAAATCCTCCAGAATTAACATCCAGAAGGTTCAGGGGGCTTTGTCCTCCAGACCAGACCCAGACCAGCTGCCCATTTTTCAGGATTTGTTACTTTTGTCAAATCACACTCCTGGGTGTGTCCATTTTGTAACATTTTTGGGGGCTTTTCTATGTTGCTGTAGTATGTACACTGTTGTGAATTGTCATAGTCAAGAAGGGCCCCCATTTTCCCCCTCATTAAGACCCTTAACGATATCCCCTCTCTACAGTATCAATCCTCCATCTGTTAAAGTGATTTGTTAATTTGTATAAATATATGTACAAATACATGTACTCTAATTGGTGCTACTGTAATTAATGTACACTTTATAATCGTACAATCATCTTTGATAAAATATTTGCTACTTTGCTATTTTTTTTAAAAATGATTACAGCGGCCAGTTAAATTTAGTCTTTCTGTACTTCATTTCATTTACTAAGTAATTTTTAAAAGAGTTACGTTCAAATGCCTACACTGAGTGTACCAGTCATGTAATAACATTGCCCACTGTGTTGTACTCCAAGAACAATGGATTTGGGACATCCATGATGTTGCATTCCACAGACTGGCTCAGAAGAAGTCCCAAAAGAAACAGTGCATTCTGGGTGACTGGCCGGCGTGCACGAGAACTACTTAAAATGCACGTTTAACGCACACTGTGCTGTAAACGCATTGATAAAAGCAACCTTAGTCACTCAGTGACTTGATGAAAGGGCAATCTGACATCAAGTGAGCATTGTGCGTAACAGTACTACACGCATGGCTGACTTCTGTCAGCCAATGATCTCTGGAGAAATTGTGTGCTTACGCACATCATCAACTGCAATATACGCTAAACGCAACGAACTGTGGTTGCCCAGGGGTACATTTCCTGGAGCTACTTAGCAGATAAAATTGTTTACCATAACCATTTGCTGAGCGGATTTCTTTGGTTACCAGCCAAACTTTCGTACAAAATGTATGCATTTTGGCTGGCAGTCTGTTTTATAATGCTTAGCCAGAATATTTGCTTAGCAAAATTCTCTGCTTAGCAGATCTATGAAATGGCCCCAGCCCATCAACAGTGCCCTCAACTGCTCATGCACTGAGCAGATATCAGTGTACAGACTGGTACACTTCATGTAGATAATAGATTTTATGTCAGAAGTAATACTACAATATTTCTTCCCATAATTATGGCAATGATAAGGTTATTTTGATGACCCCCTGTCTAGCTGTGATCTAGATTTTATTGATGTAACGGAGGGTAGGACTGATATTTTAAGATTTTGTTATAGACCAGATATCAGCTTTTTGATAAGAAATTAACAAGGGAGAACTAACTAGATTAATTTGAATTTCTATTTTTTTTAATTTTTTTTTTTTTTTACAACTTCTCTGGGGTTTAGCTGTAAGGATGCTACAATCGCCAAAATGCTTTTTATTTGTAACGTGGTCAGATATCTTTAAATGACCAATCCTTCTACCCAACTTTACAACAAGTTTTTAGATAATAATTTTTTCAATTGATTATTTATTGATTGCTAATGTTTCCCTTAAATATAAGCTATGTACAATATAAAACATTTATAATCAGTATAGCTCATATTTATTACAATAAATTTCAGGTTTAAAAAAAAAAAAAAAAAATTTTTTTTTTTTACCAAATTGTAAATATGTCTCATTCCAAATAACAGGCATGCAACTTTTCAGCTGATCTCGTTTTTCTTTAATAATAGTGCTATAGAAAATTGAAAAGCACTGTACAAAGTATTGTGTGCTCGGCCATTTCCTCTTTTTTTGGCAATTACAAAGTTGCATGTCTGCAAATAAGGATAGTAGTTATTTAAAGTTGTTAACAGTTATATCGTCCGGGATACGAAGGTCAAGTATATGTTGTAGCAGAAATGGGACAGGGGGAATGCACAGTGATAGTGGCTGCAATTAAAGGGATCAGAGCAGACTTTCAACAGGGCATGGAATCGGTGTCCTAGTGTAAGACGAACACAGTGACTAAAAATTACTGGCTCATTTATACAAAAGCAAGGATAATATGATCTTATCATTTGGGTATTATTTTCAATCACCGAGTTATACTAGCACTTCATTTCAATGCCCTGTTGATTGTGACGATATTGTCCCTTTAATGCATAAATTCCCCCTCCCCCTCTGGGTAATTCTGCATGTGCAAATATTTTATGATATGCAAACATGCAGTATTTTATCAAATGGTATGTTATAGTTGCCACTTCATGATAATGTCAATGTACTGTTTGAAAAACTGCTTTTAAACGTGATGATTTGAAATTCTGTCTCCTATAATTTGTGATATTGCGTATTGAAAAGATTCCCAGATAACTTGCAAATGTGGGTGTTGGTCAGTGGTGAAAAGTATTATGTTCAAGATAATTAATTAAAACAAGAATTGGACATGCCTTACAGTTGGTCGCACAGCAGTGTGTTTGTTAGTAGGATAGCAATGAAAGATCCTGAATTATACATTACTAAAAGAAGTATGCTTTTGAAAATGTATGGAAGCTTTCATTGCCATCCGTTAAAAAAAAACAGAAGGCGCCTGCGCATAGACTACTACGAACCACGTGATAATTAAATGAATGGAGGATAGATGTACATCCGACATCAGAGTGTTTGGTTCTTATGTTTTGTTGAAGTCAGTTGGTTTAATTCACTTGTCCGAGCTATCTGGTGTTGGTTGCCTAATTCATGGGGGAATGCCCTGAAATGAAAGGGAAGGACAAAAGAGGCCACATTGCCGAATGATTACTCTTGGTTCAAAACTGTGTTTGTATGTTTTTGATACACGATCCGACGGCGCTACACGAACGCTACAATCACGAACGCTACAATCACGAAGCGCTACAATCACGAAGCGGTTCGTGTAGCGCAGTCGGATCGTGTATCAAAAATATACAAACACAGTTTTGAACCAAGACTACCGAATGATGTGAACATGGACAGACGTGAAATTAACATTTGAAATTAAATTTTTAAAAAAAATGCTTTATATTAGTTAACTGTCTTCCTCAAATGTTGGAGAATAAAAATAAAGTAACACCTTGGAGAATCGATAACGAATGGTTTTTTTTGTCTATAAAATACTTGTATTTATTTGAGTCAACGCATAGATGTATTATTGAGAGATTACACTTCTGGTGAACTGCCATTACTTGTAGTGTGTACTTTGTTAGAATCAAGATATATTTACAGAAAACAACCTTTGAATTTTTAGATTAATAAGTTGTGTCGTTAACAAGAGGAGAGTAAACATGCAGTTATATTTTTATATTCGTTCTTTACACTTTGAATTTTCGAAAAATTCGTTTTGGATGTTTTACTGAAACGATACTGGTAGCACCTGTACCTCTGGCAGAAAAAAAAATGTTGTCCTTTCTGAAAGAGAAGATAGATATTAATTTTTATTTTGAACTGAGGCAGATAATAGATGATAGTGGGGAAACCAAGATTCTGGCAAGGAGTTCCAGAGTGAGGCAGTGCGTAACAGTATGGTTTGGTGGAATAGGGAGGGAGGGAGGGAGGGACGGACTGACTGACTGACTGACTGACTGACTGACTGACTGACTGACTGACTGACTGACTGACTGACTGACTGACTGACTGACTGACTGACTGACTGACTGACTGACTGACTGACTGACTGACTGACTGACTGACTGACTGACTGACTGACTGACTGACTGACTGACTGACCAGTAACTACACCCAGCCTCAATGACTATGGCTTGCATATTTTTCAGGGGATAATATAAAGATTCGGCATACCGCTTAAATAGTAGACCTCACAGTCCCCTTCATCCTCCCACGGTGAAGCCAACAAAATGTTAACCCACAACCAAACATATCCCCGCTGCTGATCATACAGAAACTATTGAATGGGGGAAAATAAACCCCCCAAAAAAATCAAAAATAGTGCCTATTGGTCTAGACTATACTTTAAAAAAAAAATCATTGAAATGTCTGCCAGTAAGCCCGCTGGTTTATTACGTTGGAATTCAATAGTTATAATACTGGAACTCTAGTCTCGAATAATTAAGAATAATATCGACTCCAAAAAGCTTTTTTTTATCTTACATTCGATATTTCATGTATAATTGTTTGTAATGTTAGACGTTTGAAACAGTAAGCTTGGTTTTGAATTGCGCGTGGTTTCGATTATTGTGCAAACCAGATCTTCTAGCCTAATTTCTGTAGACTACTTGGCTTGCTAAGGTTACTTCAACAAAAGGTTCACAATCTGTGTAGTTCTTTAGTGTGTTATCAGTATAATGTCAAGCATTAGGTGTAATTGACACATAGACCAATTCTCTGCACTTTTGCTCTGTGCCTGAGGTTAAACGGCGATCGGTGGTTTGAAATTTCATTCCTAGTGTTCGATTCGTTTTAATTAACAAAAATGGTCCTGTACTCTGAGTTTAATCAAACCACATACCATGTGGTCTAAAGTGAGTTCCATATGCATGTTTGATTCGTGTACTTAATGTTGAGATCAGAAGTTCAAGAAATATTAGCCTGTCGCACTTGAAACCAAAAACACCGCATTCTTATTGGGAAGACTTTTCCCACTTAAACTTACAAGAATTGAATAGGCCTATAATATACAGCTAAACCGATTGGGTAGGCCTACAAAGTATAATGCAAACTTTAAAAAAATATCCGTGCAACTTGGGAGTTAATAGACCTAGAATCAAGCCTTGCAGCAGTGAATCTAGCATCAGCAGAGGGGTGTAATGGTATACCTTCGGTGTAGGTAGGCCTTCATGCGTTGGGCTATATCACTGCGTTCGTTAGGATTCCAACGAGCGTGCAGATATATTTATTTCATGGTTACATCACATCATTAAGGAGCTGGATGACACAGTTTCCACTTAGATAGACACATAATGAAGGCTAGCGCTCTAAAAAATAAAACAAATATTTCTGTTGAAGTTGGTTTTTGAGTGTAGTGACTGTTGACCTGGGGTTTATTTCTTATGTAACAGCTTTGAAATACGAAGGCCTTCAAAAGACTAGCAGCAGTGATTGCTGTATAACCTCACTGGGGACAACTTGTTCTTTTTTAACCACTTTGTAATCGAACCACCACCAAAAGTATCCTGGATCGGCATCCTCCATTATTTGAGACAAGTAATAATTCTCGCAGTTGCACATCAAAATGAAGGAAGGAATTTCTATGTGCTGTATCTATTGAGGACATTATATATATATCTAGTATTCTACTCTACGCAACATCAGCTACAGATTATAGGCCTACATTGGCGGGTTCGTTTGAGATATTCACGTAAATTTATACTCTTGTCTCGATGAAGTATTGCCGGTGAAATAGCAACAATGATTGAGAAACCGAATGTGTATTCCAGTCGAGTACAGAAAGCCATCCGCATCAACGAAGCGGAGTCTGCCATGCTGCGTGAGAGACTCGATTATCTCGAGACCCAGCGAAGACTCTTGATCCTACGTGCCGAGAATCGGCAGCGGATGCTCCGCTGTGCGCTCCGGTCCACCCGCCAATCTACCGGCACCATGTTCCCCACGGAGCCCGATCCCAGCAGTCACGTAGCGGTGACTTTCTTCTTGTACGGAGCACCCATCGAGAGGAGAAGGCGACTTCTTAGATATGCGTGCCGCAAAGAGAACCTCGGTGAACCTAATTTGGCGAAAAGTTCCGTCTGTCATCAAGATTCCCGTCCTTGCTGTAACAAATTGCAGGATTCCGCCACTGGTGCCCGAGGTTCGTGTTCGTGCCGCTGCCGGCCGTTGCGTCTTCCCGAACTGCCCCGAGCTCAGCCAGGATTCAGTATATACTTCTCGGAGATGTCAATCGCTAGTTCCTCACCGACACCTTCTTCAGACTGGAGGAAGACATCACGTGACATGTTACAACCTAAAGGATTATAAAGTTGTAAACAATTTTTTTTTTTTAAACAGAGTTTACCTTTTTGCCTAAATTGTTTTGCCCATAATCTCGGCAGGTGAGAGGGGAGGGTAATGCCATCCAGCCTATACCCTCGGCTCTCTACAGACATTTGTCCAACGCCGGCCCCTCGTGGAAATGCTCACAGAAACTGTGACAATTGCCTTGACAACCGCGATATCCGGAGTGCCATTGTCAAGAGTTTCCGATCCTGAATTCCTGGTCACTTAAGGTACTGTCTATAAACAACGAATAAAACAACTTGGTACACCAGTCTTATATTCAAAAGTATTCTTATTTACAATTGCCACCCCTGAAAAATAATATTTACAAATAGTGTATTTATACAGAGTAATCAGAATGAGAATAATTATAACTTAAATTCAATAGATTGAATAATGACGGTGCTTCCATAGCTGGTTGCTAATCCAATCAACGATTGTTTCTCGATGAAACGCTAATATTTGAATGAAGAAAGAACTGGGACGGGTAGCTAAAAAGGTCCCCGCCACCCAACTCAGAATAACCGCAATTATAGTAAAATTAAATAATAGTAGTGATGCCATGCTCAAAGCGCTTAACATTACTATTCCTGTCATCGGGCTACTTCCAAATCATTCCCGAATCTGACACGGCCCCAGTAGCGTGTTTGCTGCTCATCAGCTAATCAAACAATACCATTTCTACCCTCACAGGTACCCATTTTATACTCCTGGTTGAAGAGAAGCAATTATATGATTAAGTGTCTTGCTCAGGGACACAAGTGCTGCAACTGGCATGGTTAGGATTCCAACCCACACTCTGACAACATAGCCACCAGAACTTGACACTCCACTCCATGACACTCCAAGGAGGGTTTAAATCAGGAACAAATTTTGATTAAAATAGGTTCACTCTATAATTATTTTTTTAAAGACCCTATAGTGTATATTGGTATATTCGATAAAACATAAATGATCACAGATTGACATGAAAATTACATGTATTTGGTGTAAAGTTAATAATGGCATCGATTTTTTTTTTGTGCTACCATTTTATACATTTCTTGATCAGATGCATTTATAGCAAAAGTGTATGTAACCTGTCTTTTCAGTGAAGCTTAATTACAATTCCACAGTTAATATTGATATAATTAATGTTCTGTTTTAAAGATTATTTCAGGCTTGACGGCAGTAAAAAACTTATAACTCCTCCAGATTGCTCTTGCCAGATTTATTCGTGATGCGGCGTGCCAGACCTATGGTGGCCCTGAAGGGACATCGCATTCGCGAATATTTGCGCAAATAATTATTCGCGAAAAAATTCACGACATCGCGAATATTTGCGCAAATATTCGCGAATGCGATGTCCCTTCAGGGCCACCATACAATTGTGTCATTTTGGAATCCCTTCAAAATCACACAACGCGACAGTCCCGCGGTGTTCAGTTCATCATGGTACTCCTCTGCGCATGTGTAATTTCATGTATATAAATATGCAAATGAGTGGTCGCTTAAGGAAGCTTAAGACGGAAGAAGAAAAAAGGATGAACAAATGAAAAGTGTTCAAGTGTGCAATGAAGTACATAGCCCTATTTATTTGAATGCATTCATAGGCCCTAGACCTATGACTTTACAAGAATTAAGAGATTAACAAAGTAATTATTTTGTTTTCGAGTAACATCAAATCTTGTTTGTCCAATTCAAGTCAAGTCACACTCAAGTGCTTTTTGTCAAGTCAAGTCAAGTTGCGAGTCATCAAAGCTTTGAAGTCGGATTCAAGTTAGGGCCAACAGTCTCCAGTCAACAACATTAATAAACAGGCCAATGTTGACATTGTGAATTTTGTATGATGTATTTTCTTAACATTTCTACATAATAATTCATGATATTTTATCTCATTACCAACTGTCATTTACAATAAATCGGCATTTTTTTTTATACTGCTCTGGTCGTTTCGTGAAATGTAGGCCTATTCTTGCCTCTTGGATATTTCATTGTTTCTATAGGCCCTATTTGATTTATAGAGATATCTTTTGAGTTTAAGAGTTTCCAACTGAATTTTAAAGGAGTTTAAGTTTCCTTAGTTTATCCAATTAATTTTATTCAAGGCTGTAAAACAAGAAGCCCGCCCTCTGTAGCTGGAAAACTAGTCTGGTAGCATTTTGCACAAGATACTAGACTTGATATTTGACATATGTGGCAGTATTTGGTTGGACAATTGACGTTAAGAGCCCATTGCAGTGTGCATAGATTTGACCAATGATGAAAGTTTTCTCACTCATTTTTTGTTACGTGTTATACTATTGATACAATACATATTCAGTAACGTTGTATTACGTACTCGTACTCGTAGTCGTACACTCATTGATGAAAACAATCCCTATATCGCAGTGTGGTGTTAAGGAACCAATCAGTACAGAAACTCATTTATGGTTAAAAACTAAAAATGCTGAACATCATCAACCAAGGACTTGGAGTACTTTTATTGTTTTCCCATCTACTGTTTTGAAATGTTTTTGCTGTAAAGAAGAGAGAAACGCAAACATTTTAACTTTTTTTTAAAAGTGAGTTGTTGCTGCTGCCGAAAAAAAAACCGACCGTGATTGGGCGTGAAAACAGACGACGACTCACCCACGGCAGAAGGCATAATGAAAGCCCGAGTAATAACCAAACGAATAACTGTTGCCTGGTTGTGGTGTCTTCTGTCATTTGGTAGGTATTCATATCAAATCTGGGGTTTCAGTTTTGCAAAATTGCCAATCAGTGAATCACTATACTCTATAGTGATAGGCCGGCCTACCCTAGTCAGAATGCTTCTTCTGTTCAGTCTTCTTCTGTTCACAGTCTCCTATTTTTAGAATAATTATGTAATTTGTCGCTGTGAATGTTAGAACATGGCTCCTACCCCACACGCTAAATAACATGTTGAGCAAATTCTCTAACTCGTAAACCTATGATTTCTCCCTTCCAGAAAATCCCTTCGCTTCCAACTTTACATAGGCTACAATCATCTTTAATTATTGGCCATTACTATAACTCTTCACTTACTTTCAAAAAAAATTTTATCGGGTACTTTTTTTGTTCGCCAAATGTCAGCGTCTTTGACTCAGGAAGTCATCTTATACCAAAAATACCTGATTTTTCATGAAATAAATATCCTGGAATAATATGAAGTATATGTCCATCATCATCCATATGTTCTCCACCTTACTGGGTAGGTAAGATTACATTATTGGTTATATTGAATGAGAAAAAGTGGCGGTTGGATACAACATTCTACTGCATGAAACAGTCATATCAGTCCGGGAAAACTCCAAATACGGCAACGTTGCTATATACGGCAACCTTGAGTTGCTGAATACGGCAACGTTTCATTATACGGCAACGTTAACCCTAACTCCCTAAGCATTGTTACTGAACAATAAAAATCCTTCAAAATCCTCCAACTGCTTTTGTTGTCTAGGGAGTTAGGGTTAAGGTTGCCGTATACGGCAACTCTTTCATTCAAACGCAAAAAGGGAAACGAAATATGCAAAATTGGAATAGTGAAAACCATAAAAATATGATCTTTGGTTCCTTACCCAAATTCCTATCTGCACACATCAAAAAGTTATCTGTGCATTTTCTTGCAAATGACCGTTTAAAACCAACACTCTAGCCCATCCGACGATTAACGCGTGACTCCATTTTTGACGTGCAAGAATACATCCTCAATCAAGATTATTATTTTACGCATGGTTCATGAAACAAAACTTTAAACATGGTTGTTGTTCTCAAAAATATAATAATGAAAATTAAACAAATAACATTATTTATGTTAATATGAGTAAACACCTTTTTTTAAATTGTATTTTAAATATACACTACATTGGAAATTATCAATGTCTTTCTTGTGGGAAAAGCTCTGAGCGGGAAACTAAAATCAACGACAACATTTATACAAACAAAACTCAATTATTGGATACAAATAGAAGTAAAAGACATATTTTGCATTTATACATTGTGATTAAAGCCAGCACCTTTTGACAATGATAAATAGCCTTGAAGCTGACGTTGAAAGTGAGAAAGGACGAAAACATAAGACATGGACCAAGAAATTATGGATAAACCGAAGCATCGCCGTTATCGTTTAAGCGATGCCGCAGCATTGTTCTTGCCGTTTAAAACTTGTACCCGTAGGGACTAATGTCCGATAATGTAATTGCATGTGCCTTTGGGCTTTTTAACGATTTTTTATGTGATGGGGGCTGTCGGTATAGCCAATTAAAAAAGGTATATACTGTATATAGTGATAATTAAAGTTTTAAACCTTTGAAATACGAAAGCAAAGGAGCTTGAAATTCAGACAAGATGTAAAGTGACACTAAGTATTGAACCTACATGGAAGTGGTGAGAAAGGCTTTGGCCGAAGACCTGGTGAATCACAATCACTCCTCACTTGGCCCGTTCTAGTGACCCGATCATTATATTAGGCTGAAGAAGTTGTGGCAGCACCACTTTCAAAATTCAATAAAGGGAAGGTACAAAAACACCAGTAACTTTACAAAGAATCTAATTGAACATTACGAAAGTCATCCACCAAAATATTACTTCCGAGTTGAATTCTGCAAATTCCATTGTCAGTTCACTTCAAGCAGACAAGTACAATAGTACACTTCTCCATTTATCCATATCAGCAGACAATGATGGCAGTGCAACTTTGACAATATTTCATTTTTATCAAAGTTGTACCTTCCCTTTATCAAAGATTGTGTTCCAACCCTGTATACATTTTAAAGTTGGTTTCAGTTTTAACAGTTATAAGTTATAACTTTCATGAACAAAATACACAGTAATTAAACAACATTAACAAATGATATTTTTCTTAATTTGATTTATTTAAATCTTTCTTTCAAATGACAACAAATTTATAATTTACTAAATATTTATTTTTAATAAGTACTTGATTGCAATCACAGCTTGGTAAATAATGAGTCAAATTCAAAAGCAATATTTATTTTTATAAATATTAATATTTATTTAAATTTCTAATTTACTAAATATTTATTTTACTAAGTACGTGATTGCAATCGCAATTTAGTAAATGAATCAAATTCAAAAGCAATATTTATTAAAATGGAGAAATTATTTCAATTTTTACAGCAGATCTTTGTGATTATACAAAAATTACTTATAAAAATTGCTTTGTATAATTAGCATGTGAACAAATTACTGGAATAATTGAAAATTTTTCTGAAATTCAATATTTGACAATCTTGCCTACAGAGTGCTGTATCATGTATGTGTTGATTTTTATTCTAACTTGATTTGAACCAATGGACAAAAATAAATGGTCTCGTATTTTTTTTTATTATAAGAGGTCCATATTTTCATTAACCCTAACGCCCTAGGCTCATTTTCTAGAAACCTTCCAAAATCCTCCAAAATCAACCAGTTTTCTATTTTGCGTGGTGCCCACTGCCTAAATCCTCCAAAATCAACCGGTGTTCTATTTTGTGTGGTGCCCACTGCCTAAATCCTCCAAAATCAACCGGTGTTCTATTTTGTGTGGTGCCCACTGCCTAAATCCTCCAAAATCAACCGGTGTTCTATTTTGTGTGGTGCCCACTGCCTAAATCCTCCAAAATCAACCGGTGTTCTATTTTGTGTGGTGCCCACTGCCTAAATCCTCCAAAATCAAACGGTGTTCTATTTTGTGTGGTGCCCACTGCCTAAATCCTCCAAAATCAACCGGTGTTCTATTTTGTGTGGTGCCCACTGCCTAAATCCTCCAGAATCAACCGGTGTTCTATTTTGTGTGGTGCCCACTGCCTAAATCCTCCAAAATCAACCGGTGTTCTATTTTGTGTGGTGCCCACTGCCAAACTCCTCCAAAATCAACCAAGACAAATTTTCTAACCTGCCAAAATCAATCAAGAATTGTGACATAAGATGAGTTTTAAGCATCGACTTATTGTTGTTGTAGGTGTAAGTGATCCTCGGATCATAATGTGCCACAAGTGTCCTAGGGGTCGAGCCGTGTACCTTGCAGTTTAAGAGCCCGGGCTCCGCCGGCTGATTTGCAGGCTCGCAACACCTCCCAGGTGATGACGTGTGACACAGTGACCCGCCAATCACCCGTAGCCCCTCCCACTTGATTTTTGCAACACTCAGTTAATCATAAAGAGGCATATTATTTAGATTTCAACGTTACAATTTTGGATGTATTTAATGATTTCATAATAGTTTTCTTTTTTCCCCAGAAGTTGTGTTAACCCCAACCTATTGTCTGAGAAACAAATTAAGTAATTGAAAACAACAAAAATTTATCACGAGTCTATGTTTGTGCTTGCCTTGTCCAACTTCCCTGGTTGAAATGATGCAAGTGATGGGACATCTAGTCGGTGGTGGAGGTTTCCTCCTGACTGCCTACTTTCTGCCTGGTGGTATAGCAGAAAGCAGCGGCCAGTGCAGAGATAGGCCGCAGGTTGTACAACCGTTTCTTGTTGTTTTTGTCCTCCCTGACGGCGTCACACCTTCATGGGTTCGACACCACTTGCACCACCTCGGGTAGTTACTAGGCATCTTTGTTGAGTTGTGTCCCTGTGATGAGTTGTGCACAGGGACCGATGATGCCTGGCGGAATTGATGGCTGGCCCCCGCATGAGCATAGCCATCAATGAGCTCCGTTCCAAGGTTCACAACAAACATAGTGTGGGTCAATGATGTGGCAGACCCGGTCCCATCAATGTCACGGTGGTGCTGTTTGTAGGCAACCCAGCTGTTGACTTGGGCAATGTCGACCAGGAAATACAGGATTTTTTTCCACCAGTATTGTGCCTTCCTTGAGCAGGAATGGTAGGCACGCAACTGGTCTCCTCGGTCGACACCACCCATGTTCTTGATGTAGTCAACGGCTTGGGGTGGTGCCGGAATTACCTGCCTTGTTAAACGGCCAGTGTTGGTGTCGGGTGTTTTTCGCACCACCGTGTGAACAGCCGGATCACGCCAACCTTGATGAGCTGATGATAAGATCAGCAACACCCGGCTGTCTTTCCATGCACTGACAATGATGGGACCGTTCTGCCGGACATAAAATGTTCCCCTCGCAGCCTTGTTTAGTTTGATGATACGTTCTCTGTGAGGGTTGGATGGTACATTTAGCAGTTCCTTGGGTAGTCCCCTACTTGATGATTTTACGGCCCCTGTTAGATATGTTTTTTGGGAAAGAAGACGGTTAGCCAGTTGAACAGATGTGTAGAGTTTGTCAGTGAAAATATGGTGATGGCGCCCGAGATGGTGTTTAGCCACCCACATGGTGATGTCAATCATTTTTACTGGTCGATCACCATGCGGATGGACCATGAAGTTAAGGATGGCACCCGTTAATGCCTCTGCTATTACGTAAATTTTAAATCCAACTTTGATGGGTTTCAGTGGCATGAAAAATTTACGTACACCCGCCTTGAACCCTCTGTACTTGATCATGGCTTCATCAAGAGAGAGTTCACGGCGAGGGTTGTAATGACGGAGGCAGCTGCGCCAACCTTGTCCCACAGCGGTTGGAGAGGATAAAGTGGTGTTTCCTTTTCTTCAGGTATCTACTGAGCCCTGTCTTTGATGAGCTCTGGGTCTTTGGCGGGTCATTGCATGCCAGGAACTCATTTAGTGTGTCAAAGCGGTTCCTGGACATGGTGGCTAGATCTTGCTGTTCCTCAGAGCTGGGTTGTTGGACCAGTAGTGACGGCAGTTGTCCAATTTGATGACTCCCATCAAAAGATGAATTCAGAACTAGGCACGGAGTTCATGGATGGTAGTCACCAACTTGTTTGCCTTGGATAACTTGACATTGGTCCAACGAATAATGGAGAGCATCAAAGACAGGGGAAAGAACTTACAAACAAAAAAACAAAGGGGAACTCGACCTCCGAAAAGTCGGACCAAGTGGCCGTTTTCCCGTAAAGTCGTGGATGTAATTGTCGGACAATGTTCTTGTCCAGCCGTCACTATCTGGAGGACAGTCTGGTTGGTATACAGACGGCGGATCAGGATCATTGTCCGACTCTGGCTCCATCACCTTAGGTTTACGATGAGATGCAGTGACGCGTCGCTTTTTGGTCAGAGGTGGCTCCGGTATGTCACTACACTCATTGTATTCCTCATCACTATCCTCCTCCTCGACATCAGTATTCCCCTCACGAACAATATCATCTTCATCCTCCTCAACATCAGTATCTTCATCCTCCTCAACATCAGTATCTTCATCCTCCTCAACATCAGCATCCTCCCCCCCCCTCATCATCAGTATCTCCCTCCTCACCCTCAAAACTGCTGTCCCAACCAACCTCACCCACACTACTGTTATCTTTGCGAGGAGTAGCCATTTCTTTATGAAGGTACTCCTCCTCACTGTCCTCGGACGAGCTCACCACAGCCCTGTATTTACGCCCCAAATGAACACCACTTTCCCTTGCGCTAATGCGCAAGGCATGGCGTAATTCCTCCCTCTCAGCATTGGCCCTTCTTTCACAAAACCCCTTATCCAGACTCTTATCCAGCTTGCCCTTGCCCTTGCCCTTGCCCATGCCCATGGCCCGCTCCTCCCCCCTCCCTCGCTCCTCACTCGCCTTCCTCCCTTGCTCCTTCCCCTTTGCCTTTCTTCCTTGCTCCTTCTCCCTCGAATCTCTCCCCTGCTCCTGCTCCTCCTCCACCGCCTTCCTTCCTTGCTCCTCCTTCCTCCCTCGCTCCGTCTTTCTTGCCTTCCTTCCTTGCTCCTCCTTCCTCGCTCGCTCAGTCTTTCTTGCCTTTCTCCCTTGCTCCTTCTCGTCCCCCTTCCTCTCTTGCTCCTTCTCCCTCCATTGCTTATCCTCCCCTGCCTTCCTTCCTTGCTCCTCCTTCCTCGGCTTTCTCCCTTTCTCCTCCTCTCTCCTATACTCCCTTCCTCGCTTTGCCATTGCAGGACTTTGAATGAGAAATCCTCTTTCCTCGACGGACAAAGATTGTTGTAATTGCAACACTTCTCTAGTGGTCATACTTGATATATGTAGTCACTTATGACTGGGGACGTGTAGCAGTTTTCACTCATATTTATAGTCAAAATGTTGAAAAGTATTATATAATATTATATAATATTATATAATATGACATACCGTGTATATAATATTATATAATCTACTTTTGTATTGCTCAATACAAGTACTTTATTCAAATTTAACTGTAGAAAATACACTATTTAAAAAACAAATGTAAACTTACCTCAAAATAAATGGAAGTAGCTATTGAATTTTGATCTTTGACCTTTCTAGCCTTGATTACTAACAGATGTCCCTTTGTTTATGGCATACAGTACCACATGTAACACATGTCCTTGAAACTTACATTGTTATTATTATGATTGTACCCTAAGCTAAGTGGAAGTAACCAGAGACTTTCTGACCTTATAACTGTTAAAACAAAAGGTGCCAGTATATGGTGAAATCAACCAAGAAAATTTGTCTAACCTGCCATTGAACTCCTCCAAAATCAACCAAGAAAAATTTTCTGACCTGCCAAACTCCTCCAAAATCAACCAACGTTACATTGGGCCATCCTGCCAAACTCCTCCAAAATCAACCAAGAAAAATTTCCTAACCTGCCAAACTCCTCCAAAATCAACCGTGTTCTATTTTGTGTGGTGCCCACTGCCTAAATCCTCCAAAATCAACCGTGTTCTACATGTATTTTGTGTGGTGCCCACTGCCTAAATCCCCCAATATCACCAGCCGACGCTCTTGCTTTTTGTGTGGTGCCCACTGCCTAAATCCTCCAAAATCAACCGGTGTTCTACATGTATTTTGTGTGGTGCCCACTGCCAACTCCTCCAAAATCAACCAACGTTACATTGGGCCATCCTGCCAAACTCCTCCAAAATCAACCAAGACAAATTTTCTAACCTGCCAAACTCCTCCAAAATCAACCAACGTTACATTGGGCCATCCTGCCAAACTCCTCCAAAATCAACCAAGGAAAATTTCCTAACCTGCCAAAATCCTCCAAAATCAACCAAAAAAAAATTTCTAACCTGCCAAAATCAACCAGAATCAACCAAAGCCTCCGGTTGATTTTGGTTGAATTTGGAAGGTTAGGGTTAATACAGTTGTTCAATTTATAAGACCATGCTCTTCTGCCAAGTAGATTGCTTACACTGCTGGTAACCAAGCAATCAAGACACCAGCCCCTCTCCCCAATCCACCAATTACACACATATTTCTACTGCCGCACCCTACTGGTCACACCCCGCCCCATCCCAACCTATCCCCAGTCCCCACCCCACCATACCACACATTCCAAATGACCCTATCCACATTGATTTGAACAATGATTAAGATGTTTAATTAAAGACACAGAACAATAAAAACATCGGTTATTCAGTAGTATACCCCCTTGGCTGTTTTTCGCGTTTACACACCGGAAGTTGCATTATTCGGCAACTGGTTGCCGTATACAGCAACGTTGCCGTATTTGGAGTTTTCCCGGACTGATATTACCATTGCTGCTGCATAAAATGAGCCAGTAATTTCAGTCACTGTTTTCATTTTAAACTAGGACACCGATTCCATGCCCGGTTGAAAGTCTACACTGACCGTGACGATATTGTCCCTTGAATGTGTAACTTAATTTGTGTTTATATTATGTGTTGTAAAACAAAGTTTTTCCATGTACAAAATTTCTGTATTTACATAACATGTAAAAGGTTCTCCACTTGACAAGATTGCTATTTGGGGACATCCACTAGGGATGTCAATCCAAAAAATCAACCGCAACTTCACAGGCCTGCACTATGTTTAAACCAGATATCTTATTCCCAGAAGCCATTTGCTTTTGGTTTGAAGAAAATCGGCCCAGGCATTCCAGAGTTAGAGGTCATTAAAGGTTATCGCCATGGTCCAAGCTCGTATTACGTTACGTACATAACCTCCAAGGTGTCCTGTGGTCCCTTTGGGAGTTCAATAACATCATACAAAAACTGTCCATTTTCAAGGAAGTGAATCTTGAAAAGTATTTGGCCAATTTTTTTTCATTTTTAGAACATCTGTAGAAACCAGCCTACTCTTTCACCCAATCAATCTGAAAACTAGTTGCCATTGATGCCAAATTAATTAAGATTTTTAAAAATATGCCTTCAAACTTAACGAACTTGTTGTTGTTGTGACAAGTGCGTGGCCACGCTCGTAAAAAAGCCTGGTTAGTCTGATCCCGGCTCAGTTTAATGCGCGTAAAAGTGAGATGAATCCCAGACCGATGAGCTCGCGCATCGCTGGCTTGCCGGCTGACAACGCGTAAACAAAACCTCGCCAGTCTGATCCCGGCTCCGTTTACTGTGCGTACAAGTGAGGCGAATCCCAGACCGATGACTCATACATTGCTGGCTGACAACGCGTAAACAAAACCTCGTCAGTCTGATCCCGGCTCCGTTTACTGTGCGTACAAGTGAGGCGAATACCAGACTGATGACTCATCACCGGATGGCGCCTGGCTGGCTCGCCAACTTTTTTCGCAGAACAGGTCAAATGAATATCGCTATAACTTAATGGGACCTCGATGTCTAGGTACAACCCACATACTGTCGGAAAGAGCACGAAACGGGCATTCCATTGAGGTACGGGTGAAGGCCGTACCAGTGTTAGATCAAAAATTATTTGGTCTCAAAGTCTTTCTTTTGTTTTAAGACTTAATTAATTTTTTTAAGTACATTTGAAACAGTTTTCTGGCTACAGATCTAATTTTAAGCTTTATTTTGATACCAAGATCGTAAGGATTGATGAAGGGAACGCAAAGTCCCCGCCATATAAAAATGGGTCTTACCGCTAATTTGTTTTTGGACCATTTTTGAGCGGCGAATTTGACAGTTCATTTTCCGCTTTGGGCCATTTTCGGGCTTCGTTTTCATCTTCAACTCGACGGTAAAATTCGTTCAAAACCTTTTTAAAGTGTGAAACAGTGAAAATGGTGCATGAATCTACTGTCTTTTGAGTTGTAGCTTTGTTTTCTAGTGAGAAATAAATTTTTGACGTTAGAAATTATCGCTCGTAACGGAGTTTTTTCAGCACTTTTGATGTGAGGGCGCTGTTGCTTTCATCCTCCCTACATCCACCACATATTAACCCTCCTACTCACTTTAGTGGGAAGTTGCTACAGAGGTCAAAATCAGTCAACCGCGTGTTTTGACTATTGACCCAAATGCGCACACAGGGGCATTTTTGACTGGTTTTTACTGTCATTTTGGCCACCCTGAACAATACCAGATAATGCTTTCACCAGTCAAAAACGGTCGACTCATTTTGACCTGTAAACAGGGTTGTAGCTATGCCAGTCGGCGCCGGTCGGGTCTAACCGGCACTCCCGCTGGCCGACCGGCACCAAACGCAAATTGATGTCTTACCGACCGGCACAAAAATTGTGTGAATATTTCATTAAACAGTAATAAAAGTAAAAAAAATTAATGTATTCTTCATTTCTTTGAGTTATTTGCCACTATTTTGAGGACTTTAGTCTATAGATCAATTAAAACATCGTACGATATTATAAAATAAATCTGTTTGTAGCGGTACAAACAAATACACTAATTAGCATTTATTTATGACGTCAGGGAAAACACCTGGGAATCCCCATTATGATTGGTTGTTTGCGCCTGCACGATGAGCTAATGCCACTAGTCTCTACCGCGTGTAAATGATGTGACGTGCTTCGTAATGTCGATGTACGTAAATTTCAGGTTGGTTATGCGTGACTTCGTAAACGTCTAGCTTTCCCCGCGATGTGCTAGCTTAGCAAAGGGAAAATTATTCATGTGCGTCCCTCCGCCCATTCATGAAAAGTTTTGTGAACGTTTTTTGGAAGTGTTTTGATCAAAATAATTATGTCGCACTCGCAGAAAAGTATCACCAGCTTTTTCTCTTCGGCCACTAAACGCAAGGGGCCGGCAGTGATAGACACGGCAGCCGTGTCAAGCGAGAAGCCGGCAAATTCGTGACATTCTTCTGCAACCACATCTTCGTGTTCGAGTACAACTGACCCGGGAACTAATCACGCTACCAAGTCTTCGGCCACTGTGGATTTAGGCCAAAAACTCAGAGCTGCTATATATGCCTGACGGCCCCGGTTGCTCAAGTGTTACCTCATCAAAAAAACAGAAGCAGGCATCTAAGTTTAATAGCGAAAAGTGGACACCTGGTAGGCCATACAGAAGTTTCAGTTTTTCTGAGCCAACATTGTTGTCAATTGCATTGGAGGGCACTCCTTCACATCATAAATTCTTGTATAATACTGTGAAAATATCATACTATTATACAACAAATTATGTGAAAGGTGAGCCCTCCAAATCTATTCTTAAAAGCTAAAACCCAGGAGCTTCGGGGTGCTTCGCCCCCTCGACCCCCACCGAGGCGTTGCCCCTGGATCCCCCAAGGGGCCCTTAAGCGGGCCCCTGGACCCCCGGCCGTGAGGAGCTGCGCTCCGTTTGCTCCGCTCACTACGCTCGCAATTGACAAAATTAGCCGGCACTCAATTTGGTCTGGTGACAACCCTGCCTGTAAATGTACTTACTAAACGTAAGGATTGACAGTGTTCGACTTTTAAGTGCACTAGATATAATGTACCTTGGCAAGTATCAACATTTTGACTGATTTTGACCCTTGTAGTCATAGGAGGGTTAATCACCTTTGTCATATTATTCATGCGATTATAATTGTGTATGAATTGGGTTAGTGGATAATATACTGAACTGAAATGAAGGTAACCGATGGTACCAAACTGATGTGGTGTCATTTTCAAGAAAACATGAATACAAAATTCTAATCAGAAGAAATGGATTGTCAGCTCATGATCCATATTTCCGCATTAAAATTATACAAATAATCTGAATGAATTTTCAGTAATAAATGATTGCATAAAATAGGCTGAAATTGTTTTCTGTACATCTCTTATAAAATATGGATCATGCATTTACACGTACATGTAGGAACTCATGAATACCTCTTGTGTCATTCTTATGCTAGGAAAGACTGGTTACACAGATTCATACAGCACAGCATATGAAAAGTTTACAATTAATCTTGGATTGAAACCATTTGAACTTCTGTCTTACAGGAACTGAGCATATAGCACAGGCAGACCCAGGCAGCATTGGACAGCCATCGCCCCACAGTGAGGGGAATACAAATCAACAGGCAGACAAAAGTGCTACGGAGAAACAGCAGGTCATTTATAGAACTGGGGAGAGTGCCCCAAAGGCCAACGAGAACAACCAGGCAGGGGATATTGAACAAATTCATCTACCAGACGTTAGAAATGTGCATGAGCAAACTACAAATCAGAGAACTAATGTTGGAATCCAACAGCAGAAACCTGTGTTACATCAGGACAGTACAAACCATAAACCTCATGAGATACATGTGCACCAACCCCACCCCACTGGTTCCCACACCCCTCAACGGCAGGCCGACATCCAACATTCACAATCCCAACAACAGCAGCAACTAACAACGAAGCAACAAGCTGGGCAGCATGCTTCCCACGTTTCACCAGGTAGGGACTCGCCAACAGGAAATGTTCACTCAGTGGGCCAACAAGCTAATTCAAACCCACAGCAAGTTAGGCCAGATCTGCAATCTAATGTGCCGACCGAACAGAGCAATAACAATGCCCAGCAGCAAGTTACCGACAAGAATGTGCCTTCTCAAGTGCCTGCAAGTGGAGGTAATCCACCACAGGGACAGCAAATAATCTTAGACCCAGTGCAAATAAGACAACTGCAAGACGAATCCGAGGATAAGTTGAAACAACTTCAGCAAAAACTCAAACAGCATCAGCAAGTATTAAACCAACAAAAGCAACAAGACCAGCAACATCATCAACAACCTCCACAGCAACATTTTCATCAACAACCTCCACAGCAACATCTTCATCAACAACCTCCACAGCAACATCTTCATCACCAGCAACATCTTCATCAACAACCTCCACAGCAACAAGGAGTACCACCGCAGCAGCAACAACCTCCATTGCAACAACAGCAGCAGCAGCAGCAGCAGCAACCTCCCCATCAGCAACAACAGGCTTCACACCAGCACCAACATGCTTCAAATCATCAGCAGCAGCAGCAGCAACCACCACCACAACAACAACGGCAACAACCACCCCAGCATCAGCACCAACCACAACAGCACCAACAAGCTTCAAATCAGCAGCATCAACAGCAACCACCACAACAGAACCAGCAACAACAAACACAGCAGCAACAGCAAACACAGCAGCAACAGCAATCTTCTCAACAGCAACAGCAGCCTCCAAATCAGCACATCCAACAGCCACCACAACAGCAGCAGCAGCAGCAACAACCACCACCACAGCAACAGCCACCACAACAGCAGCAACAGCCACATCAACAGCCACCACAACAGCAGCAACAGCCACCACAACAGCAGCAACAGCCACCACAACAGCAGCAACAGCCACCACCACAGCAGCATGTGCAGGAACCTCCCAAGACAGCACCGCTTAGACAACAACAAGCACAGCAGCCAGTTCCACCACAAACACAGCAACCGCAGGCTGGCGCTGCTGCAAGCAGCGCAGCAGGCACAGACAAGAATGAAGACATCGTAACTGATGATTTTGCCCCGATACCCCTAGCGGCACCACCTCTGCACCAACCAACTGCACAAGTCATTGAAGGTAAATCTTAGCTGCTTTAAGTAGGTCTGGCTTTAAGTAACAGTTAGTTCTGTAAGTAGGAATATGGACAATATTTCGTTCTCGAACAAAAAGTTTGCCATTTTTAATCTTCAGGAGTTTAAATTTTGCATGTACATGGTTTGCCTACATCTCCTACTCAGGAACAAAATTATTTTGGTAAACAATTTTTTTTAAGGAAATAATTTTCTTGACGCAGTAATCATTGATGGATGTTGTTGCATTGAGCAGGGTGTCTATAGCCAGTTATTGAAGGGGGTTAGGGCACCTTTACACTTGGACAACTGATGGATATTGATGCATTGAGCAGGGTGTCTATAGCCAGTTATTGAAGGGGGTTAGGGCAGCTTCACACTTGGACAACTGATGGATGTTGTTGCATTGAGCAGGAGGCAGTTATTGAAGTTCACACTTGGACAACTGATGGATATTGATGCATTGAGCAGGGAGTCTAGCCAGTTATTGAAGGGGTTAGGGCAGCTTCACACTTGGACAACTGACGGATGTTGTTGCATTGAGCAGGGAGTCTAGCCAGTTATTGAAGGGGTTAGGGCAGCTACACACTTGGACAACTGATGGATGTTGTTGCATTGAACAGGGTGTCTATAGCCAGTTATTGAAGGGGGTTAGGGCAGCTTCACACTTGGACAACTGATGGATATTGATGCATTGAGCAGGGAGTCTAGCCAGTTATTGAAGGGGTTAGGGCAGCTTCACGCTTGGACAACTGATGAATGTCTAGTCAGTTATTGAAGTGGACAGAGTTAGTAAGTGATGTGAACATTGCTTTATTTGTACCATAGTTACTGAACAGGTCTGCATCTCAATGTTTCAATTTGCTTTCAGATGATGAAACTTTGTTTGGCAAAAAACCAACGGATCCACAGGAAGCTGAACTATGGGAAAGAGGTAAGAAAATACACATTAAGACCAATACAGTTCTTAACACGGCATTTTGCAACACCGTTTTATGGTTTCACAGGGACATAGCCAATTAGTAGTAGTAGTAGTAGTAGTAGTAGTAGTAGTAGTAGTAGTAGTAGTAGTAGTAATAATAATGTGGATTTATATAGCGCACGTATCCACCAAACTGGTGCTCAAGGCGCATTATATTATTACCCCTGCTCATCAGGCTCATAAATCATTCCTGAAACCATCTCAGCTCCCTGGGGAGTATACAGCTCAATTGCTGCCATTACAGCGCATATAGGGCTAATCAAACACAACAACCAACTCTGCCCTCACAGGTACCCATTTACCCCTGGGTGGAGAGAAGCAATTATGGTAAAGTGTCTTGCTCAAGGACACAAGCACCATCGTCGTGGTTGGGATTCGAACCCACATTCTGACGACTCAGCCAACAGAATACAAATCCGATGCGCTAAACCGCTCGACCTAGAGCCCTGCTTTAAACAATGTATTATACGTGTACATTATTTATGGTAAACAAAAGTTATTATTTGATTACAACTAATATAGTGTACACGTTTCTTTTTTACACATTTTATTTAATGTGATCAGATTGAATATAGTTTCATTAACTCCATTCAACACTGACAAGCCTACCTACACTATAAAGATCAAAAACATACGTTTGGGAGTTCAGCAAAACCCGTAGACTAAAGACGGACTATGATCCATTATACTGGAAGCTTACCCACACATTGTTGATCATTTATTTTGTATTGTAGCTAATAAGATATACAAGGATACTCTACCTTTACTTAACGGAAATGAGGAGATGATTAAACAGTGAGTATAAAACATACAGTCCTTATCTGATTAACCCTAACCCCTAGCTATTTTGGCTATGAGCCTTCCTGAATCCACAAACACTACCACCCAACTGTTGGACGTGGCTGGAATTGGGACACACGTCCCCATGCAAATTATCCCTGTCTGGGCTATACAGTACTGAGTCCATCAAAATCCAACACAACCAGCCGCTGGAATTTGATGGATTTGGGTTAATTCCCCCTAACTATACGCTATTGCAGACAATAGCCTCGGATGCCCTAGGCTTTGCCCGTTGTGCCCCTTAAAAATATCCCCATCCTGACATTCTAATAGAAGTGTCCTTTACTCGGGAAAAGTGGCCTTGCCCCTACAAGAATGAAATTCCAGGCTTGCTGTTTCAGTGAGAAATCATTCTGCCTGAGAAGCTGTACTTTTTGAGATAAAATAAAATTGCAAATTAATTTCAATCTACAATACTTTTATTGAAAACCTGCATGCTATGAGACAGAACAATGTGTGTTTATTAATCCTAACTACCCCAAATCCTCCAAAATCCTTCTCCTGGTTTTGCCTGATTTTGGTGGATTCAATACTCCACAGCATAGCCCAGCAATAGAGCGTGTAGCCATGTGTACCAAATCCATCAAACTCCACCGGCTGCTTTTGTTGGATTCAATACTCCACAGTACAGCCCAGCCAATAGAGCATGTATCCATGTGTACCAAATCCATCAAACTCCACCAGCTGCTGTTGTTGGATTCAGGACTGTGTATAGCCAAGCCATGGATGCATTTGCCACTGTACCAATTCCATCAAAGTCCAACAATTGGGGTACCTTTTTACTGCATGTTGATGGATTTTGGAGGATTTGGGATGATTCCTAGCCAAAATGCCTAGGGAGTTGTAAATACATGTACATCTAATGTGAGAATCAAGAGATATGTACAGAAACCAACTTATTTCATTGTGTAATAAAGATTAAGATTTGTTTATTAACCTTAACCACCCCAAACCCATCAAACTCCCAATGGCTGGGTTGTGTTGTATTTTGATGGACTCGGTACTGTATAGCCCAGACAGGGATACTGTGCATGGGGCCTGGTGTCCAGCTAAGTCCAACAGTTGGGTGGTAGTGTTACTGCCATGATGTTGGATTTTTGGCGGATTCAGGTTCTTTGCCAAAATAGCTGGGAGGTGAGGGTTAATTCTAATGTGGTGTTTATTCATTTTGGAAATTATTTTACGTATACATGAATGTAAGTTCTCCAGACAAAAAGATTTCAAGTGATGTTTGATACCATCAGCAGGTGGAGAGATCCTATTGGTCAAAACACGAAGTAAACCCCATTTTTTGTTGAAAGCATGGTTTTACAGTAAATATGTACCAAAAATAATTGATGGTGGGTCTCTTCATAAATTTATTCTGTTAAAGCAAGATTCTGACAACTTGTAAATTATTTGTTTTTCCTTTCTAAAAGGAAAATATCAATGTTCCAATGAAAACAAAGATTTCCTGAAATTGCCGGTAAAATACAGGTGATATATCTTTAATTTATTTCATATATTATTATTGTCAACAGGGGCTATCTGTTGTTGCAGGATGCAGCGTACCTCAACCAGAGTAAATCCCAGGAGATGACCGCCTATGCTTACCTCTTTGGTAACCATCTACGTAGGAACCTCAGTGGCGCAGAGGAAATGTTCAACAGACTTGCTGAGAGAGGTGTACCCAAGGGCCAAACGGTAAAACACAAACGTTTTGATTTGTAGTCATCACAAGGATAGTGCAGGCCTGCAATTTCTCAGGATTTTTCCCGATTTCAGGATTTTTATACCAATCTCCCTTTGCCTCAAAATATTCTTGAAAGACGAGAAGTAGCCACCAAGGAAAGAAAGAAGTAGCCTGTATTGTGTCCAAACCTCTAGTTTCTTGTTTGTGGGGATGTGGAGAGTCTGTAAATCCTCCAAATTTAAACATCCAGGAGGTTCAGGGGGCTTTGTCCTCTAGACCAAAGGGAGACCCAGGCCCGCTACCCATTTTTCAGAATTTTTCACTTTTTGTCAAATCACACACCCGATAGTGTTAATTTGTTTCCAATCAAGGATCAAATGGATACACATCCAGATTTGTTGCACTTTTTTTTGTAGGAAGTTTAAACTGTATTGTCTTAACCTGTGTGAAAGTTATTTTTTTTCATTGTGTCCTTAACCAGAAAATGAACTCTACATTTGTGACATTTTGTTTTTTTGACAGGGATTTGGATTTCTGTACGCCAATGGCATCAGAGTCAACTCCAGCCAAGCCAAAGCATTGGTCTATTACACGTTTGCTGCCCTCGGTGGCGACCCACATGCCCAGATGATTCTTGTAAGTTTTGCTCACTTTTTTTGAACGGTTTTATATATAAAAGATGGGGGGGGGGGGGGGGGCATATATGTGGTAACTACATAATGCATTCATAAGTGTATTTTTAAATTAATTTGTTTAAATAAATAGAGAATAAGCTGTTGCAAACTGCTTACCAACCTAAGTAAAAAAAAAGTCTCGTTTCTGGTCTCTGCGCATCAACATTTTAAATTTTCTTTTTTGTTGTTGCTATGAAACGATGTCCAATTGCAGCCAAAATTGCTGGATCGATTAGAATTCTGCCATGCTGTATTCTAAACGACTTTTTCACATAGGGGTATGAACGTTTGCCTGATTTGTGAGGCCTCTCTTAGCCACCATACTTAGTATATGGGAAATTTGGTCCCTGCGTATACATGTATCGCATATTTCCTGTTGGCAAAAAAGAAAAAGAAAAAGAAAGCTTGTCACCGCACTGATTTTGAAGCCGACCGATGACCAGAAACCGGAGACTTTTTGTTGTTGGCCTAAATGACCTGTTAGTATAGATGCAAAATAGAAGTTACTGGCCTTACGTTTCAAACCTAGCAGGTTCTTTCTCAAAGGCAAACTGGATAATACACAGACATGCAGACAAACTTAAATACCTTGTTTAAAATTACTTTATTTCATGAGGGGCGAAGACGGGACTTATACATTTTCTGGACATGTCTACCCCTCCCCCAACTTTTTCAAGATAAAGTTGGGGAGGACATGGACATGTCTACCTCTCCCTCTATAGTACATATTTTATCACTCATAGTCTGCTAAAGAATTGTATACACAAAGTGAAAGTTATGAAGAATGAAATGGGTGTTGAAATAATCACTACTATGAGGAAATGTGGTTCTGAGATGTGGTTCTGAGATGTGGTTCTGAGATGTGGTTCTGAGATGTGGTTCTGAGATGTGGTTCTGATCTCAACGTTTCAAGTAGGTATACTCTGTCCGTCTTTTTTGAGGCTTGTCTTGTCAAGGTAATTCTTGGGCACGTTATGGCTTCACCTCACATCCATGCTCATGTTTCTCATTGTCCAGGGTTACCGCTATTGGTCTGGTATTGGAGTAACTCAACACTGTGAGACGGCATTGACGTACTACAGAAAAGTAGCTAATCAAGGTATGGTAGCTTACCTAATATTGTGTGTACTTATGGAGTGCCATGGCCGAGCGGTTTAGTGCATCAGATTTGTGTTCTGATGGCTGAGTCGTCAGAATGTGGGTTCAAATCCCAACCGCGCCCGGGGTACTTGTGTCCGTGACCAAGACACTTAACCATAATTGCATCTCTCCACCCAGGGGTGAATGGGTACCTGTGAGGGCAGAGTTGGTTGTTGTGTTTGATTAGCCCATATGCGCTGAAATGGCAGCAATTGAGCTGTGTACTCCCCAGGGAGCTGAGATGGTTTCAGGAATGATTTATGCGCCTGATGAGCAGGGGTAATAATGTAATATGCGCCTTGAGCACCTGTTTGGTGGATACGTGCGCTATATAAGTCCACATTATTATTATTATTATTATTATTATTATTATTATTATTATTATTTTACTTTATGCTGTAATAGGGCGACACTTTTTGGTCACTTTTTGGTCTATTAGGGCGACACACCTCATTCGGGCGACAAATTGGTGTCGCCCTATTGTTTTTACTACCTTTTAATGAAGGAATTAAGTGTTTTTTTTAAAAAGTAATCGCTTCCTTGGGCTGAAACAACCCAGGCATGAAATTTTGGGTTCTTGGAGGATATTATTAAGAGGGAAAAGGAAGGGGGAAGTTTTGTGCACAAGTCTATGGGAAAGTCGCCCTATTACAGCATAAAGAGTTGTGATTATTATTATTATTATTATTATTATTATTATTATTATTATTATTATTATTATTATTATTATTATTATTATTATTATTATTATTATTATTATTATTATTATTATTATTATTATTATTATTATTATTATTATTATTATTATTATTATTATTATTATTATTATTATTATTATTATTATTATTATTATTATTATTATTATTATTATTATTATTATTATTATTATTATTATTATTATTATTATTATTATTATTATTATTATTATTATTATTATTATTATTATGTTAGCACAGCATGAAAAGAAAGATCTTGTTTTCCTTTCTGCGGTTACACCTCGAGTCAAGCTACGTCCCGTAGCCTTAGATCTCGAGTGTCTTTCGCAGAATCCTTGCTGTCCCTAAGAGTGCCGCCTTCTGTAGTAATTCTACTCTAACAGATGTTCCTATCTCCATGAGATGTTTCTCCAATGCCTTCGGGATTGTACCCAGTGCTCCCACTACCACAGGAATAACCTTGACCTTGACTTGCCACAGCTTGCGGAGTTCTCTCGCTAAATCCTGGTATTTCTGTACCTTCTCCTTCTCCTTCGAAGCTACTCTACTATCACCCGGCACAGCTATATCAATAAGATGACACATCTTTGCATGCTTATCCAAGACAACAACATCCGGCCGTCTATGTTCTATAACATGATCTGTCTGGATATTGAAGTCCCAGAGAATCTTGACATGATCCGTTTCTTCAACCTTTTCCGGCACATGGTCGTACCACTTCGATTGCACCTTGACACCGTACTTCTTACACAGATTCCAATGGATCACCTTGGCCAACTTGTCGTGTCTGCCTTTGTACTCTGTCTGAGCATGCACTCTGCATTCGCTGACAATGTGAAATACAGTCTCCTCTGCCGCATTGCACATTCTGCACATAGAAGAGACATCTGACTTCTCGATCTTTGCCTTCATCACATTCGTCGGCAGAGACTGGTCTTGTGCTGCAGTAATCAGACTCTCAGTTTCTTTCTTTAGTTCTCCTCTCCTCAACCATTCCCAAGTCTTGCTACTTGCCACTTCTTCGGTACATCTCAGGAATCGGCCGTGAAGTGGTTTTTCCTGCCAATCTTGTGTTCTTTCTCTTCTGTGATTCTTATACTCCTTTGGACTTAATTCGTCTGCCTTCATGTATTTCTGCGCAACCTTCAACAACTTTTCCCGAGTACTTCTTACATGACACTGCAAGCTCCTTCTCTCGATGTTAACGCTGTCTGATACACTAAGTAATCCTCTTCCTCCCTCTGACCTCGGTAGATAGAGTCTGCTGACATTCGACCGTGGATATAACATACTGTACATTGTCATCACTTTCCTCATTTTCCTGTCAGCAACATCTAGATCTGCCTTAGTCCACTCGACAATTCCTGCACTGTACCTCATCAGCGACACAGCCCAAGTGTTGATCGCCTTTATCATATTCCCTCCATTCAGCTTGGACTTCAAACACTTCTTCACTCGTCTTATATACTCTTTCTTAAGTCTCTCTTTCGATTCCTCGTGCAGTACATGATCTGCTTCAAGCACTCCAAGATACTTATAACTTTCTTCTTCACCCAACGCCCTCAATTGTGTGCCATCTGGTAAAGCAATTCCATCCGAATGTACCCTGTTTCCCCTCTTCACGGTTATCGCAACACATTTCTGCAGACGAAACTTCATGCCGATGTCATCGCAGAAGATATGTACAGTCCGGACCAAGGAATCAATCTCTTTCTCATTCTTCGCAAACAACTTCAGGTCGTCCATGAAGAGAAGATGATTAATCCTGCATCCATCCTTCTTCATCTCGTATCCTGCACTAACCTTCCGCAAAATCATCGTCAAAGGGAACAGCGCCAAAACAAACAACAGTGGAGACAGAGAATCACCCTGGAAAATACCTCGTCTGATGTTTACCTTACCAAGACATTCATCACTGGCCATCAGATTTGTTCTCCATGTCTTCATGCTCTCACCCAGAAGACATTTCACCGCATCAGCTGCCCCTATCATATCCAAACATTCCATAATCCACGAGTGTGATACCATGTCGTATGCCTTCTTGTAATCTATCCATGCCATGGCCAGATTAGTTTTCCTGTTCCTACAGTCCTTTAGCACCGTCTTATCAATGATGAGTTGGTCTTTCGCTCCTCTTGACCGCTTCTTGCAACCTTTCTGCTCATCTGGAAATAACTGCTGATCTTCTATGTGGCTATACAGATCTTCTGCAATGATACCGGTCAGAAGTTTATACATCATGGGTAGACATGTAATAGGTCGATAGTTACTTGCAACGTTACCCTTCTTAATGTCCTTCATGATGAGAACCGTTCTTGCTTCAGTCATCCACGTCGGAACGTTGCCACGCACTAAGCATTGTTGCAGCTGCTGGGCTATTCTTTCGTGAAGACTACTGAAGTTCTTTAGCCAGTATCCGTGCACTTGGTCTGGTCCCGGGGCTTTCCAATTCGGCACTTACCTCAACTGTTTCTTCACCTTGCTCACATCAATCTGAAATCCCTCTTGTTGTTGTACATTCTTTAACTCGTCTTTCACGTCGGCTAACCATTCTGCTTGTCTGTTATGATCACCAGGCTGATCCCAAAGGCCACCCCAAAAATTCCTTGCCTCTGCTGGCTCTGGGCCCACTTGTGAGTTGTCACATTTCCCGTCCATTTTTTTGAATAATTGACGTTGATTTGTACTGAATAGGAGATTTTGATGAAACTGCCCGACTCTGTCATCGTACCTCTTTACTTTCGCAGCCTTCGCCTTAACCCTTTGCTTTATTTCTTCCTTAACTACACTCATCCCCTTTCCTTTTACTTGATGTGCGTTTGTTATAGTACTAAGTGCGCTGGAGATATTCTGCACGTACGCACATCAACTGCAAAATACGCCAAACGCGACGCACTATTGCTGCCATTTCGCCCAACACAGTGATATAACATAATGTACCCTCAACAGCTCATGCACGGTGCGAATTAACCCTGCTCATCAGGCTCATAAATCATTCCTGATAATCAAACACAATAACCAACTCTGCCCTCACACGTACCCATTTACTCCCGGGTGGAGAGAAGCAATTATGGTAACGTGTCTTGCTCAAGCACCACGGTTGTGGTTGGGATTCGAACTTACATTCTGATGACTCGGCGATCGGAGCATAAATCTGATGCACTAAACCGCTCAACTATGACACCCAGCCCCAGCCCCTAGCCCCTAGCCCTAGCCCATCAACCCTTGACGAAGGGGTGATTCTAGTGATTTGTCCCCAACCTCACTCCAAAATGAGCAACTCCTGTTACAAAGAAAAAAGTGTTTGATATTGGGCTTGAATCTCACCCGAGATGACTGTGGATTTCTTTCGGCACAGTAACTCACAAGCACTGAGTATACAATGCTGAGAAACATGAAAAGGAAACATTTCATAATTGACCACATTTGCTTTATAGAATTTCAGAAGAAATCATAAAGAGTTAGAGTTGATTGTGATTTTAATGTTTTGCAAAAGATTGGAATCTTATTAACCCTAACCCCCTAGCTATTTTGGCTAAGAACCTTCCTGAATCTGCCAAAATCCAACACCATGCAGTAACACTACCACCCAACTGTTGGACTTAGCTGGAATTGGGACACCTGGCCCCATGTAAAGTATCCCTGTCAGGGCTATACAGTACTGAGTCCATCAAAATACAACAAACCCAGCTATTGGGAGTTAGAATAGTTTGGGGTGGTTAGAGTTAATGGCTACCATTTTAGCAATAAATTTGACTCGAAATCTTGAAAACTTGAAACAAATGTTATCAGTTTTTGTAATTGCACAGTGAATTAATCTTGCCTTGGGGCCACAAGATGAATAACGAGAGCTCATGAGGCATAAGAGAAGAGGATAACACTTTTGAATGCCTGGTAAAATGACCCTTTCTCTGTCATGTTATTGATGTGCAGTTGCAGATAAGGTCTCCCATAGTGGTGGCAGTGTGGTGCAGCGGGTTCGTCTATACGATGAGGAAGAGAGTACTGGTCCACATGGAGGAGTTCTAGATGAAGACTTGATCCAATACTACCAGTTCCTGGCTGATAAAGGGGACACTCAGGCACAGGTATAATGTCTAACACATTCATTTAGAACCAGAGGCCATTTTCATGGAGCTGCTAAGCAGAGATTTTTGCTTAGCAAATATTTTTGCTAAGCGATGTAAAACCGACTACCAGCCAAGTTGCACACATTTTGTATGGAACTGTGCATGGGAACCAAGGAAACTTACTCATCAAATTTGTGTGGTAACTAATTTGTTCTGCTTAGTAGGTCCATGAAATTTGTCCCCTGGGCGCATTGTGAATACGTCACTTATTTTAAGACCTTTTTCTCCGTGCGTATGACGCAAATCTGAGCTAGTGACGCCAAGTCAGCACCAGTAAGTTTTAAGTTGTGTCATAATGGGTTAATTGATACCAATGATGTCACTTCTGTACCTGGGACCAAAAGTATGTGCATATGAGAGGTTAGTATGTGCCAGTGAGGGTTGGTCTGTGCCGGTGAGGGTTGGTCTGTGCCGGTGAGGGTTGGTCTGTGCCGGTGAGGGTTGGTCTGTGCCGGTGAGGGTTGGTCTGTGCCGGTGAGGGTTGGTCTGTGCCGGTGAGGGTTGGTCTGTGCCGGTGAGGGGTGGTCTGTGCCGGCGAGGGGTGGTCAGTGCCGGCGAGGGGTGGTCAGTGCCGGCGAGGGGTGGTCCGTGCCGGCGGGGGTTGGTCCGTGCCGGCGGGGGGTGGTCCGTGCCGGCGGGGGGTGGTCCGTGCCGGCGAGTGGTGGTCCGTGCCGGCGAGGGTTGGGCCGTGCCGGCGAGTGGTGGTCCGTGCCGGCGAGGGTTGGTCCGTGCCGGCGAGGGTTGGTCCGTGCCGGCGAGGGTTGGTCCGTGCCGGCGAGGGTTGGTCCGTGCCGGCGAGGGTTGGTCCGTGCCGGCGAGGGTTGGTCCGTGCCGGCGAGGGTTGGTCCGTGCCGGCGAGGGTTGGTCCGTGCCGGCGAGGGTTGGCCTGTGCCTTTAAATGCATATGACTCTGCCCGAATGCAACTGGTCTTTTCCCCAGTACCTACCCAATAATTTATACCTCAGTTCTTGTTGTTGACTCGTATTACTTAATACGCTTCTCTTGTGTTTCTTGCTGACATTTTCAGGTTGGACTGGGACAATTGAACTACCAAGGAGGGCGTGGTGTGAATCAGAACCACATGGTGAGTAGCTCTTTCTAATTACGCCACTGAGTGCTGTAGCCTGTGTTAAGTTCTTAAAGGTTACCAATCATCCCGAACTGGACATCATTCCCTGCATCGCTAACAAAGTTGTGTCATTCTTCTTTCTCCGTTTCATCACAGAGAGCCTTTGAATACTTCACCCAAGCAGCAGAGGCCGGCGATGCCACTGCCCAAGCTTTTCTGGGCAAGGTAAACCCAGTTTATTAACCTACTTCCTAAAGATAGTTAAGGCAATTCCATGGTTACTCACGTTACATTATATATTTCAGTCATCAATTTTTTCACAGTAGCTGCATTATACCCAGACCGTATTCGGCACAAAAAATAATTTCAAAAATTTTGTATACCAGGCATGCAACTTTTCAGCGGATCAGCTGATTTCCTCTTTTTTGGCTTTTTCAGCTGTGCCATTGAAAACTGAAAAACAGTGTATAAATTCTTGCTGTGCCTGGCATTTTCTTTTATTTTTGACAAACTGCAGTTGCATGCCTGTTATACGAACACTATATTACAGAAAAATGATGGTTTCTCACGTTGCACTTTTAGAACATGCATAACATGTTGTGAGAAAACTCTTATATAGCATAAATATAAAACATTTCTGAAATTATTATTTTGTGCTAAGTAACGGTCTGGGTATAATGCAACTACGGTGAAAAAAAACCCGATGAGTGAAATATATATTAAGGCATTAAGAGTGGGCCCAAAACCTGAACAATGTAACGTGAGTAACCATGTCAGCAGTTTGTTGTGCTGAAGAAATAGAGTGCTCCCCTCTTCCGAGATGGTGTTCAATGTTTACACACAAAACAAAAAGGTCTGTTTTGTTCTGTACACTTTGATGAATTACTTTCATGCAGTGTGTATAGACTACTTTGCAAATACACACACACACACAGTCTTTTTCCGTAATTGTGGGGACATACACTCGCAGAGCTGCCAACCAGTACGATTTTGTCGTATTTCGTACGATGAAACGATTAAAATACGACACTACGATATACATGTAAAAAAATATGATTTCTTAAAAAAATACCAACTAAAAATTTATATTGCCTGGTTACTACTTCTTTCCGTCCGCGCGCACAAACCTTACGGTATTTTTCTGCAGGAGAAAACAAAGCTCCAAAAGCCGGAGAAAGGCGCGAGTTAAGTTTCTTGTAGTCGTTACCGATCGCACCCACTGTTGATGAAACAAAGTACTGGCTGAATTCCTACTTGTCAGCTTAACGAATTTTCCTATTGGCTGAATTCCGACATTATGTAGGAATTCAGCCAATAAAAAAATTGAATGTAGTACATATGCAGCGTAACAAATTTTCCTATTGGCTGTCTGCCTTCGAACCTATTTACCATGCACGCAAACGATTTTAATGTGGGTTTCCCAGTACTGCTTGGGTACCAATTGATACACGTGTTTACTACACGTTTTGGTTTTATGGGCACCAGCGGTAAGCCAATTTTGCCGTCTTTTTACGTCAACTGGAATAGCTTTTTAACGTTTGTTTGCATTTATAACAACAGCAAAAAGATCGTTTTTTTCCTTGTCTAATGTTGGCATTTGTTATGCAAGATATAATGAAGGGCACGGCAATTTATTGCCGTGAAATGTCACAGTGATTTTGGGGGCATCGCAGCAATGGCACAGACCGACGGCAATTTCGAGGCCTGCATGTGTACTGAGTGTACGTTTATCACTCACATGCGTGCACCACCTAATCTATGCTTGTGATTTGTTTGTTTATTAAGAATATGATTTTTTGTGTTAAAAATAGAATTTTTTGGGATTGTGAATACGATTTTTTTTGTCTGCTGGGGTCGGCAGCTCTGCACTTGCTTTTAGACACAGTTGTGGGGACCAAAAATGCTTTGGGGACATGAAAATGTCCCCACAGATACGGTGTTCTTGCCTACCCTTTTGTTATAAGTCCCCACAACCTTGCGAAGGCCTACCCACACACACATTACATCTTGGTCTAGCTGGTGATCACAGTTCACATTTCCCGGTACGTTACTCTATAGTTTATAATCCAAAACTCTACATAGTTGCATTATTAAAATGAACCCCAAAATCGAAGGAAAGCATGGCTAACTGATATTCAGTGTTCACTGTTGTAAAATTGATAGACAATATCTGGGGATGTAAGGTCAGTTTTGCATTTTTTTTTTGTTATTAGCTAGACCATTATGCACTGTGGTATTTTTGAAGAGCTCTGTATGTGACACATAGCTTGAGTGTACTAGTCACACGGTCTATACACATCATATTTTCAAATACAAAACTTAACAGCGGCCAATTTCATCGAGCTGCTTAGCGGAAGATTTTGCTTAGCAGATTTCTTTGGTTACCAGCCAAACTTTTATACAAAATGTATGCATTTTGGCTGGTAGTATGTTTTATCTTGCTAATAGCAAAAATATTTGCTTCTAGCAAAATTCTCTGCTTAGTAGCTCTGTGAAATTGGCTCCAGGTCATTTTGCTGCATCCTAAGGGGTCAAGTCCAAGTCTGAATCTAAGTATAGCACTGTATACTCAGTGCTTTCCAAGTGTCTGTGGAAAAAACTTCACAGGCGACTCAGGCGGGATTCAAACCCATGACCTTCTGCTAACTAGTGCAGACGTCTTAACCTCTCGACCACCAAGCTTGCCCGATGACGATTGGCTGGCTAGAATCCTATATAGCAGCGGGTTCTGCGATAAACATCGCCCGAATCCCGCCCGAGTAGCCTGTGAAGTTTTTTTCCCACAGACACTCGGAAAGCACCGAGTATAACAGTCCTATACACAAGACTAGAATGTTATTCTGAAAACTCTTTGTTGATTTTGTTTGATCGGAAGATGTATTCTGAAGGAAGCCCAATAGTGAAACAAAACAACCACACTGCATTCCAGTATTTCAAGAAGGCAGCTGACCAGAATAACCCAGTGGGACAGAGTGGTTTGGGTCTTATGTACATGTACGGCCGAGGAACAGATCAGGTAGGCATATTGTATGAATCAAATTTAAAGTTTATTTTGACTCTGTATGTGTGACTCACTCTATCAGTGTCAGGTATAAGTCACTAGGGCCGTTTTGAATTATCGTACCATTGATAGATCGTACCATTGCCAGTGGTTTCCACTCTTTTAATCCTCCTACTACTACAAGGATCAAAATCAGTCAAAATGTTGAAATACTTCCCAAGGTATATCTAGTGCACTTAAAAGTCAAACACTGTCAAACCTTACGTGTAGTAAGTACATTTACAGGTCAAAATGAGTCGACTGTTTTTGACTGGTAAAAGCATTGTCTGGTATTGTTCAGGGTAGTCAAAATGACAGTAAAAACCAGTCAAAAATGCCCCTGTGTGCACATTTGGGTCAACAGTCAAAACAGGCAGTTGACTGGTTTTGACCTCTGTAGCTACTTCCCACTAAAGTGCAGCTATAGTAGGACGGTTAATGGCAACTTTATTTTTCATCAGAAGATTACTTTTTTCAGGCCCGTGATTTTTCAGGATTTTTTCCTGATTTCAGGATTTTTTACAACTCTCCCTTTACCTCCTAATGTTCTTAACCAGTTCGCGTCAGAGGCCGTGTATACACGCAATTTTTTTTTGCACCACGGATTGGAGAACGTCTAAACACGCCAGAGGAAACTCCGGAATATTTGTGTGCATGCTCGGTTCAGCCATGCGTGTACGGTGACATGCTCTGAAGACGAGGCCACGCGCTGTGGAAGCTTCCATTAACGAGTGTGTGGGGAAAAAGAAACCCACACAGGGGCCAGAAAAACTTTTTTATTTTCCGACGCGAACTGGTTAAATGAAGAGAAGTAACCACCAAGAAAAGAAAAAAAGTAGCCTGTATTGTGTCCAATACAGGTCTGTAAATCCCCCAAAATTAAACATCCAGGAGGTTCAGGGTGCTTTGTCCTCTAGACCAAAGGGAGACCCAGACCCGCTACTCTTTTTTTCAGAATTTTTGACTTTTGTCAAATCACACCTCTGTTTTTTTACATGAGGAAGTGACAAAAAATGTTGTGAAATAACAAGTAATTTTGAGAAACATGGTTTTACAGTTAATATGAACCGAAATTAATTTATGGTAGGTTCTGTTATAAATAAATTGTATATATCGTTTCAAAGTATTTGTTGTCAAGGAAATGTTCCAATGAAAACATTTTTAATGTACAAAGATGAAATATTCAGTTTTGTATGATATCATTTATTGATTCCCTGCCTTTTGATAAAACTACGTACATGTATTAAACCCCTCCTACAATCAGTGCAATTTTTGAAACAACCCATTCAGGCCACTCCAAGCCATTAGCTGTTGCCAGTGGCCTCCTATGGTTACCCTTCTGTGCACTGTCACACCACTGAGATTGTAGGGTAAAGTGGTCTCCCTCCCATTGATACATTGCAGGCCATACTAATATGTTCAAACATTTACAGTGGCCTTGGGTGGCACACAGTTGATTTTGTAAGATTACTTGGAAAGGACAGCAGGCTTGTACATGTATGTACTGAAGGTTGCTAAAGAACAGAATTTAGTGGATCGGAGTGGCCTCCATGTGTAGGAGGGTTAATGTAAATTGTAAGTTTTCATTATTTTATGAATAAAATGCATAAATGTAAAAATGCAAAATTTATCTTCGCCGCCCAAGCAGCTTATATATATATGTGACCCGCTCCGTCGAAATGAGACTTGTCCCCGGACGGAGGTTTCCGTGTAATTCGACTCTGAACTTGTGCTCGCCAAAAAAAAAAAATGGAAAAACATTGCATATCGATTTCTAGGTTTTTATATTTTTAGTTTGATAAAATCTCAAACAATCTTATGGTGGTCTTACCTTTTCATAAAAATATTAATAAATCCATAAAAAAGGACGATTTCTGGACAATGTCTGTATCATGTTTGTCTTTCATGTGGCCTCCGTTAAATCCAAACAGGTCAAAATATCCTTGTTTTCGAGACAGCAACACGAGTAGTTCCGTTAACGTTAAACGTACGTGTTTGGTATCAAAAGAAAGGTCATGACCTCAACTGCGCACTTTTGTGGCAATGACTAAGCAGTATGGAGCTCTAATAGTAGTTTTAAGCATCAAAATAAATTGTTAGCCAACGAGCCGAATCATCGGCAAGGTAGAAGAAATACAGCTCTTTGATTGGACAACAGTAAGCAACCAGTTGTCTGAGCATGCGCAGTTTACCAGAAAATGAATGACGTCACCCTTAATGGCGTGCGATCTTCGGCCAACTCCAGGCCCAGCTTAGCGGTTATACAGACCCGAGTCTAGGCCTGGGCCCCGCCGCTCCGTAAGCTGGCTAGCTGCATACACCTAGCCTAGTGCATGCACTGTGCAGTTCACTACGGCCATGGCTCTAACATTACTGGCGGGGTAAAAATAGGATGGTAGGCCTACGTACCAATCGAGCCATACACCATGCGAAACATGCACACGTCAGTGGGGTCGAGTTGGTTACAATATTAATGCATTCGAATCACCGTTTTGTAGTGTTTCAAAGTCGTAATAATTGGCCTTATTGTCATAAAGTCTGAATATCTGTTGACTTGAAATCATGATTTTGTTGAACAATACAATTTAAAGGTAAAACAGTCCAATCACAGAGAAAAATCTGTTTTCATTTCTCCATGGTACAATACACGGACGGACGGTCGAGTTTGAGAGTGCACAATGTATGTACAGTAAAATCGTCCCGCAACACAGACATCTTACGCCGCGACTCCACACACAGCAGGCGGAATGAAGACGCGGGCCGGTGTGGACAGCCGGTGTTTGGTACAAGGGCTGATTAATTATTCATGAGTTGTACATCGAACGATAGCTCGCGCTTGCTCTGTGTGTGGACCAAGTTTAATGTTGATTTTCTCCGGCCGAAATTCAAAAACAAAGCGGGTCAAAGTGATGGTTGTCTTCATCGCTCGATAATTCCGGAATGGAATAAGCTACAGAAATAACATTTGTATCATTGGAAAGCCCGTGAGTTACTTGTTAACCTAGTATACATATCTATGAATGTCAGATCTGGGGAAAGGTCTCATTTCGACGGAGCGGGTCACATATGTACATGTACTTGTGACTGGTATTATTGGAAAGCTTAACCCTAACCTTCCCAAATCCTCCAAAATCATCTTTGCTAAAGTGAAGGATTTTGGAGGATTAAGGTATATTAGGCATACTTGCCTTTCCATGGTACATGTACATTCATGTTAGTTGTAGTGATTGCAAGGTCAGTGCTTGGGTCAGTGGACACTGTTTATTGCTCCATGCATGCAGAAACACATGAGTGCATACATGTTATGTGCTTGCTTTACTAAATGATTTTGGAGGATTCAGGTTATGTGTAAGCAAATGGGCCTAGGGAGTTAGGAAGGATTCAGGTTATGTGTAAGCAAATGGGCCTAGGGAGTTGGGAAGGATTCAGGTTATGTGTAAGCAAATGGGCCTAGGGAGTTGGGAAGGATTCAGGTTATGTGTAAGCAAGTGGGCCTAGGGAGTTGGGAAGGATTCAGGTTATGTGTAAGCAAGTGGGCCTAGGGAGTTGGGAAGGATTCAGGTTATGTGTAAGCAAATGGGCCTAGGGAGTTAGGGTTAAAGGGATAATATCTTCACAATCAACAGGGCTTGGAATTGGATTTGGAATTGGTGACTGCCGTAATACCCTTATGATAAGTAGGCCTGGGCGAATAGTTTGATTATTTGAATATTCGCGAATAGTTGTTGCTAATTGTACTCGTATTCACAGATTTTGAACTATTTGATTAATCGGGCTGGCACAAATACCTGCAACTATTCGTAAATAATGACCATTCACGATTAATTGTGAGTAATAATGTATTGCCTTTGCACTGCATAACTTGCGGTTGTGAACTGTTTGCTAACTATTCGCGACTACTATTCGCGACTACTATTCGCGACTACTATTCGCGACTACTATTCGCGAGTAACACTGCCAATTACACCATTTTTGTCTAGGCACTGCTGTTAGTGGTAAGCTTTGTAGTATTCGCGAATAGTATTCGCGAGTATCGCCTTTGAGGAAGCCGATGTGGCTGGCTGGCTGGGTGTGACAGCAGCGACTGTTACCTGCAATAATGTATTGCCTTTGCACTGCATAACTTGCAGTCGTGAACTGTTTGCTAACTATTCATGACTACTATTTGCGAGTAACACTGCCAATTACACCGTTTTGTCTAGGCACTGCTGGGAGTGGTACGCATTGTAGTATTCGCGAATAGTACTTGCATGAATATGCAACATAATGAACATATTCATGATCGAACAGCCAATGAGACAAAATAATAAAATAGCAACTATGCAAATCTATCCAATCACGACACGCGGAAATGGGCACGTGATAGTGGGATCCTAAATTACAACCTTGTACACAATGCACACACAGTCTGCAGCTCAAAGCATGCAACTCAAAAAATACATGTACAATTGTACAGTACAAAATCACTTCAGGGGCATGGGCACCACGTGATTCGAAAGCTTTTTAAGCATAGTGGGCACACTGTGGAAGCTTTGTATTTTTGCGAACAATGAATAACGTCTAAAGAGTGGCCCCTACATGAGCATAAACACTGCTTACATTGGTGATTTTTGGTTCATCTGAATGACTGATTGATTTGAAATAATAGGGGTGACTGTTAACATACTGACATTACTCTTAATGATGACTTGAATACAACTCGATCGCATTCATTTTATTATGTTTAGGTTGATATGGGATGAACATAACCATGCGCCTGAATATGGCATGTGCTAATTGTGCTGGAAGTTTCCCATGCTGCCAAAGCAATAACAAATTTATATAACGTGACGACCATTGGATTTTCACTTGCAAATTCTATTATTTCGAATACAATTTTGCAAGAAATAAAGAGTAAACAATAACAGGCATTCAAGAACTCAATGTATGTATTTGTCTATTGTCTGAAGCTTACAAGTAGGCCAAAAATTACTTTCAAAGCACATGTTTTCATACTTATAAACCGAGGGAAAAATTTTGCCAACTATTCGCAAATAGTCGAATATTCGCGAAATGTTGCCACGTGGTTAATCCAATAGTAAATTTCACTATTCGCTCAGGCCTAATGATGAGGTCATACACTCACTGGCCATAAGTATTGCAACATTGAAATTCACACCAAAGTTCAGTTTGGAGAACTGTGTTACAATAATTTTTTAAATTTTATTTACACTACTTAAGACTTCTTGAAAGTGCCTGTGTTTTGAAGTCAATGTTCTTTTTTACTGTTCTTGCTCAGAAACAAAGTCCTTCAATATTTTGTCGGGTAACCACGTGACCTGATAATTGCGGCCATCCGTCTAGGCAATGTCTCCTACAAATTCATGTTGCAATACTTTTGGCCAGTGAGTGTATTACCGTTGCTGCTGCATAAATGAGCCAGTAATTTTCAGTCACTGTGTTCATCTTAAACTGGGACATTGATTCCATGCCGTGTCGAAAGTCTGCTCTGATTGTGACAATATTGCCCCTTTAATGAACACTTTTCCCCTTTAATGAACACTTTTCCCATTGATGTACATAACTCAATATGGTTTCCATTTTAATCCTGATTTCAATGGAGCTGGTCACATATATCTCTCTGAAATATGTCACAGATACATGTATCATATGAATTTTATGAAATATTTTCTCAAAAAGATGGGTAATCGAACTTTTTTGCAAGTTTACAAAACAAACCTTTTCTCAAAACACCCCCCCCCCACTTTTACTGTCTTGAAAGCATGTACACAGGGCTAAACTCCTTCTCTAACTCAAATGCTTCACAAAAAGCACCATTAACCCTCCTACTTCAGCTGAACTTTAGTGGCAAGTAGGTATCCGCTCATTGTGCACATTGTAGCCCTCTAGTGGTAAAGTTGCATTGTGTGAGCGTTGTGCGTACACTTTATGTGCGTATGTTATGGTACTATACGCGGGTGTACTTCTACCAGCCAATGATCGCCGGAGATATTCTGCGCGTACGCACATCAACTGCAAAATACGCCAAACGCGACGCACTATCGCTGCCCTTTCATCCACAGTGGTTTAACAACATGTGCCCTCAACAAGCTCATGCACTGTGCGAATAGTGGTCAAAAACCAGTCAGCTGCCTGTTTTGACTGTTGACCCAAATGTGCACACAGGGGCATTTTTGATTGGTTTTACTGTCATTTTGACCACCCTCAACAATACAAGACAATGCTTTTACGAGACAAAACGGTCGACTCATTTTGACCTGTAAATGTACATGTACTTACTACACGTAAGGTGTGACAGTGTTCGACTTTTAAGTGCACTAGATATGTCTTTGGCAAGAATATGAACATTTTGACTGATTTTGACCCTTGTAGTCGAGGGTTATTGCCATTATTGTGGAGTTGCCTAACTTGGTGCACTTTGACGACTTCTGTTTACGACTGTAGGAAATGTTGCTATTGGTTACAGCTGAAACTCTTTCAGATAAATTAGGATACTTATGATAATTAAGTTATTTGTGTGATTTTGATAACAAAACAAATATGAGTCTCTTCAGAAAACATGCCAAAATGAACTTTGTGCTTTCCGAAAAAAAAAACATTAAATTAATTTTTCTTTACAAAGATTGATTAAAAGCTGTTAAAACTATGATTCGCTGGCAATTTGGTGTAAAAATATGTATTTTTAAAAATTTGCACCAAGTCCTGTGCCATCAAGATTATAAGGATCAAGAGATGTACAAAAATCAACCTGTGAAAGTTTCAGTGTATGGTCCTTGTGTTGTTAAAATGCATGCAGATGGTTCATATTTATATTTGTTTTAGAATTAATTTCCCAAATTTTACTAAACAAATGCACTTCGACCAGAAAGATATTTAGGGATCTTAGATAAAACATTAAAACATTACAGTTTTACATATAAATTGGTGATCATGTATGATTTATTGAGATTAAGCCCAAAAAAAGTGTCCGGTTTCTGGTCTCCGCAAGTGTTGCCTCAGACCCACACGTCGGCATTTTTAATTTTCTTTTTTGTGTGCTATGAAACGATGTCCAATTGCAGCCAAAATTGCTGGATCGATTGGAATTCTGCCGTGCTGTGCTTTAAATGACTTTTTCACATAGGGATATGAACGTTTGTCCGATTTGTGAGGCCTCTCTTAGCCACCATACTTTGTATGGGAAATTTGGTTCCCGCGTATATAATGTATCACGTATTTCCCTGTTGGCAAAATAAAGATGGCCGAAGAAAAAAAAGCTCATCGCCGCACCGATTTTTGAAGCCGTCTGAAGACCAGAAACCAGAGACTTTTTTTGTTGGCCTTACTATTAATAGTGTATAGTGCTTTAAGGGATTGTACAACACTGGTAAAATATCTGTAAATGCATCTATACTTAAGAATGGAGAGATTAATGTAAAGTAACCAACATGTGAACATTTGGAATTATTTCATTGACAAGAAAATTAAGGCTATGCGTTTTTGGTTATTTCGGGATCCGGGCTCCGAAATTGGAAATCTTTGGATAAACTGGGTACCCGTGAACAATTTTGTAAAACATATACTCCTGAATGTATAAAATAACCAATATGAACACAAGTTTCTCTTGTTTTATTAGAGTCACAATAAATGTGGACTTACTGTAATAATTGATGTGTCCAACACTCACACTAATCCAATAACTGTGAACAATAGGCACAAATACCAACTTGTGATACGTTGTGGCATGACGGCAGTCAACTCAAACTACATGTGTAGATACATCAAACAAAAGCCGACAAGTCTGTGAAAGGCTGTCGGCAAATGTTACTTTATCTGAGTTTTCTTCATTTTGTGAACCAAAAATAAGAGACTTCCATTTGTATGGCTTAAATGTTCAGTTGGAATTATAAAAAGTCATTTGTGGGTAATTGGAACCGAAAAATGGAACCGGGTAATGACAGTTTCGGTCGGGTATCCGGGTACCCGGCACAGCCTTAAAGAAAATCATGAAAATGCATTCAGGTTTATTTTTGGCTGTTAGATTTCATGTTTTCAAAATAATTCAAATATTTCTGATGGAATAATTTCTCAGTACATTTGGTACCATCAAGGGATTTTTAGATTATAATTCAGTCATTTTGGACACTCCGTTGAGTAATTAGAGCTACATGTAGCAAGACGCTCATGCTTGCTGGTTCATTGTTCAGGAGCCCGTCACGAGGACCCTTTGTGCATATTTAGAAATTTCCCCCAAATAGAGTTTTGGCTGCACAATCTTATGTCAAAAAATATAATTTAGTACCCTCCCTTGATAGGGAGCTTGTATGTTATTCATTTTTGATATTGGAATGGAGCATAGATTTTCTATTAGTATCCATTCAGTGCACATCGTAGCCCTCTAGCGGTGAATTTGCACCCAGTGTCTTGATAATAGCCACTTTTGCATCGTGTGAGCGTTGTGCGTACGCTTTATGTGCGTATGTTATGGTACGAAGCGCGCATGTACTTCTACCAGCCAATGATCGCTGGAGATATTCCGCGCGTATGTCTGCGCGTATGCACATCAACTGCAAAATACGCCAAACGCGACGTACTACAGTGGTCTAACAACATGTGCCCTCAATAGCTCATGCACGGTGACCTGTAAATGTACTTACTACCCGTAAGGTTTGACAGTGTTCAACTTTTTAAGTGCACTAGATATACCTTGGCAAGTATATCAACATATTCATCACTTACATGTATGGCCTGTACTTCTTGCCAGGTAGTAATTTTGCCCCATTTGAAGAGGTGAAAGTACCAGTTTCTAACAGTGCTGGATTTTCTTGAAAGTTTGAGGGTTGAAATAAGTTTACAAATATCAATGTTGTGCTTTCTTCTAACAGCTACCAGATTTTTTTTTCTTTTTCCTCTGGATATAAAGTACTCTAGCGTTGAAGTATTATGGGGTTTTCTCACACATAATTTCATTAAATGGCATAAGTGTCCTGGACTTGGTAGACGGGGGGCATTCTCACCACGAGAGGGCTACAATGTACACAGAGCAGTTCTGATCAACATGCAATCAAGAGTACCACCACTGCAAGACATTCTCTTCAATGCCCTTCAAGTGTTACACCCTCAGGTCTTTCCTGTGGGTTGCCTAACCCCGCTCTCGGGCTGTTTAGCACCTTAGTGACTCCGCAAATTGAATTTTCACATCAGCTGTTAACATCACTCGAGGGCATTTTTCGTTCCCCACTGCAAGGGACCGCAGAAGCCACTGCACTTTGGCCTCATTTCTGATGTGCATGAAATAATGATTAGCTTTTGACATGCCGAAAAACAAATAAAAAACGGTGCAAGCCGCCTGCCTAGACGGACCGACACCAAAGGCCGACATGCTAACATGTGGCTTTCAATTTGTTGTTTGGGGGGGCAGATCAAATTTGTTGTTTTTCAAATTGAAGCAATCGAAATTGTGCAGTTGATTATGCGTTTATGCGCACGTGTGGACAAATCTTTGTTTGCAATGCACCGTTACTCAATTTCATCAGGGGATTAGTTGCACATGTGTGGACGGGGCTAGCCCTAATAGAATTGGATCTCACAGTTGGGCAGCTAATAAATGAACGATGAAAATTACTGGAAATTGATTATTTCCTGGCGTGAGTTAACATATAATACGGGCACCTCTCAGTTTTGATTTGCTCTTTCTATTCAGGATTACGCCAAGGCTTTTCAGTACTTCCAGGCTGCAGCTGATCAGGGCTGGGTCGATGGACAGTTGCAACTTGGAACAATGTTTTACAGTGAGTAAACCAAACTTTGCAACATTTAAAGGGAAGGTATACAATGTGTGTACTTACTCTCCGCAAAACAAGAATATACAACAACCAACCTTTATTAGCATAATTCGTTGTGATTTTTTTATATTTATTCTAATATGGAATTTAAGACAGAGAACTGGAAATTATTCAGGAAATATTTGAAACAGAAACTATTACCCCTCCCTACTATAGCTGCACTTTAGTGGGAAGTAGCTATAGAGGTCAAAATCAGTCAACTGCCTGTTTTGACTGTTGACCCAAATGTGCACACAGGGGCATTTTTGACTGGTTTCTACTGTCATTTTGACCACCCTGAACAATACAAGACGGTGCTTTTACCAGTCAAAAATGGTTGACTCATTTTGACCTGTAATTGTACTTACTACACGTAAGGTTTGACAGTGTTTGAATTTTAAGTTTGACCACTAGATACACCTTGGCAAGTATATCAACATTTTGACTGATTTTGACCCTTGTAGTAGTAGGAGGGTTAAACCTTTTTTAAGTGACACCTCCAAGAAATTTATTTCTAGGAAAGATTTATGCCATCAGTAAGTATGAAAATATTAGTATATATTGGTTATATTGGTAAATATTGGTTATTTCAGAATTATGAAACCTATACCTTTAGCAGTTAGTAGTGTTGCAACTATTCACACTTGATATTTGGTAGTATACTTTTATAAAGTTTTCTATATTTGACAGTTTGACAAGTATAGAGACTTGTAACATTTGACTGTTGGTAGTGTGGAAACTTTTAGCATTTTATAATCTGTGGTATCGAGAATTCCACCTTTGACATTTAGCAGTGTGGAACTGGAAACCTTTAACATTTTATAATTGATAGAATAGAGAATTTTTCAACTTCAAGAGTTGGAAGTATATAGACTTTTAACATACATTTGACGGGTGTGTGGAAACATTTTTATAATCAGAAGTATAGAGAATTTTCAACCTTTGACAGTTGGAAGTAGAGAGACTGTTCACATTAGACTGTTTATAGTGTGGAAACTTTTGACATTTTAGAGAGAATTTTCCATCTTTGATATTTGGTAGTATAGAGACAGTTGGAAGTGTTGATTTTTTTCTCCACAATTAATAGTGATGAAAAACATCTTGCTTGAAAAAAAGAATCAAATTGTCATAAATATTCAGTTATTATTTTGCTGCTGTTTGTTCTCATGTAGTACAAAACTGACACTTTCCTGATTGTGTATTTAAATACAAGTAAATTTTTAATATAAATCTTGGGGCTTCCTTGGTTCAACGTAAATGGGATTTGATTTTTTTTCTTTTAAACCTGAACTCAAAAAAATACAACAGTATCATTGTTTACTCTGCCTGTTTGGATGATGTATGCCTGATACTAATAGTTTATTTAGACTGTCACATCATTCCGAGCGTAAAATGTACCAGAAAGTTTTTGGGCCTCGTAAAAAGGACATTCCGCCTGCAACATTAACGACCAGTTGGCATTCCATTGGTAGTCGTAAGTTGCATTCTAGTCCGTGTGCGGTTTGCAAATTTGTTTTCCCCCAGAAATACAGACTCTCGTTGGTGGTGTCATTTTGTGTTGGTTTTTAACGTGACATCTCTTTTTGGATAGGATGGGCAGATGTGTGATGTCTCTTTTTCGTTGCGGCTGTTGCCATTGCTGCAAACATCTCAATGTTTATTTGTACAAGGAGGTGACTGGGATTCTACTGAGTGTCTTTATGACATGAGACACTTCTGGCGAACTCCAAACTGTGTTGATTCTATACCGACCCATATCATTGCATTGCAAATTCAAATAGGCGACCCAATCTTACCGAATGATTCTGTCAAGTAGCCATAGTTGCTTTTGTGTAACAGGCCCTAAAACATGCCTTTTTCATATTGCGAATTAACCCTAAACCCCCTAGGCATTCTGGCTAGGAACCTTCCTGAATCCTCCAAAATCCATCACTGCACTTTTGGAAACATTCCCTTATCTTCAAAATGCACCATGCATTTTCATTGATCTTTCATATTCAGCACTTATGGCCTGTACTTCTTGCCAGGTAGTAATTTTTGCCCCATTTGAAGAGGTGAAAGTACCAGTTTCCAACAGGGCTGAAATTTTCCCCAAAAAAATGTGCCCCTTGGCAGATTTTGAATAATTTGGGGTAATTAGAGTTAATTAGGAAATTGTGTCAATGAATTTCACCTCATAAAAGTCTTAATTGACAAGATATTGTCATGATTTTGGTACTAATAATTTAACATGACAATGTGCTTGTTACTGTACTAAAAAAAGCAAACAAACTTTTTAAACAAATCTGTGGGATCCAGTCAAATGTAATGATTTAAAATTAAACTTTAAATTCTTTTTTCGAAATTGTTTTCTTCTGCTGAACTTAGCAGAAAACATGATTTCATATTTCATGAGCGATCATCTGGCACATTTACCATAGATGGATGGATGTTATCTTTTCAAGCAATCATGACCAGACTTACAGTACCGGCTGGAAGTAATTCCAAATCCCTGCGGGTAACCCGCAGGGGCTTCCGAGTACGTGCCGGGGATCCCCGCAAAATACCCGCGAGTGTGCGGGGAGCCACGCGAAAGAAATACCGTGCGGAAGAAGACTTAGGGCCGCAATATGCCCCGCACAATCTGCCACGTTGCTTCGTGGGCTGTTCAGGGGCTTTGTTGTCAATCATTGAGGCGTAAAACTGGCTTGTTGAGTTTTATAATGCTTAAAATTTCTGTATGTAGTGTGCATAGGTAAAGGTGGTTTTTTTTTCAGGCTTTACTGTCGTTTGGTTCATAATTATGAATGTCCAAATTTTACCAGAAATAATAATTTTTAGTGTATGGAAATTGATCCACAGGTGGTAAAAAAAACTCACGTGTAAATGTTATTTCGTAAGTGCAGTCATTCATGAAAGTTAGTCCTTCGTCCATTTTCTTGTTTTGTTTACATTATTATCGATCACTAAAACAGAGGCAATATCACGAAAACAAATTACCGACTGCGACATGTTCGGGTGCTTTTCAAAGTGAATTTCGCCGAGTGTAACGTTACTTTGTGGTATGAGCGCCACTTAGTTGGTGGATACGTGCGCTATATAAATCTATACATTATTATTATTTATTATTATTATGATCAAGCTTGATTTTGATTATTAAAAATTCGTCAGGAAAATGAGTGGTTGAAAACGCAATCATATTGTGTGCCGAAATGATTCTAAATCTCACCACTACATATATAAATGAATGCACATTTTGTTAATTTTCAAAACTTTTGTTATAAAAGCGAAGTTCTCGGTAACGTTCTAGAGTTTGTTGAATACGGCCGTGGTGATCGTATGAGCGCACATGTCAACTGAACACGGTACTATTGTGTATGAGGGTGGCTCAATTGCTCAATGTTCCAACCCCCAAACTCAGGAGAAGACAAAATAAACACGTGCGAAGCTAAAACAAAACTGGGCGGTTGTTGCGTGTTTTCCATTTCGGGAATTTAAACAAGTAGTTAATTAATCAGCAGAAAAATATGTACATGCACATAGAATTTTAGGCATTGCGGAAAAAAAAACCTTTACGGATTGCTGGAAAATAAAGTTGTGTTTACTGTTGCATCAACACCGTCGGCGTCGTGAAGTCATCGTTGAACACAGTATGTGCGTCGTCTGGACATGCGGAAACAAACCCAGTCAGGGCGGATAACGGATATTTTTTGGTGAAATATACATGTAGCGTTATTTCGGGAAAGGTTTGTGAATATGATTTCAAAATGTTTATAAATCTGTCGGAATTTGTATCGCCATAAAATCTGCGATGCATTGTTTGAAATTCCGCCATATTGCCCAAATTACATCGCATGTTGCGATGCGATACAGGAAATTGTTCACGTTTTAAAATTTAGAAAGATGAGTCTGCGGACTCCGCTGAGTCAGTGAACCCCGCAAGGGCTCAATGGAATAAGGGCGATAATTTTCAGCTCCGCAAGGCGACTAGATGATCAGGCAATTGTTATTTTCCCCTATGGTTTGAAATCCATGATATTGCCATGACGGCAATGTTACCAGGGTTGCACCAAAACAATAAGTGCCTCGTTAGATAAGTTAACGATGCCGACCGAGTATTTGAAGAATTTAAATATATTTATCGGGCTCATACATCACCGAATGAGAAAATGTCCAATCAGTTAACAAGATAGTAGATGGCGAGTATCTGTAAAATATGATTGGTTGTTCCATGAGTCAAAGTCCTCCTGTCATACTTTTTCAGGTGTCCAAATTTTCCCAGTTTTTGTCCCAGGTGCGGTGCCGACATTTCCAGAAATCAGAACATCCAGGTCTTTGGAACACTGCAGAAGAGTTGACACTACACAAACTCATTGACTATTTACTGCTGTACACATTTTATATGGAAATGGAAACCCTGGGTACTGGTCACCCGAAATAATAAATACATGTACAGTACATAGTGTCACTCAATTTGTGTGTATGTACAACAGCTGATAGCCAGGACTTTTTCAGTGGGGGGGTCACAGGGGGCATTGCTTTTCAGTGGGGGGGCCTAGGGGGTATGGGTTTTTTCCCTTTTCTTGTTTCTGTTTTTTGGGGCACTATGAGGATTTTTCGTGGGGGGCACCTGGGGGGGCACTGGAAATTTGTGGGGGGCACGTGCCCCCAGGCCCCCGTGGCTACGCCGCTGATGTACAAGCAGAAGTGGTCAGACCTATAACAAATTAAAAGGAAGGATTTTGAAGCATTTTATGTTCAGACACATAATTCCACCCAAATAGTTTTTGACACACTTTAGGAATACTCCTTTTCTCAGAGTAGTTAAATATTTATCTTCAAACGAATTCCTCCTCCAAGCTGCTGGAAATGTAGTTGTAATATGATACGTTCATGATACTCAATAAAGTAAAGGAGGCCCAGGGATTTACCAATCGTGGGACAACAACTATGTTTTAAAAACTAAAATTACATGTACCCATTATTAAATATATTCTGATGGACGGGGGACAAAAATAATAATAATAAAGCATCATTAGCGTCCCCAACAAAAACATTATTCAGGTTTCACTTTTATACTTGCAGACTGGGGCTTTCCCCCCGCACCAGATAAATTCCCTATCCCAGTTGCCTGAAGAAAAAAAACCTGCAAAGAACAGACAAATATGAGCTTTTATTGGCGTAGTGCTTTTTCAGATTTGTCTAAAATCCAAAAGAAATATTTTTTGTATTCTTTTAAATATACCCGGTGTATATTCCCCCTACAATAAATTCTTGCATATAAATTCTCGAGTATACACGTATTTCCTTGCGTCACCGGCACAGATTTTGAAGCCAACCGATGACCAGAAACGGAGACTTGTTTTTGGCCTGATGCATTTAACATTTTTGTTAACGTGTATTAAAATTTACCTGCATGACGAATCCTCTGCATCACCGGCGTCATGGCTGATCCATTAACAACCTCAATCATTTATTTAGTACATTCACATCATGTGCTTAAGTTTTAATATTTAGTTTATTAAACCAACAATTTATTTTATTCAGTAAAATATATTGTAGATATTTTTTGTTAAATTATATTTTGATTGTTAGCCACTATAATTTCCATTGGCCTTAAACCTTCAATATGCCCTAAACCTTCAATATGCCTGGAGAATAAATAAGTTCGTTCCAAGGAGAATGATTGACAGTTCTACTGATAGTACATTAACTAGCCTAGTTCATAAACCATCAAAAGGATTCTTGCTGAAAACCGCCAGAATTGTTGATGAAAATAATGTGATAACGACACTGAAGATATCTGTGGACAGAACTTAAATAGAAAAACAGTTTAATACAGAAATAGAGGACAACACAGTTCATTAACGGTTTAGCATCGTCAATGTAAGTTGTGCTAGCGAACTTAAGTAATGGCGGTCCGTGATCTAAAAACAAACACAGACTCAATTTGGGGAAAATGCGGAATGCGGGCAAGCAGCTGCCAATCGTCTTGAGAGTTAATTCCCTAAAGTTAATTCCAGCCACCATGATCGGCCGAAAAATCTGGCGCAGTGGGTCATGGCGGAAGTTGCATTTCAGGCGAACGGGACGTTTGAAGTCTCAAAGAGCACCGATAATAACGAAATGAAAAAGGTTGGATTTGTTAAAAGTTCGTAGATATTACCAAGGTATAAATGGCGTTGAATGCACGAAAATAATACAGGAAGTTGATCAAGCGTTTTTGCGAACGCTCAAGAAAACCTCAACAAAAGCATGAGCAAGTCTGCGTTCTTTTACTCGGGATCGCCAGGTGATCATAGAAGGTATTCATGTTCACCCAAGCGTAAAGTTGTGCTTGGTTCTGTTGCGGGGCCTTCGTGGGGCCCATAAAGCTTGTCACGACACGTACGCCGCGTGCGAGGCCCTCGCTGTGTCCACGCAAAATCCCCGCGGGGACGCGTGGGGCCCCGTACCCGCCACGCAGTTTACTCGCGGGGATTTGGAATTACTTGCAGCCGGTACTGTAACATGAATGTATGCTTCGTGAGTTGTAACTCATTTCACATGGAGCATTTCACATGGTGTCACCGCAATTTAGTCTTACCTATCCTCACCATGCAAAGCTACAAGTTTTACGTATGCTTCTTTTAATGTGTACTTTCTTTGAAACAAGATATATATTGAACCACCAACTTGTGAAAACATGGGTTTGCAATTAAGATGTTCCAAAATTAATTTATTGCTGGTCCCGTCATAAATTCATTTGAGCATTTTTTCCCCATTTAACTGAGCTTCAGACAATTATTTTACAAGTTTTACGTATGCTTCTTGTAATGTGTACTTTTTTTGAAACAAGATATATAATGAACCACCAACTTGTGAAAACATGGGTTTGCAGTTAAGATGTTCCAAAATGAATTTATTGCGGGTCCCGTCATAAATTCATTTGAACTTTTTTTTTGAACAATTATTTTAAGAAATATTTCCTTAAAAAGTTTGTTTTCCGTTCTAAAAGGATGTAATCGATGTTATGATGCAAATAATAAAAAATGTTTGTAAAATGGCTGTACAATAACAAAAGTCACAGGTGATATATCTTGAATCTCTCTTTGGAATAAACGGCAATTTGGGGAAGCAGATTTACTGATTGATTTGCTTGTATAAGTTCTTGCGTCGGGAGATAAACAATTGATTTAATTTTGCCCTACACCGACGTGTGTATAGCACTGTATACGCAAAATTAAATCAATTGTTTATCTCCCGACGCAAGAATTTCACCAACTTATATATATCATGGAACCCGCTGCTATATAGGATTCTAGCCGGCCAATTGTCATCGGGCAAGCTCGGTGGTCGAGAGGTTAAGACGTCTGCACTAGTAAGCAAGAGGTCGTGGGTTCAAATCCCGCCCGAGTCGCCTGTGTAGTTTTTTCACAGACACTCGGAAAGCACTGAGTATACAGTGCTATACACTTTAATTAATTATTTATCTCCCGACGCAAGAATTTCACCAACTTATATATATCGTGGAACCCGCTGCTATATGGGATTCTAGCCGGCCAATTGTCATCGGGCAATATATTGCTATATTGTTGTTATATTGAGTGTTCCTGGTTTTGTTGTATTGTCTGAATGGTTTTTGTGATCATAAAAAAAATCCATTTAAAAGAAGAAAAAAACTATTTACTAGATACATTTGTTGGGGCAGACAGATGTTTCTATCAAAAGCTATGAATAGTATCGGTTATATTTTATACATGTGTACATGTATAAGAATTACAAACAAGAAATATAAAGATAAATTGTGAGGGTGCTAGTCTGAAGCCATGAAACCCATACATGCCTTTGAGCTCAAGAATCATGCCCCAAGGTGATGCTAAACCGGGGAATCGGCAGTCTGGGGATCACTCATTAACCCTAACTCCTTAGGCCCATTTGCTTGCACATAACCTGAATCCTCTAAAATCCTTCAGTAGTAAAGCAAGCACATGACATGTATGCGCACATGTGTTTCTAATCTGTGATACATGTACATGGCCAGGGACCCTCCCTGCATGCATGGAGCAATAAACAGTGTCCACTGACCCAAGCACTGACCTTACAATCACTACAACAAACATAGATGTACATGTACCATGGAAAGGCAAGTATGCCTAATAAGTTCAATCCTCCAGAATCCTTCACTTTAGCAAAGAGCATGTAGCATGTAACCTCAATCCTCCAAAATCCTTCACTTTAGCAAAGAGCATGTAGCATGTAACCTCAATCCTTCAAAATTCTTCACTTTAGCAAAGAGGATTTTGGAGGATTTGGGAAGGTTAGGGTTAATTGATAGGTATGGATATCTTAGTTGGAAGAGCACTGGTACGGTAGTCCGGAAGTTGCAGGTTCAAGTCCCACTTTGGTCAATTTTTTTTTGCTGACTGCTCAAATTTAATTTATCTGCCTGCTAAGTTCCCCTTGTGGTTTATTTGACAATCTTGAAATTATTGACATGATTTTTGTAGAAAAATCAAAACTGTTCTTGTTTTACAGTACACAAAGAGAAATCAAGGATTTTCCTTGACAGCCACTAAATTTTCCTCTAAATTTGGTACCGTAATCTATCATATTTTTATATTTTAATTAACTTGTTGTAGAGTATACATGTATGATGATATTAAACATCCCTTGAAATAATTCTTTCTCATTCTATGGTTTGAGTAAAATAAGTGAAGTGATCTTTTCCAAAAATGAATTTCTGTCATTTGAGGACAGAAATGTGATTGCATTTTCACTATTTTTTCATTAACTGCACAATGAAATAAGCAGAAACTTTCCAAGATTTTTAATTTTTTTTTTTAAACAACTTGATTCTTATGAAGTATGTATGCATATCGTTTGCGGTAACACCATGTGTTTATCTTAACTGTCACTAAGTGAGGTAACAGGTTCTGAAAATCACCTTATCGCACAACTCATATCTCGACTGTCGCTAAGTGAGATAATGGTTCAGGGAGAACCATGGGGAGTACTTCACAGGGTCTTCTCTACGTTTTGATTAGCGTGCTCTAATCTTCGTCAGGAGAATGAAGAGGTTTGGAGATGCAGCTCTAAACCTTTTAGGGCATTGCCACAAGTGTGCACTGGCGTGGAGGGTATCTTGCAAAGTGTGCACTGGTGTGGCTCATTGCCACAAGTGTGCACTGGTGTGGCTCATTGCCACAAGTGTGCACTGGCGTGGAGGGTATCTTGCAAAGTGTGCACTGGTGTGGCTCATTGCCACAAGTGTGCACTGGCATGGCTCATTGCCACAAGTGTGCACTGGCATGGCTCATTGCCACAAGTGTGCACTGGCGTGGAGGGTATCTTGCAAAGTGTGCACTGGTGTGGCTCATTGCCACAAGTGTGCACTGGCGTGGAGGGTATCTTGCAAAGTGTGCACTGGCGTGGCTCATTGCCACAAGTGTGCACTGGTGTGGCTCATTGCCACAAGTATGCACTGGTGTGGCTCATTGCCACAAGTGTGCACTGGCGTGGAGGGTATCTTGCAAAGTGTGCACTGGTGTGGCTCATTGCCACAAGTGTGCACTGGCATGGCTCATTGCCACAAGTGTGCACTGGCGTGGAGGGTATCTTGCAAAGTGTGCACTGGTGTGGCTCATTGCCACAAGTGTGCACTGGCGTGGAGGGTATCTTGCAAAGTGTGCACTGGCATGGCTCATTGCCACAAGTGTGCACTGGTGTGGCTCATTGCCACAAGTGTGCACTGGTGTGGCTCATTGCCACAAGTGTGCACTGGCATGGCTCATTGCCACAAGTGTGCACTGGCATGGCTCATTGCCACAAGTGTGCACTGGCGTGGAGGGTATCTTGTAAAGTGTGCTTACGTGTGGCTCATGTAAAAAATCATGAAAAACAGTTATCCAAGCAGCTGTTCCTCAGAAGGAATTATGACCAAAGGCAAATAGCAATGTGACAATATGACAGTGGACAAAAATCCATTTGGTATTACATGTAGTTTGCCTATGCAAAGTCAATTTCAAGATCACCTGCGTGCATTGTGACATAAAGTAGGTCGGACCAAGGGCAATTACTTAGTTACTGTACATTCTCCTGTGTACGATTGTAATGTTAGATATGGACATACAGTTGTATGTAATCATCACTGATCTATGTACTCTAATATTTTGTTGTTCAATTATGCCTATGAACATGTTAAACTACTTTAACCCTAACCACCCCCATATCCTCCAAAATCCTCCAAGGGGCACCTTTTTAAAGAAAAATTCAGCACTATTGCAAACTGGTACTTTCACCTCTTCAAATGGGTCAAAATTACTACCTGACAAGAAGTACAGGCCATAAGTGCTGAATATGAAAGATCAACAAAAATGCATGGTGCATTTTGAAGATAAGGGCATGTTTCCAAAAGTGCACTGGAGGATTCAGGAAGGTTCCTAGCCAGAATACCTACATGTAGGGGTTACATGTAGCCCCTTGGGCTTCTGATTCTTCAAGCCAATGTGTTACTTGAAACATGGATAAGGTACATGTACATCTATATCATTGATTATCATCATTGTCGTCATAGGCTTGCGTCTGTGGGCACCTCATCCTCAGATTGTAATGTGGGGGCGCATTGCTGGAGGCATTGTCATTACCCGTTCTCGGTTCAATCGGCGTTTCTCTCAGCTCGTCCACACTTTGGCTCCACTTTGTCATATTGTCCACCCATGTTGGGGCGTCTTCTGCCATGTCTCATACCCAAAGGCAGTTGTCAATATCTGCGCAGGGCAGAACCCCCCCCCCCCTGTCTCATCATAGTATATTATTGATAATTCAAATATTATATATATATTACTAGGGCTAGTGAACTTTTTTTAAAAGTTTGTTTTTTGTTCATAAGGTTGCTTTCATTGGAAAGGCCATCCAAAAAGAAAACAAATGGTGGTAAAATGGTCACAATTGACCAATGCACTCCAAAGTTATGGCCAAATATATGACGATCAAAATGACGCTAATTTGTATAGGAAACGTGTTTGAAAATGGTCAATTTTTAACAAATTGAATGAGAAGGCATATTTAAACACCTGTTAAAGTGTAAATAAACATTTTATTCATCTTAAACTTATTTTTGTCCATTGTTACCCAGAAATACTATCGATTCCAGTTGGTTTGAGTTGTTCCAAATAATATTTTGCAAATAAATGGACGTCAAAAATGTAATTTTCACCAAAATTTACCACGGCAAGGTCGAAAATTACTAAGTCCAACCTAAAAAACACTTAAAGTTACATAACTTCCATTAGCTACATCATATTTTCACAAAATTTGGATCACACCGTGGAATGAGTGCAGTTACACTATCTTGACCATTAAAAAGAAAGAAAACATTTGAATTTTTACAAAAAAACTTACTTTTTAAGCAATTTTTTACCAAAAACGGACATTTTAGCTCATTAATATGCGTAAATGTCATAAGTCCAATTCTGAATGCCCAATTTTGACAAAATTTGAAACCAAGATCATTTTGGTTAAAAAGAAAGCAATGTAGGTTTTACTGTGCAATCTGGAGCACCTTAAATGGTTTTATTTTATGATTTTTGTGAATTTTACCTCAATTCTAAAAAAAAAAAAAAAAAAAAAAAAAAAAAAAAAAATGAAAATGAAAATGAAAATAAAAAATAGTAAAAAAAAAAAAGCATCTTGAGGGCCAAAAGGAAGCGGGCGGGGACGCTAAACATGTTTATTTTTGTATTTGGTCTTAGATATTCATATCTTTCAAGTTTCATTTTATTAGCGAAGTTAATATGAATAATATAATAACCACAAAATATAAATCCCTTAGATAGAACGTTAAGGCCAAACATTAAACGTTAATTACAAAAAAAAGTTTTTATACCTTGCCGAATTCTGTTTAATGTTATTTTTTATCCCTAACGACACATTAACTATGACGTCACATGGCCGTTTGCAAAAGTGGAAAATTGTGCCTCAAAAAAACTTTTTTCTAGTTACCTGAATCGTGCGACTTCTCCATTTTCACTCGAACATGTGTTTACATCGAGTAGCTCATGACTCAACGTCCAAACCAAGCGCGTTTTTTTTTACACCGCAGCGACGGGTTTGTGCAGTAAAGTGCCAATTCCGGTCTTGAGAGAGAGACTACGAAACCCTAGGCGTATGACGATAGAAAACTCCAAGCTGCAGTCGCTCTGCAGTGGAACTCATGGAGCCATTCCCTCTCCGTTGATGGTAGGTTTTGCGTGTCGAAATTCCCTTCGGCGCATGCGTGCAGAATGGGTTCATAGTCTTGACACAAGGGCGAAATCGTGTACAAAACCCGTCGCTGCGGTGTACAAAAAAAAATACGCGGCGCGTAACCATCAAACAAAAGCGCCATAATGAAATCACAAAATGTCTATAACTTTCGAAAGTAAAATTATATTTTCAGGATAAAAAAAAAACTTATTTTAAGATTAAATATTTCTTATTAAAATATAAAAGGTCCGATTACTATTTAAACAATTTTTAGTAAAGAAAAAGTATTGATTTTTTTTTAAAATATCACAACTTTGCAACGCGATGACAGATAATCATGGACCGAGGACGGTTGAATGCAGTTTTTCATCAGCTTCTGACTAATGTATGGTTCCTAGGCGTCTACAGTGTGTTACTACTGTCGAAACTGAGTTAAAACAGTCACCAGCAGAGTCGAGTCCGCCGGCCGTGGAGACCTGCCGGACGGCTGTGAATTTACCATGGCAAGCACTACGCTTGTCGTACTCGATGATAAAATGAGACTTTTCAAACAGCAAAAAAAGTGTAATTTAAACGTCAATCTCAATCAAAATGGGAATATAATGTAAGTTTATTACATGATTCAACTATTTTTCAAAATTCTGAGGAATCTTTTTTAGATTTCACTCTTAAACAAGGAATGATAAATCCGACTTTTTAAAACTAAAAATCTTTGTTCTGTTGGCGTTGATGCGTAGCGTGTGTGCAGTGATTGCGCGCGTTCATTTTGTACACAAAGTGGAACCAGTTTCAACCACCATGTGCGCGAGCCCTAATATTACCAAATGGTAAAATTTTAAATGTCAGATTTGCTTGATGTCAAACTGATGATGGTTTCAATCTTCTTTACAAATAACTTTGTCTGATGTGTTGTCATGTTTATGGAAAAGTGAAATAATTTCTGGTTAGAATTTCTTTCCTACATTGTAGATTCCATGTAAGACTGGGTACGAAAAAATATGAATGCATTTTTTTCTTCTTCAAATTTTCATGTTAATATCACAATGTAATAATTATCATTACTTAACCCTCCTATGACTGCAAGGGTCAAATTCAGTCAAAATGTTGATATACTTGCCAAGGTATGTCTAGTGCACTTAAAAGGTCAAACACTGTCAAACCTTTCGTGTAGTACATACATTTACAGGTCAAAACGAGTCGACCATTTTTGACTGGTAAAAGCATTGTCTTGCATTTTTGAGGGTAAAAACCAGTCAAAAATGCCCCTGTGTGCACATTAGGATCAACAGTCAAAGCAGGTAGTTGACCGGTTTTGACCTCTATAGCTACTTGCCACTAAAGTGCAGCAATAGTAGGGGGTTAATATAAATTATAAACAGCGCCCCTCCGAACAAAAATACTGACACAATAGGGAGACCTCAAACAGGCCTTGGTTGCTTAGTTGGTAGAGCACCGGCATGTTAACCAGGAGATCGCAGGTTCAAGTCCCACTCTAGTCAGTTTATTTTTGTTCATTCAATACAATAATTATAAAGAAAAACTTTCACACGTTGGTTATTTAATGTACATGTATCTCCTAATTCAATGTGAGTTACTGTACTTGTAAAAACAGTTTTTGGCCAACATTGCATTCCTTATAACTTTCCCGATGTTCTTTTAAGGCTTTTTATGAAAATGCAATTTAAGAGATTATCAACAGTAGATTGAATCAAATCAAATTAATAATTTGTTTGAATTGGAATTTATTTCTCATTTCAACCCTCCTACTTTAGTGGGAAGTAGCTATAGTGGTCAAAATCAGTCAACTGCCTGTTTTGACTGTTGACCCAAATGTGCACACAGGGGCATTTTTGACTGGTTTTTACTGTCATTTTGACCACCCTGAACAACACCAGACAATGCTTTTTACTAGTCAAAAACGGTTGATTCATTTTGACCTGTAAATGTACTTACTACACGTAAAGTTTGACAGCGTTTGACTTTTAAGTGCACTACTTGGCAAGTATATCAACATTTTGACTGATTTTGACCCTTGCAGTCACACAGAAGGGCTAATACCGTATAGGTAAAACTTGTAGCTTTGCATGGTGAGGATGATAAGTAAGACTAATTGCGGTGACACCATGTGGAATCTCAATTGAGTAGTGTCGTGGCCGAGCGGTCTAGATTACCGGACTCAAGTTCTGGTGTTAGCAGCAGAATGTGGGTTCGAATCCCGGCCGTGACACTTGTGTCCTTGAGCAAGACACTTAACCATAATTGGTTCTCTCCACCCAGGGGTTAAATGGGTACCTGTGAGGGCAGAGTTGGTTGATTAGCCCTATATGTGCTGTAATTAGTTCTGAAAAGAACTGGAGGTACAACTCGACGTTTCGATCAGTATGCTCTGATCGTCCTCATTCTCCTGAGGACGATCAGAGCATACTGATCGAAACGTCGAGTTGTACCTACAGTTCTTTTCAGAACTAATTACTACTCAATTGAGATTCCACATGGTGTCACCGCAATTAGTCTTACTGATACCGTATACCTGTTCCCACGATATGAGCGTAATTTTATGGTTTGGCCTTACAAAGTCAAAATTTAACAAATGAAATTAAGTATGACATTGAAAAACTAAATCTACAAAATTCAGAAATACAAACGTATCAGTTTTGAAAAATGCTGACTTTACTCACAATTTGTGGAAGCAAGTCACACCTTTGACAGAACTTTTTTTTAATTTGATTTTTTTAAACGCATGTGCAAATACTATAAAAAATAAATTGCAAATCATCGTTAGGGATGCACCTACTAATGGCATTTTCTGTTGACTAGATAATAGTGAGTAATGATTGATGGCTGTGAAAATGTTGTACACAATTAGATTAGTTATAACCTTGCATGATCACCTGATTGTATGAATACTTTATTCCCCGACACTGGAGATACTTCCAGGCATGACGTGTGATGAAAAGATGAGAGATTGCCAGGTCTTTGTGGCAGGTGTGTTATTGTTGTTTGATTCAACATCAGGAACATGTGATGAATCTGCCATCATTCATCTGTTTGCACTATGTCGGTTCCTGTGGCGATCTCAAAGGGCTAGGCAGGAATATTAAAACCAAGTACACCAGCTGTGCTTAATCTCTTTTGAAAACAGTTCAAATTTCTCCCTTGTGTGGGTTGAGAGAGAGAGAGCGCTGAAGATGGTTTCCGAGGTACTCAATTTTTCAGAGCCATTTTTTTGGCAATGACCTTTTAGATGTATTTTATATATATCTTATGTTTTTGTATTTGTTCATGGTTGTATATCATCCATTTTGCCTTTGAGAAAGAACTGCTAGGTTTGAAGCGTAAGGCCAATAACTACTATTATACTACAGGTCCTTTAGGTTGGTAAGCAGTTTGCAACAGCTGCTAATTCTCTAGTTATTTTATAATTATATATTAACCCTCCTACTGTTTGACCATTTGAAACCATTCAAAATTTCCACTTACCAAAATGCCCATTGGTTTTGTACACACATGGTGATACCATTTGAACAGTGTTGGTAGCAAGCTTTACTACCATTCAAATCCATTCAAATACATAGAGGGTCTATTGATTCACCACTTAGAAGTATCCAAACAAGGTTTTGTATTAGCTATACTACCATTCAAAACCATTTGGGGGAATCAATACTGTACACAGTTATTTCACCATTCAAAACCACAAAAGCGAATGGTTTTAAATAGTGGAACAACTTGTATGAAAAAGGTACCAGAAGTAGGAGGGTTAATATTTTAACTCTGTGGACAGTAAAATATAAATTTGTAGGCATATGCCATCCAGGACAAGGCAAAAGTTAAAACAACAGTCATCAACTGGTGTACCCTCCCATGTTTTTCAACATGGTAGATGCCAGATTTTGATCTAATTCAATTGAGTCAAACCTGTATGAGCAATTGTACATGTACAGTGTGTGGCTATGTGGAGGTTTTCCCAAGTTGCAATCGATAAAGTCACAAAAAATGTTGTGTTTCTGACCGACCTAAAAATATTCGCGAATGGTAGAGTTGCGAATTTTATTATTTATTTATTTAATTTTTGGGGGGAATTTTTATTTAAAAAAATTCTTAAATAAAAAAATTTAAAAAAATTAAAAAACCAATTCCCTCTACCCATCATATTGTGGACATGTTACCGGAAACACAACATTTATTTTGTTTGGCCTAATCTGTGATATTACTTTTTGCATCATGTCGGTCTTGTACAGTATCTGAACTATGGACATTTTACTTGTTGGACCATGCACAAAGGCATCGCATTGGTACTGTCATTGACTTGAACTGTCCATTACAAAACGTGCAGTATCGTGCTGTACCTACCAACAAGTCAGATGTGTCCGAGGGAGATGGTCACATTTAAAAAAAAACTAGATATAAGTTTTTGTCACAACAAAAACTAGGTGTTCGGTTGAAGTTAAAATGGTGACGTCATCAATTCGAAGTGTTGGAGAAGTCAAATGTTAACGTCTGTTGAAGTTCTCGCGAGAAGTTTATTTGAATACAATACAATACTGAATTTAGAAATTATTTTAATATTAAACTTTGACTTCCGGTTTGGACAGGAAGTAAAGGTCAAATTGGGGTCATGTTTTTGTAAATACTTTTGACAATTAACTATCTGTACAATGGTGCAAAAACTGTGAATTTACCTCTTGTGGTTGTTGAGATATGATTTTTTTAAATATTAAACTTTGACTTCCGGTTTGGACAGGAAGTAAGGTCAAATTGGGGTCACCTTTGTGTAAATATGTTTCGACAATTAACAATCTATACAATGGTGCAAAAAATGTCAATTTACCTCTTGTGGTTGTTGAGATAGGATTTTTTTAAATATTAAACTTTGACTTCCGGTTTGGACAGGAAGTAAGGTCAAATTGGGGTCATCTTTTTGTAAATATTTTTTGACAATTAACGATCTGTACAATGGTACAAAAATTGTGAATTTACCTCTTGTGGTTGTGGAGATATGATTTTTTTTAAATATTAAATTTTGACTTCCGGTTTGGACAGGAAGTAAGGTCAAATTAGGGTCACCTTCGTGTAAATATTTTTCGACAATTAACGATCTGTACAATGGTGCAAAAAATGTCAATTTACCTCTTGTGGTTGTTGAGATATGATTTTTTTTAAATATTAAACTTTGACTTCCGGTTTGGACAGGAAGTAAGGTCAAATTGGTCACCTTTTTGTAAATATTTTTGACAATTAACGATCTGTACAATGGTGCAAAAATTGTGAATTTCCCTCTTGTGGTTGTTGAGATATGATTTTTTTAAATATTAAACTTTCACTTCCGGTTTGGACAGGAAGTAAGGTCAAAATGGGGTCACCTTTTTGTAAATATTTTTTGGCAATTAACGATCTGTACAATGGTACAAAAATTGTGAATTTCCCTCTTGTGGTTGTTGAGATATGATTTTTTTAAATATTAAACTTTCACTTCCGGTTTGGACAGGAAGTAAGGTCAAAATGGGGTCACCTTTTTGTAAATATTTTTTGACAATTAACAATCTGTACAATGGTACAAAAATTTAGAATTTACCTCTTGTGGTTGTTGAGATATGATTTTTTTAAATATTAAACTTTGATTTATCGTAATTTGATATCTGATGACCTAATCATGACGTCACAAATTTTGTTTCATCTACGTGTTAAGTTCTAAGTATATGCCAAGGTTCATGTGAAGTTTGCAAGTATGTGTTTTTTTGTAGACAATCGATGGAGAGAAGAAGAAGAAGGAGAAGAAAAGAAAAAAAACGAACAAAAACAATAGGTGTTTCGGGTACATACCCGAACACCTAAAAAAAATTATAGATTGATCAAAATCTTGCATCGGTTGATAAACAATTGATTTGATTGTGTCCTTGCATCCTTTGTTTGAAATCATTTATTATTAGAGAGTCCAAGATTTCATAAGCTGGGACCCAGTGCACCACATGCATCATGCACTTCTGCACCAGGGCTAATTTCATTCAGCTACTTAGCACACATACATACATGTACATATGTGACCCGCTTCAGCGAAATGAGGAAATGACCCCCCAAATTTCACATTTTGATTTATGGATATCGACTTAAAGAGAATTTAATGGGCTTTCTGATGATGCCAAACATTTATTTTTGGTTCATTTAATTCCTGTGTGATAAATGGATAATGTAATAATGCAGTCATGCACGTTTTGTGAACTTTGGAAGTCCATTACACGGAAACATGTGTTGGGGGGCATTCATCATTTCGATGGAGCGGGTCACATACAGTACATGTATTTGCTGAGCACAGAAAATGTGTGCTTAGCAAAAATACTAGTAGATTACCAGCCACATAATGTATATATTACTACTGGTTTGATTAGCAGATAAATGTGCTGAGCAATAATTTCTGCAACTCTATGAAATTAGGCCCTGATCTGCAGTTTTACCCTCAGGTGTGTCCAGTTTAGGACTACAAAGTCAGGTACTTACTCTATGGTCAGATCTATCTATGGGTACCTGCCACCACCTCCCACCTCCCACCTCCAATCCTTCTTGAGTGGTATTGTGGATTTCCCCCTGGCTGTTATTCAGCTATTATACAAACGATGCATATATGCATTAATTGAAGATTATCATGGCGTCAACTGTATGCAACTGGGATAGCTATGTGTATACTGTACATTATATTTCATGTGGTTGCACCTTTTAACTGATTCACAGAATACTGATGGATTACACTCATGAAATAAGAATGTCCCAAGGGTATCTGGTCTAGACTGCAAAGGGAAGGCAATGTTGGCAAAGCTACTTTGCTTCGACGACGAGTATGCCTTACTCGCTTTGGATCAAGATATCAGACTCGTTTGACTTATGACGCGGACTTGGACTGGAGTCCGACTTGAGCCACACTCGTTCTTGAGTCACCTAGTACAAGGACTTGAACTGTAACTTGAGGAATGTGACTCGAATGTGACCAATATTAACATTGAGGAATGTGACCAATATTAACACTTTTTTTTACCCAACAAAGCTGACTAAAAATTGAACCAAAACTTTGAGACAATTTTGTAAATCAGGCATGTGATTTCTCAGGATTTTTTACAAATCTCCCTTTGCGTCAAAATGTTCTTGAAGGAAGAGAAGTAGCCACCAAGAAAAGAAAGATGTAGCCTGTATTGTGTCCAAACCTCTAGTTTCTTGTTTGTGAATGTAGGGATGTGGAGAGTCTGTGAATCCTCCAAAACTAAACATCCAGGAGGTTCAGGTTCAAAGGGACACAGACCCAGGCCTGCTACTCATTTTTCAGGATTTTTTACTTTTGTCATATCACACCCTTGGTAAATGTCTTCATTATGATAAAATAATTACCATAAAAAATTATTGGATGCCTGAGTCGAGTCGTGGAATTTTTTTATAAAGTTTAATTCTAGGTGGACTCTTGGCTCCTACTCGGCCTTTATGACTCAGACTCAGACTCGAAACTGAGGATTCTAGACTCGATGTTTGAGCTGCAAATACAATTCTTAGGAAGATTAACACTAAGCCACTCCGATCCACTAAATTTTCAATATGTTCTTCGCCAACCTTTAGTACATACAAGCCTGATGTCCTTTCCAAGTAATCTTACAAAATCAACTGTGTGCCACCCAAGGCCACTGTAAATATTTGAACATATTAGTATGACCTGCAGTGTATCAATGGGAGACCACCTCACCCTGCAATCTCAGTGGTGTGACAGTGCACAGAAGGGTAACCATAGGAGGCCACTGGCAAACAGCTAATGGCTTGGAGTGGCCTGAATGGGTTGTTTCAAAAATTGCACTGATTGTAGGAGGGTTTTAAGATGGAAACCCTCAGATGAATGCCCTGCAAGGATAATAAAGTTAGTTTTCATTTTGAAATTTGTACATTTTTATTATTATTTTTTTTCAAACCAAAGATGGACTTGGGGTTCGACGAGACTACAAAATGGCAGTCAAATACTTCAATCTGGCATCCCAATCAGGCCACATCCTTGGCTTCTACAATCTGGCACAAATGCATGCAACAGGAACCGGTGTTATGAGATCCTGCCATACCGCTGTAGAGGTAAGAATTTGTTGTTTATTTTGAAGACACAGTTTTTCTTAGAGAAATGTGTCTACGCTTTATAGAGAAGACATCCTGGTTAGCTCTAGTGGAAGAGCCCGGTACACCACCAAAGTTAAGCAACGTTGATAGACCTCAGTCAGTACTTGACTGGCTTGGGTATTGTAACTAGCGTTAACTCACTGTGATTTTGAAGGATTTTGAAGGATTGAGGGCAGATGTTATTATTTGCATGGTGGATTATGGAGGATTGAGGTTATCAGGCTATATTTGACACTGGATGAAAATGGAAGATTGAGGTTACATTGTACATGTTGGTCTGTCCAAAAAATGATTCTGGAGCAATAAACTGTGTCCACAGACCCAAGCACTGACCTTGCAATCACTACAACAAACCTGGATGTACATGTACCCTGGAGGAAGGAAGGCAAGTATGCCTAATAACCTCAATCCTCCAGGGTCCCTGGCCCTGGGCCATGTACATGTAACACAGATAAGCAACACATGTGTGCATACATGTCATCTGCATACAATGGTAGTGGTCATTGTGCTTGCTTTACTACTGAAGGATTTTGTAGGATTCAGGTAACAGAAAGAAGCCAGAATACTTTCCGTGAAAAAGTAGAGGGTTACCGCAGTGTTTTTGGTTCATCTAGCAGTCTCTAAGAGTTTAAAGCTAGAAATAAATTAACTACTCATATTTTGATTGTAAAAATCAAAGCACATTGGGCAAAAATTAAAACATAAACTGTTTCCGGTAGAGTAGCTGGGTGGATTTTTTCCTTTTCTTGAAAGAAACCTACCGAACCGAACTCCTGTAAAGTTTGTTCAGGCCTTAGTTTTTAATGTAATTTATTAGTTTTTAATATAATTATTACTACATTGCTCTACTGAGGCAAATGGTAACTTCAAAACTGGAGTGCTGATTGAAACCTGGTGCAGAAAAACCATAAATAAATACATTAACCCTCCTACTATAGCTGCGCTTTTGTAGCTGTAGAGGTCAAAATCAGTCGACTGCCTGTTTTGACTGTTGACTGAACAAGTTATGTCAATGGGCTCATCTCAAAAGAAATAAAATGTCAACATTTTACATAAACCTTACTTTGTGTAAATAGTTTAACCCTCCTACTCTAGCTGCACTTTAGTGGGAAGTTGATATAGAGAAGTTGCTACAGTCAACTGCCTGTTTTGACTGTTGACCCAAATGTGCATGCGGGGACATTTTTGACTGGTTTTTACTGTCATTTTGACCACCCTCAACAATACAAGACAATGCTTTTACCAGTCAAAAACGGTTGACTCATTTTGACTTGTAAATGTTTGACAATGTTCGACTTTTCAGTGCACTAGATATACCTTGGCAAGTATATCAACATTTTGACTGATTTTTCACCCATAATGTCGGGCATAATAATAATAATAATGTTGGGCATTTTAAAGCGCTCTTAAAAAAGGTATCAGAGTGCTGTACATTATTACCCCTGCTCATCAGGCGCATAAATCATTCCAGAAACCATCTCAGCTCCCTGGGGAATATACAGCTCAATTGCTGCCATTTCGGCGCATATGGCCTAATCAAACACAACAACCAACTCTGCCCTCACAGGTCCCCATTTATACTCCTGGGTGGAGAGAAGCAATTATGGTAAAGTGTCTTGCTCAAGGACACAAGTACCACGGTCACGGATAGGATTCGAACCCACATTCTGACGACTCAGCCACCAGAACACAAATCCGATGCACTAAACTGCTCGACCATGGCATTCCATAGTAGCAGGAGCTTTAATAAGAATCCCTCCCTCCCAACTGAGTTAATTTTCCCCCCCCCCCCCCAACTCGGTGCACAGGAAATTTTTGAGGATGGCCTTGTACATGTACTTCTGGAACATTTTTAATTAAGTACCAACAAAGTACCAAATCGTTTATTGTATAAATGAAATTGTAAAAAATCACTGTATTTGAAAAAAAGTAATATCGGATTCTGGGTTGATTAATACCAAGCAGGTGCACAGTAAATGAATGAGTGACTTTATGAATGGAGCCGTTACATTTTAATGTGTTATGTTGAACACATGTCAGATATTGTTGCACCCTGTAGCAGTCACAGTCTGGCATATTTTCAGAGTAGTGCCATGGCCTCGATAATAATTGAGGTATATTAAAGGCGTTATACACTATTGGTAAAATGTCTATAAATGCATCCATGCTTCATAAGAAAGACAAGAAATGTATAGAAACCAACATGTGGAAGTTTCAGTCGTTGTATCGTTAATAAGGCCAACAAAAAGTCTTCGGTTTCTGGTCATAGGTCGGCTTCAAAATCAGTGCGGTGACAGGTTTTTTATTTTTTATTTTTTATTTTTTAATTTATTTTTAATTTTTTAATTTTTTAATTTATTTTTTTTTATTTTTCTAACCAGTGAAATACATGACACATGTATACATATTTATTGGAACCAGACCAAATTTCCCATACACAACATATGGTGGTTACGACAGGCTGCACAAATCGGGCAAACGTTCATACCCCCTATAGGACTTTTCACACTAGTCAAATCCCTGGGGAATTATGGTCGGCATTTTCACACTTGGATCGCTTTATCTCCCGGTCTGCCCCGGTAAATGGGCTTCCCCCAGGGAATATCCACCCCTGCTCCGGAGTAGGGGTAAGAGGTAAAACCCAGGGGGGCTTAAGAATCCACCGGGGAGTAACGGCTAGTGGGAAACGAAAGCGGGTTGTTCATACCCCCAGTTTACATGGCAGACAGGTAACGTAAACAAACTGTGAAAGGTCAGAGAAATTGCACGGTCTGAGTTCAAGCTGTTTGTTTTTACAGATGTGTATTCAGTTGTGTTTTACAGAAACCAAATACATGTATCCAAGGTGTTAGCCAGCATTTAGAAATACAATGTAGGGTGTCCAAATTTGCTGGAAATTTCAAAACGGGGTGTCTAAATTGTTCACTTACAATACATGTAAATGACAGATGAAATAGGGTGTCCAGAATTGACGCAGGGTGTCCAAAAGACACCCAGACACCCCTCTGGCTAATACTGTGCATGTATCAACGAAAACATATTTCATTTTATATTTTTCGAAGAATTTATCAGTTTCGAAAACTAAGGATTTTTATTTTTAGGTTAAATTTTGAATTGTTTTGGACGAGGTACAATTGTTAGTATCTGTCTCACTGAATGTGTAATAGTATACACTGCAAGGAAAGGTACCAGTCTCGGTTGTCAACTGATTATCACAATGCGCCAAGCTGGATCACCCCAAAGAAGTTCACATCAGCTTTCGACAACGAATTGTTTTGTAATTTTTTCTTTGTGTTCAATTTAAATCGCGTCGTTCATCTCATGCGTAGCCATTTTGATTGTTTACAATTCAATGCAAGTACGTGTAAGCATTGCATACTAGGATTGCTCGCTTCCGGCTAGCTACATTCATGACTTCTGTTAGCCAAAAAAACATAGCACGATTGCCCTAGGGTTTGATCATAGTGTGAAATGTGCGTGCGGAACCCCGGGGAATAAGGACCCAGGAAAAATGCGGGCGGGTTTTCACGGGGACAGTAGGAAACTGCGCCAGGGTAACCATGAGGTAAAAAAAACTCCCTGGGGTTGTAATATATTTCACATTTTCTACAAATGACGGCATGTCAGATGGAATCATTACTCGGTATATAAAGTATATTAAGTCTAATAAGGAAAGACCGTTTGGGATGTAATAATAATAATGGACACTTACATGTATATTGCGCCGGTATCCGCCAAATTTGACGCTCATGGTGCATGAACGTTATTACCCCTGTCATCGGGCCAGTTATATCATTCCTAGAACCTTCTCAACTCCCTGGGGAGTATGCAGCCCATGCTGCCAAATGTGTAGTGCAACGAGCTTAATCAAACACAATTACTATCTCTGCCCTCAAAGGTCCCCATGAGCATCGTTTTTATGATGGATACCGGCGCATTACAAATGTTCATTATTATTATTTATACTCCTGGGTGAAGAGAAGCAATTATAGTTAAGTGTCTTGCTCAGGGACACAAGTGCCATGGTCGTGGCCAGGATTCGAACCCACATTCTGACGACTCGGCCATGGCACCCCCATATATGTAGAAATTCTCTTTTGTCAAGAACCGGTTGGTTACAACTCGACATATCGATCAGTATTCTCTGATCGTCTTCAGGAGAACGTAGGTTTTAGGATTGTACATACTTGTATTTCAGTAATGTATAGTAACTACTAAAGGCGTACATGTACATGTAGCTTAAATTTACCCACAAATTTTCCTTTAATTTACCGGATTACAAAGTTACTGAATTATTATCGAAGAGCTAACTTGATGTGCAGTTTGTAATGGTAACAATCATCCTAAATACGTTATTCTGTCTGATGGTTTCATTTCAGAGAAAACACAAAACAAATGTGCTTATTTGCAAACAAAGACCCCGAGAAGACCCCATGGTTCTCCCTCAACCACTTTCTCATTAGTTGAGAATTGAGTTGCCCGATATTGGTTCTCCCTGAACCAAAAAATCTCACTTAGCGACACTTGAGATCTACAAGTCGTCAGATAAGGTTCTTTTCAGAACCTGTATCTCACTTACATGTAGCAATAGTTGAGATAAATACGTGTACATGGTGTTACCGCAAACCGAAACAATAATTATTGCCAAATTGCAACCTTTTGCTCCAAGTGTCTTCTATAAAAATCGTGAATGAAAGTAAGTTTTGTGAACATTACCAATGTTGTACCTTCCCTTTAAAAACATGTTGGCTAACAGCTCCGTCCCATTGATATGATTGAAGAAGTGTATGCTGAAGGGAAAGAAACAGAGTGTCACCCGTGGCCATCATGATTGTGTTCTCTTGACACTGTTGGTAACTTAATTCCGTTGAGGGTGTACATGGATGTGTCTACCTGTTTAATCTGACAAGGAATGTCACACACTGGCATCATTGTTTCACCATTGAATTTAATGCTGATCTTGGCTAAACCTGAGGGCAGGCAAGGGATAAAGAACTTTTTTATTTGCATGCTCTGGTTTTTCAGCGAATTTCTCCTCGTTTTCCAGCTCATTATTTTTCATGGATATGTTACCAAAGATGCCCTGAAATAGTACAGGTCAGTTAACTATCGCCATTTGCAACATACATGTAGCAGTGCCCTCAAGTACACACACACACACACACAACACAAGGGGCATATAATACACAATGTTCATTTCTTATTATTAATGCATTAACATGTTCATGACACAAGTAAAGTTGTCTGTGATTTTTACGCAACTTTTAACATCATGAATGCCTGTACATTTGTATGTTTTCATCAATGAAAATAACGCTGCATGTTTTTTTTGTAAGTGATGTGTAGTTTGTCATCGCATTGCGCACACCCGAATACACGTGATTAGGCATAGTCTTTTGTTCGTCTCAGATTTGTGTGTGGTCATGTGATGTATAATAGACATTGTGATCGGCCACTGTTTATGAATGGCAAATAGGTCAATTAATGCTCGGTTGCTTTCGGATGATTGTACGGTTTTGAGGGTTTATGTGAAATGTTCTGGACACATGTTCTTGTCAATTGTGTCATACATGTAGTTGCTCTAGCAACAGTGTCATGCTGTTGGCTAAATTTGACACTTTTGGTGGAAGGAATTTGTTTTTTTCCCCTATTCTAATGTGTGTTTGGAAATAAGCTTGTGCCATATCAATTTTTTTTCATCCACGATATATCGGCAAACAAATATCGCAATTTTCGATAAAATCTCGATTATATTTTCATTCATGCATAAATGCATTAGATCCGATAACCACAGGTACGTACCCCTCTACAAGCATCACAATAAATCGCAAATTCGTTTGCAGAGCGTGTATGTACTTCTGAAGTAGTTCTGAAGTAGCTGAAAAGACTGTTCTAATTTTGTTTCCATGGAATTTCTGACTTGACTCACAATGGCGATTTTTTTTTTAATCGTGATATATATTTTTAATCACGATTTATCGATATCTCAATAATATAAAAAGGTTCTCGATATCGTAATTGAATAAAATTTAAAAAAAGGTATCGCGATAATCGATATTATCGTGTTATCGCCAAAGCTTATTTGGAAAAGGCTGCTTTTTAAGGTCAGTAATCTGAATGCTACATGTTTGCTTAATACTGTTATTGGCATTATGCCTTTGTCGGCAATTGTCCAATCGAAAGCTATCATTCAAATCCATTATTGATCAATCAGGTTTGTTCGATGGCCGCGTGCACGTTACATGTATGAACAATACAATGCCATTACCTCGGACAAACTTGATAAGCGTGTTGTTTTCAACACGCTTTGTACGCACATGTTGGAGTTATTTCAGGAGGGTGTGGCATCGTTAGGCCAATTCATCTAATTTGTACTTTGTAATGTGTGGGAAAAGAAGTACGTGACCAAAAAGTGGTAGGCTTCTGTTTCCAGCAACAGGGTTGGCGAAATAAAATATAAAAAATAAGAAGCATTCTTGACAAATTTCCAATAAGCAACAGAGAGACTGAGATATAGTTAGGTATTCAACCACGGACGACAACTCACAAGAAATCAATGCCGTCTGTCAAATACAACCACCTGCAGTCACTCCCTGGTTCAACCCCCCCCCCTCTCTCTCTCTCTCTCACTCACACAATATCTCTTTCTCTCTCACTCTCTCTGATTCCACTCATTTTATTGGCTTTCTCATCTCCGTCCTGATGAGTTTGGAGTGTCATGCGAGAAATGTTGAAGCGGTGAAGCAAGGGTTGAGTTCCAAATAAGGTCACTGTGAATTACCAGCCCCCTTGACATGGTGTTGATGCAGAGCAATGAGGAACAACGCTGACTTCAATTGCATATGTGACACCTGTAGATTGAAATCTGTTTGTAAATTGTATTCTGGGAGAGATAAGTTGTTATTACATTCTTCTTGAAGCCCCATCACATTTGGTTGAAGAATAGTATGTACATGTACATACAATGTATACATTTCACATACTTCATGCAGATTGATTGATCGTTTCTGACAAGATTGGAAATGAGGGGTCAAAATTGCCACTAGCTAATTAGTGGATCAACAGAAGGATTACTCCATCTGCTACATGTAGGTTTGATTGTCTGGGGGCTAGTGTACACAAATAAGAAAACACGTCATCACAATACACAAAAACTTACAATGATTTTTTTTTCTCACAGCGTGATGCACTGGGTTTGGAATGTTAAGAGAACAACTTGCGATATAAAATCGTCTTAACCCTAACCCCCTAGATATACTGGCTAGGAACCTTCCTGAATCCTCCAAAATCCATCAGTGCACTTTTGGAAACATCCCCTTATCTTCAAAATGCACCACGTATTTTCATTGATCTTTCATATTCAGCACTTATGGCCTGTACTGCCAGGTATTAATTTTGCCCCATTTGAAGAGGTGAAAGTACCAGTTTCCAACAGTGCTGAATTTTTCCAAAAAAGTGCCCCTTGGAGGATTTTGGAGGATATGGGGTGGTTAGGGTTAATGAGTTTGTAAATTGTGGAACTAATTGTTACTCGTCCTGCCTGCTACCATAAAATTCAAGTTAATTTCAACCCATGCAAATGAACTTTGATATAATATTTTCCCAACCACTGAATTTTTCACTGTGTATGGACTCTGTGCTTTCAAGTGTCTTCAAAAACATTTTAACTATAAAATCTACAGGTGACTTGTTGCAGGACTTTGAACCAACTACATCTCGCTTACTAAGTGCAGATGTATTAAACCCTCAACCAACGAGCTTGCTCGACGGTGAAAGGCTCAAGTCCTAGCAGTGGGTACCAACTCTGTATATTGGGTACAAATACATTTTCCATTTGTTGGACATACATGTACATGTACACTCACTGGCCATAAGTATTGCAACATCCCCAAAGTTCAGTTGTGGAGAACTGTGTTACAATAATTTATTTTATTTTATTTACACTACTTAAGACTTCTTGAAAGTGCCTGTGTTTTGAAGTCAGTGTTCTTTTATACTGTTCTTGCTCGGAAATTATGTAATACACAATCGATGAAATCGGATTAAATGATCATCTCACCTGTTACTTGTAAAGTGCTATTTTGAGCATGTTGCAATACTTTTGGCCAGTGTTGTAACCAAGTCATTTTTTCTCAAGTCAAGTCAAGTCTCAAGTCAAATTTTCCCAAGTCAAGTCAAGTCTCAAGTCAAATTTTCCCAAGTCAAGTCAAGTCAAGTCACAAGTCATTTATCGCCCCGAATTAAAGTCAACTTTCAAACTTGTGTGTGGGTGGGTAGGCCTTGGCAAGGTTGTGGGGACTTAACAAAAGGGTAGGCAAGAACACTGTATCTGTGGGGACATTTTCATGTCCCCATAGCATTTTTGGTCCCCACAACTGTGTCTAAAAGCGAGTGTATGTCCCCACAATTACGGAAAAAGACTGTGTGTGTGTGTGTGTGTGAACGTACACACCATTCGTTGTGGGGTCCAAAACACAATAGAACAATTGGACCCCACAAGGTAACTATAGAAAATCTTGTACCCCACAGGAGAATTATAAGGAAAAGGGATAATAGAACGAACAAAGGAATACCCCACAAATCAATGTGCGTGAGGGTGTGTGTGTGTGTGTGTTCAAGCACTGGCCGCGTTATGGGGACAGAGAACAAAAGAGGGATCCGGAATTACTTAGCTGTGGGGACATTTTGTGTGTCCCCACAACGTTTTTAATCCCCAAAATCCTTTGTATTTTGTCCCCACAACGCCCCGTGCGGGAATGTGTGTGTGTGTGTGTGTGTGTGTGTGTGTGTGTGTGTGTGTGTAAAGCATGCGAGCGTCGCAAACCACGCGTCCGATTTCGCTGGACAGCTTTCGGATTTTCAGCCAACCTTCTTGAAATCATTCCGTATTTCCAGAAATATGTAGTGAATTATTTTTGCTGTGCATAATCCGGATCTGGATTGTTGTACTCCGTAAAAGCGGTAAATCTGCATCACTACAGAGTGTTGACTTGACCGACTAGTTTGTGTTGTGGGTTTCGTTCAGGTGTTTAACAAGGCCAAAAAGTTTCAAAATCGGTGCGGTGACACACGCTTTTGTTTTTTGTTTGTTTTGTTTTGTTTTGTTTAAATTTTTTAGGCATGTATAGGCGGAGACCAAATTTCCCATTATACAAAGTATGGTGGCTAAGAGAGGACTCACAAATCAGGCAAACGTTTATACCCCTATGTGAAAAAGTGTGGCTGCGATTGGACATCTTTGCATAGCAAAAAAAAAAACGGAGAATTTTTATTTTATTTTTTTATTTTTTGCCTGTAATAATGTTGTGTTTGCCATGTTGCCTGTCTTGGCAGTGAGAATAAAGTCAGTGTTTGTCCCTTGTTGTTTATAGGCTATACATAATTGACTGTAATCGCTGGGCAATATTTTCTACAAAACCATACAAACGCACGCACGTGTACTCACAATCGTGCAGTACATGTGTGAAGGGAAATGTATGCTAAACGTATAGGCTCAAATGTACAATGTAGCGTTAGACACTTTATTGAAGATGTTTAGACATATTTTACTTCATTAATATAAGTTGTTGATTGAATAAAATAAATGAAACACAAGTGATAACATGATGGGAGGTAAATAAATGACAACTGAGGACCAGAAACTCACAAACGGATATGTCAAACCTGCCAATGATCCACGTAAGTATAGCGTTAACGCTGCACAAATTGTGTAGTGCGTCATTGTTTTTGTTGGTGTCCGCAATCTGAATTAAAAAATGTCATTTACAAAACAGGGAACCAGGTAGTCTTTCATCAATTCGCTCCAGAAATGATCGGGGTTAAAAACCGGTTTGTGTGGAAAGTATAGAAAGAAGCGATTGAGGTTTTATTTTTTTTTAATTTGAAAATTATCGATCTAGTGTAGGTTAACGTATTTTGAGGGGTTCATTTCAATATTTATACAGAAATTTGCAGACGGTTGAAGCTGTTAGTGTTACACCCGGGACAGTTCATTTTTCTCCCCAAGACGGAGGGTAACTTGCGGTCTTATATGGGCCTTGGAATTTGGTAATTTGGGAGAAGATACATTTTGTAAACGGCCCAAAAACTAGTAATTGCTGCTTCTTAGTTATTTGGTCGCTTAGTTATTTGTTAAAATCACGGACTCCAGTGTATTACAACGTTGTGCATGAAAGCCTTACTGATTTTATGTTGACAACTCTGGCAACACTTGCATAGGTGATGTAAGGAGAATATTATAAAATTCCCTTTTTACGGAGTAAAACATTAACAAACACATGTACCCTTTAATGATTACTTACATAATAAACACAATTTGAGTCAAAATAGTCATTCGGTTTTGTTTTACGGAAAATGTGCGATAATTTGTTCAACACTTTACAAATTCTTAATACAATTAACAATGTCACTATAACCTCGTTCCAGCCATTTGTATAAATTATTTTGAATGTTAATGCAATGCATTTACCAGTAATAGCCCACAGCTTCCACTATGATGTATTGTGTTGAAGACTAGACATGTAGCATACACTTTACAGTACAAGGCATGTACATGTACAGTACACTATATTATTGTATTATGTATTACGTATAGATTCGCGACGGCATTTTTATTTTTTCCGTCACAAAAGTATTCGGCTGCCGTGGCCGGATTGACCAGAAAAATACATGTAATAAAACAACCTAAAATACATGATGACTTGCAATGTCGTCAAGTCAAATTTACTCAAGTCAAGTCAAGTCACAAGTCATTTTTGTCCAAGTCAAGTCAAGTCAAGTCGCAAGTCACAAAAATTGGCGAGTCCGAGTCACCGACTCGAGTCAACAACAGTGCTTTTGGCCAGTGAGTGTACATGTGCATGTAGGGGATTTGTTATTCTTTATGGTGAAAATGTACAGTTTTTCTCACTTTGTTTACACTTGATCCTGCAAGAAGGATCAAAATCCCGCTAGGGTGATCAGAGGGTATTTACACTGGCCGATGATCAGTGGCGTGTGATCCCCCCTCCCTCCCCTTTGTGGGATCTGATCTTCTTTTGATCCCCCTAGCCACATCCAGTGTAAACACTGTGTTTGTTGTCCTGTTTACCTATGCTTGGATGAAAAAAAGTTGGACAGAAAAATCTGTATTTATGAGAGTTAAGCAGCATTGTATTGACCCTGAAATCCTTTGATTTCGGTTTTCACTACTTTCGTCTGAAAACTCACGTTTATTTATGGTGTAAACCGAAGACCTTATTGTTCACCTCTATTGTTCTGTTTTGTTGTTGGACTTTAACATTTCTAGGCATCTCCTATATGATTTCTACACATTTTTCCACCAATGACATTTGTAAACAATAACCAGCAACCGAGGCCCCATTGTTCCCTTTTGTTATAAGTCCTCGGTTGACACCATAAACAGACGCATTTAACATTTATAAACCAGCCTACTATGCGTGAATATAACACACAGTCCATGGCATTGTAGTCCAAGTGCATGGACTCACTGCAAGCGTAGCAATGAGTTTGGATTGCCTGCCTTAACCAGTTCGCGTCGGGAATAAAAAAGTTTTTCTGGGCCCCTGTGGCGGGTTTCTTTTTCCCACACACACCGTGAATGGAAGCTTCCACAGCGGGTGGCCGGCACTTCCAAGCATGTCACTGTGCACGCATGGTTGAACCGAGCATGCATACAAATATTCCAGAGTTTCCTGTGGCGTGTTTAGACGCTCTCCGATCCGCGGTGCAGAAAAAAATTTCATGTATACACTGCCTCCGACGCGAACTGGTTAATTAAGGTATCATGGGATTAGACGCTTGACGCAGTTAGTCTCGGAGCTGGACGTGATTTTAATTGGATGCACAGGAGGTATAACAGCAAAGTCACGCAACATGCGATATAAAGGCATGACGACACACCTCAAGGATGCATTACAATGCAGTGTTTGTCATCTGCGTGAATATTTGGCACGCGAGCGTACGGTTTTTTCCTGCATGCCAACTAGGTCTCCCAGAATGCACTGCTTCTTTTTGAGAACTAGTGGAACGCCACATTATCAATGACCCATATATATCATTACTACTCAATAGAGAATTTTACATGGTGTCTCCGCAATTAGTCTTACTTATCCTCTCTCCACTATGCAAAGCTACAAGTTTTACCGACCCATATATATATCCATTGTTTCTGGAGACAATGGCCCATGGACTGGTATTATACTGTACATGAATGGCACACATCGTGTATGTAATGGACTTTTATGCCTTATGACTTGTGCAGAAATGTCAGTTGACTAAGGATTGGACACGTAAATTGTTCACATTTTGTATGTAAAATTTGACTTTATACACAAAATAAAGGTACCTGTAGGTATTTTCTGAAATTTTAAATTAGAAATGATGCTAGCAATGTAGTAAATTATGTCTTGCCAACAACTAGACCAGTGACTCATCACTGATAGACTAAAAATCCAATTTTAATCAAACTCAGAAGTCGGTGTTAAAGGTGACCGGCCAGTGGGCAGGTGTTTGAGGAATGCTTTGTGGCTTAACCCCGATGTACAACTTCACATGACATCAAAGCTGGAAGGCTTCTTTGTCAAAGAGATAAATATTGGCAAATCAATCACTCCCGGGGATTGTGGGTTGGAGCCACTATGATCAAAATGCACTTTGGTACATACATGTATTTGACCGTGCACCATTATCCGGTCAATTCCATAGTACATGTCTGAGTCCATTACGCCATAAACCCATCAAAACAATCACCATTTTGAACAAAAACTCCAATAGATTGTAACCCCAAATGTAGAAAATATGCAGAATGAAGAAGAATTTCTTTCACGTTAGATCAATAGCCAACAAAAGTATGACAGATCTTATGTGACCAACAAAACAGCAACCTTATTGTGGAGATAACCTTTTTATGAACCACAGTGTGAACGTACTGTATGGTACATTGGGCGAAGCGTTTGATATGTGTGTCGGAGCTTCTCGAGAATAAAGATAAAACGACGATCGTCAAAATGATGACAACCAGGATGTTTGAAAATAATATACCGTTGTGTGCCCGGAAGAAGGACGTAACGAAAGTGTGACCGGCAAAAGGTCGTCAGCAATTAATGTGCAAAATTGTGTTTCAATAAAACCGAGTGTGAAAGTTTGGTCATTTTTCTGCCATTTACAAGTCATTGTAGGAAAGTTAAATTTGTGTGCCCGGAAGAGGGTCGTAGAGCCTTACGTCCTTCTTCCGGGCACACAATGATACAATGTAAATTCATTTATACACTAAAATATAAAATGCGTGTACACGATTTGGCAAACTGCTACAATTCACAATAAATTTGCTATGTATAAAAATCAAGAATCGCTATGCAAAATTAACGTTTCATATGCACAAAAGTGTTTCTGCCTTAAAAAAAAAGTGCAATGCAAAATTTTTGAATCAAATCATTCCCTGTGATGTATACAGCACATTTATTGAAGGATTACCGTATTCCTAAAATAAAAGGAAAATATTTGTTATCTTGACATTGGGTAGGTTTGTCGGTATTATTAATCAAAACATATTACTACTTCAAAATTAATTATTTTAGATCTACGGATAAAAAATTAGAGTTGGTTAGTCCCTGAAAACCTCAGACATACAGACTTCAGTGATGCATTTGATATGGTGCTATCTGCAGAATAATCAGTGCGGTCTGAATAATAACGATTGTGTACTGCCAATGATGTGTACAACAATCACTGATTCTTTTTTTTCAGGGTGGCGAAGACAAAACCTACAAACTTTCACCAACTGAAACTAAATTTACACAAATTACAAAGAACGGTTTCAACACCCAATCTTGAATCTACCACACACATGTTCTGTATGTTTTGCTATATTTTATACTGGCAATATTGTTTGTGTTGGGTACACTTTGTACTATTCTCATTGTAAAAAGGAAACATGATCCAGTGTGATATTTCACCAAATAATTATTATTTGACCAGAAATAAATTGATCACGCTGCATCAACCTTCATATCAATTATAAATACGTTTATTATGCTCCATCCATATCCACGTAAATTTTTTTTTTTTTTTAATTTACAACTGCCGTTCGATAGGAAAAGAGAAATGGACAAATTTAAGCCTTACGTTATGGTGGATAGTGGCCTTACATTATGGCGGATAGTAGCCTTACGTTATAGTAGTTAGTGGTAGTGGCCTTATGTTAAGGCAGATAGTGGCCTTATGTTATAGTAGTTGGTGGATAGTGGCCTTACGTTAAGGTGGATAGTGCCCTTACGTTATGGTGGATAGTGGCCTTACGTTATGGTGGATAGTGGCCTTACTTTTTGGTCGATAGTGGCCTTACCTTATGGTGGATAGTGGCCTTACATTATGGTGGATAGTGGCCTTACTTTTTGGTCGATAGTGGCCTTACCTTATGGTGGATAGTGGCCTTACCTTATGGTGGATAGAGGCCTTACGATATGGTGGATAGTGGCCTTACGCTATGGTGGATAGTGGCCTTACGCTATGGTGGATAGTGGCCTTAGGTCATGGTGGATAGTGGCCTTACGCTATGGTGGATAGTGGCCTTACGCTATGGTGGATAGTGGCCTTAGGTCATGGTGGATAGAGGCCTTACATGTACAGTACGTTATGGTGGATAGTGGCCTTACATTATGGTGGATCGTGGCCTTACATTATGGTCGATCATGGCGTTTCGTTAACCCTAACTCCCTAGGCATTGTATTAAAACAATAAAAATCCTTCAAAATCCTCCAACTGGCTTTGTTGTCTAGGGAGTTAGGGTTAATGGTGTATAGTGGCCTTACGTTATGGTGGATAGTGGCCTTACGTTATGGTGGATAGTGGCCTTAAATTATGGTGTATATTGGCCTTAAATTATGGTGTATATTGGCTTCATGTTATTGTAGTTAGTGACCGTACATTTTGGTGGATAGTGGCCTCATGTATCAACCCTGGTAGAGTCTTTCTCAAAGGCAGTGAGGAAAATAAGGATTTACACAGCAGGAGTATGCATCTTTAATTCTTTGTATTGTAATTCATTTATTTGTGTTGTGTTTAATTATCCAATTGGGCACAATTTGTAACCATGCGAGTTGGGAAACATACATGAATGTGTGAAGTTACACTCGGTGACAGCCGATGACGTACTTCTGATGTTGTTTGCTCTGCATGTTGAGTGCTGTCCTACATCGAGTTCAGGGGATTTTCCTCCGGTAAAAGCCTTCTGAAATCCTCCTCGGATACAAATGTTTTCCCATCACAGGTGATGGTTCATGAATTTGTTTCAGACCCCCCCCCCCCAGGACATGTCATCCTCTAACTTGCCAATCACAACTAGGCATTCAGTGCTCAAGCCACTGGAGAAATGTTTGTGAGATGTAGCCAATTTGTACAAACATGCATCCTCTCACAGTCCTGTATAGAAATAAGACTGGATTGTTTTTACACAGCCTGTAGGTTTATTCATCAGAAATTTGTCTAAATAATTGTCAGGGTGATACAGTACTTAAAGTTGGTACACATATAGTTGTCCCTCTGCCAAATTTGATCATTATGCCTTCTGGCTAAAATACATGATACGTGTACATAAGTAAAGACTGTTTGCGGCCACACCATGTGACATTTTCTTTTGACTAGAAATTAGTTCTGAAAAGAACTGGTGGTTACAACTCGACGTTTTGATCGATATGCTCTGATCATCTTCAGTACATGTAGCTGTCCTCGGTGCCATGAGCAATGACCACTGGAATGGCACCTTATAAATCGATGGATTGGATTGGGATTGGGGATTGGGGATTGGATTGATTAGATTGATTGGATTGATTGGATTACAAATATTAAAAAACTTGTACATCATTATGCCTTTAGGCATTCAATCTAGATGCACATCTCCCAATTTTCAAAATAACTACACCTGTGCGTGTAGCTTTGAGGCACATGAAGTGAACCCATGAAGTGTCTAGCTCCATTTATAAGCAACTCAAGCTATGGTTTGTCAGTTTCTGTCATGGATTTATAAACTAGGACAGTGATGCAACTGTCATCCCACTTGATCCAGCAGTGCGGTTTCATGATCCTCACAAAATGGTGTGGAAGGGATCAACCTGAGATTGGTGTCACATTCCCACTTATTAAGTCTGATCCCCCATTGATCTACATGTACATGTACCGTTTACAAATAAAGCTATTTCAGATATTAAAGGTAAGGTACCAATAATTCCCAAATGTTAGAATGTAAATTTGAAGCATACTTAGTGTGCAGACAATGATGGTATTAAAGTGGCAATATCTGCCGTCACAGGTACCCATTTACTCCTGGGTGGAGAGAAGCAATTATGGTAAAGTGTCTTGCTCGAGGACACAAGCACCACGGTCACGGTCGGGATTCGAACCCACATTCTGACGACTCGGCCATCAGAACACAAATCCGATGCACTAAACCATTAATGGTAATAAGCTGAAACTTTGGATGTCAGTTGTATTTCTTGATTGAAAGATAGTTAGCACACTCATTTCCAATGATGTACATTGTAGCTTCCCTTTAAGTTAAAGAGAATTTCAAATAGAATTTAACACAGATGCCTAGTCTAAGCTAAATATTGTTTGTATTTTCTGCAAATAAATGTTGTTATGCAATGATAACAAAAACACCTCACTATTTGTTAGTATCCACAGTGGTCTAAAAGTAAACTATCATTCATAAACTTTTCTCACTTATGACAGCTCTTGAATAATAAATAATGTGTGTCGTGCAACCAATGTGTGTGCGTATGCCCTCGTGGAGTGCCATGGTCAAGCGGTTTAGTGCATCAGATTTGTGTTCTGATGGCTGAGTCGTCAGAATGTGGGTTTGAATCCCAACCGCGACCGTGGTACTTGTGTCCTTGAGCAAGACACTTTACCATAATTGCTTCTCTCCACCCAGGAGTAAATGGGTACCTGTGAGGGCAGAGTTGGTTGTTGTGTTTGATTAGCCCTATGCGCTGAAATGGCAGCAATTAAGCTGTATACTCTTCAGGGAGCTGAGATGGTTTCTGGAATGATTTATGCGCCTGATGAGCAGGGGTAATAATGTACAGTGCTTTGATACATTGTTTAACCAGTTCGCACCGGGAATAAAAGTTTTTCCGAACCCCGTGGCGGGTTTATTTTTACCGCACAAACACGAACAATGGTGCTCACCAGAGCGTGACCGGGGAGACCGCGTCGACCGGGAATCTATACAAATATTCCCGAGAATCCTGTGGCGTGTTTAGACGCTCTCCGATCCGCTGTCCAACAAAAAATGTGCGTGTATACACGGCCTCCGACGCGAACTGGTTAAAAGCGCTTTAAAATGCCCGACATTATTATTATTATTATTTATTATTGGCCAGCGATCAACAATCTGATCTTGGATGAAAACAAACCTGCTTTTTTTTACTGTGTCGTTAAATGGACAGTATCATCACGATCAGAGCAGACTTTCTACAGGGCACAGAATCGTGGTCCTTATTTAAGATGAACACAGTGACTGAAAATTACTGGCTCCTTTATGCAGCAGCAACTGTAATATGACCTTATCACGTGGGGTATTGTTTTCAGTCACTGAGTTAATCTAAAACTAGCACTCCGACTCCATGCCCTGTTGATCGTGACGATATTGTCCCTTGAATGAGAAAATATTGAAAATGCATTTAGAGCATTCATATTTATTCTAATGTGGAATTTCTATCTTCAGATGACTTTCATTCATTTTGGAAATGACTTCACTAATTTTATTAAAATGACAGCACTTTGGACAAAATTTCAAGGGAGTTTTGCTATCATCAAGTACAATAACTTTTGTGCAAAACTGTAATAATATTGTTATTATTACATGTTCCTGGTGATGAATTCAAAGATTCCTTTAACCCTCCTATGCCCAGGCTGAAATTTGGCCCAGTCAGCACGGCACTCACAGACAGTCACTTGAGTATTTTTGGTCATTAGGGAAATGAGCCCAGTCTAATGTCTCTCTCTAGGTCGTCCTCAGACGAGCCCTCCATCGACGCTTCCAGTCATCCCGGTTCTTCATACATCTGGCCAGTTCATTGGTACTTAGCACTCCTGCATCCTTCCTGAGTACGTCCATGTATGTTAATGTAGGACGTCCTCGTGACCGATGCCCATGTGTTGGTTCCCACAGCACCAATTTGCTGGATGGCAGCTCTTGATGTCTTTGGCAGTGTCCTGCTAGTCTCATTCTCCTGACAGCTATTTTCTCGCTCACCCTTGGAATTCCCTCATACAGGATCTTGTTGGTAACATGTGTACTCTTGCTGATATTAAGTACTGCACGCAACATCCTGGTATAGCACCCGTCTAGAGACTTCTGTAAGGTTGGCTTCAGGGTCCAGCATTCACTGCCATAGAGGAGAACAGACTCTACCGTTGCGTAGAAGAAGCTGAGTTTGATTTGACGGGGGAGGTTGGAGTTCCATACACTGGTCATGCCGTTCAGGGCCCTCCATGCAAGTGCCTTCCTCACTTTTAGATCATGCTCAGTTGAGTTGACCCATGAGCCCAGGTACTTGAAGTCCTCGACTTCCTTCAGCACAGTGCCTCCTGCTGTTGTCAGAGGTTGATGTTCCGGTGGAATGTTATAGGTGATAACCTCAGTTTTCTTGGCATTTAGCCTAAGGCCTAAGGGTTCGAGGTGTGATATCCTTGCAGTCCTCCCAGCTTGGGGGTATCCACAAGTTAACAAGATAAACTTCTCTTTTCATACCTTTGTAATTGATCGGGTCACTGAGTGGTCAACTTCCGGCCGTGTATACAAGAGTTACGCGCAGGTGCGATTACGGTTGTGCGTGACAACGTAAAAGTGTGTATTAAGTTTTACTTATGTTATAAAAAAAAAAATTTTACATTTGTTTAGTAGAATTTTACTATGAAAGTGTATAAAAGACATGATTTAATGTCAAGTCCCCCACGAGGCGCTGTGTCTCATTCAACGTCAAATTCAAGATGGAGAACACGAAGGTGAATAATGTCACAGCAGTGGGAGTATCGTCAAAATTTTACTGATTAAGCAGTGGCGTAACTACGGTCCAATTTTCAGGGGGGAACTAGGGGTGCACCACTTTTTCTAGGGGGCATGTCAATACTTGAATCCTGCATTCTCAAATAGGGACCTATTTTTTCAAAATTCTGAATTGGGGGCACCCGGGGGACACGGACCTTGGCTGGGGGGGGGGGGAGACGTTCCCCCCCCCTATATTTACGCCACTGTGATTGAGGCGGTTGAAGGTAAACAATTTTTGAGTAAACAAGCCTGAATCGTTTGTGGGATGAAATATCAGCGTATACTCGTTCAGACACAGTCATGTACCATACGTTATGCATTATGCGCCCAGCAACGACTGCTTCATACAAGTCATTGTGCAAGTTATATGTGCATGCATGTGTCGTGACCATTATGCGCTGTCAATCGGATACATAGTTTCGCCTTTCTCTCGGAACAACTAAGGCTTAACCTGAACTATATAAGGAGAACACCAATACAATTATTTAAAAACTCAACATTTGTTTAACCTTCAAATACCTCAACCAGGAATCCTTACATTTGTAACTGGGCCAGGTACAAAACAGAACTCCCATAGACATATTATCAAACAATAATGTAAGAAAAACAAAATACCCATTAAAAGTAATACTTCATACAATTTACCTACAATAGAGGTAAACCATTTAGTCTTATACCTCACAAGTATGTAAAATTTTACCTAACCAACATTTACCTACAAGTTAGGTAAATAAAATTACCTAATATCGCAGTAAAACGTTATACAACTGTTAGGTAACATTTTACCCAACGCCTGTTTGGTCAAGTTTTACTTAATTATTAGGAGGTTCACCGGGAACATCTAAAACAGGGTAAGATTTTACACAGCTTGTATAATTTCTTCTCTGGTTTGTAGTAATGTGACTGGAATCGCTTACACAGGCGACGCATGTAAACAAAGTGTGTCTTCCAGAAATTGAATACAGTGAATCATGTAATGTACCCAAGCTTCAGCGTACAACATTGTGGGAATAAAAGCACGATAGTGATGGGTACCAGACTTATTACATTGTCCCAAATAAACACTGGTCTCTTAATTTTCATGGTGTTTGGTGTCAATTCTACAGAAATGGAATGAACATTTTTGAAAATTTTGCATTCAGGAGACTCTGTGTAGGTATTTGTGAGCTGGGTAAAACATGTTTTGTAAAATATTACACAATTTAGGTAAAATTTCGGGAAAATAAAAACACAATTGCTGTGTAAGTTAAAAATTACGTAATTTAAATGTATTAAATTTTATTTACATAATTTATGTAACTAATTCAAGTCTTTACCTTGCCCGTGTAACTTTTACCACAAGGAACCTAAGCATTGCCGTGTTGTGTAAAATTCACTTTTAATTGTGTAAAGCCCACCATGTGATCATGCATTGTGTGTGCGCGGACGTGTGTGCAAAAGCAGTGTGTGCCTGTCAAGTCGACAATCGCCTCACAACATGGAGTAAATGAGAGAGAACCTCCTGAAGTGGGGATTTGAAGAGATGTTTTCATTTTATTGTTGATAAATAAAAGAAACGTTTTTGAAACTGTAAAGTATAGTGGGGTGCCTTGTTTCATTTACATTATTTTTAATGAATTATGCAGACCAAACAATGTAGTAAAAGTTTACAAGGTCAAATAGTAAAAAGAGTCTAGTATTCTACACAAAAAGTAAGTATTTTTTACCAATACATTCAGTAACAATTTACTTAATTTATGTTTACCTATTTAAGAGGTAAATCTTTTTACTGATTTTTGAAGTAAAAGTTTACAAAATGTTTATGAAAAACTTTACCTAACACGCATTTTGTAAAACTTTACCAAACAATTAGGAGGTTCATATACAACATTGCAAAATAGTAAAATTTTACACAACTTGTGTATTTTTTTTCTGTGTGTATTTCAGCGTATAAAGCTTGATTTTTATGGAGTTCATGGAAACAATTTCTAGTGCCAGATGTGATAGTAATATCTCTCCCATATGTTCCTGTAGACGAAGCCAAATCAATATTTAGGTTTTGTTGTTGAAAATACAGTCTAGACTAATAAACTGTGACGAATTTATTTGGGAGTGAGGATGGGAGATGAATATGCAAATTCCCTCCAAATAAAAGAAATTATCTTTTGTTAAAATGCTGCTCATTAATGTTTTTAGTAATATATCGCCGCCGTAGCTGTCAGACTAACACATGTAAATATTTATTTGTACGGCTTTTTCAAAAGAGTTGTGTTTAATGCATTTGATTACGCCTATGGTGAATTGGTTTGGGGACATTATATAGCGACATTTTATTGTTTTATTAATGTTATTCTAGCAATATATTATATTGGCTGCAGGCCGAAATATGGGGGAAAAAACATTTTGCTAAATCCATCGTGATTATTGGGAAATGGAATCAGGCGAGAGCAATGTACAATGGCGTGGGGTCATGAGAATTATAAAGTGTTCTTAACTTGGTCAGGGGTTTTCTTTATTATTACACACTGTAAAAAAATAATGTATGCAACAAATACGTAAATTTCAAAGGATGATGCCAAATTCCAATTTATCTTATCTGACCCCTAACCTGTCACCCATTAGGCCTCCTGCCCCACCTAACAGAGAAAATCATCCCCTGACACACATAGGCCTACACAATAAATTAAAAAATATATATTTTCTATTTTGTGTGTAAACATTTTGAAGGCTCATTTAGGCCTACTGTTTTATGAACTTAAAACGTTTATGAACTTAAAACTGTGGGTCCACGTCTTTGTTCTGTACCATCACTTACCGCAGGGTCTTTAATAGCATCATGGTGATAGCATTTAAAACTAGCCCGCCTTCCAGTTGATCATGGCCGATTTCCGCACCTTTAAATATAGCCGGAATCTGGTTGTGCAAGCTTATGACTGGAATCTGGTTGTGCAAGCTTATGACTGGACCCTTCCAACCCCATTTTCCCATCCCTTTTCTTCAAAATAAAATAACGCAGTTTCTATTTTCTGGGGCATAATTCCTTCAGAAGAAATTCTCTCCATTAAAATAACTTACAAAAATAAAGTGCCCTGAACTAGTTTACTATATATAAAAGAAACACCTCATATTGTTTACCACCTGCCACTTTCAGCTCCCTCTCAACTTTAAAACTATTCATTGTACAATCATAATGAGAATCATTACAGGCCTGTTAAACTTTGTGAGTGCATACTAGTAATCATGTTCGGCCATCTTATGTCAGTTAATCCCTGAATACAAGAGCTTTTGTTTGAGTGGACGCTCATTCAGAGAAACCAGACTATTTTTTGTACCTCGCTTTCAAATGCTAATGAAATATATGATCCGTTTCTTTATTCCTTTGCTGTGGAACTATCGGACAATTGGTGCATGAAACATAAGCCATAGTGTGGCTGTGAGAATTAGTCATTTTCCAGTAATTTGTCAGTTATCTTGTGAATAAGGCGAATGGCCTGCATGATATGTGAAGGAACGTGCTCATGTGAACCCTCATTCGTTTACACTGCACTTCCGGCTCCAACTGCGTACACCATAGAGCAAGGACCAGACTTGGTCATACTTCCAACAGAATTGCACACAATTTACACCATCCGTTCTGTACATGTACAGTACATGTACAGGTACAGCAGGTGGGTGCTAGTGTGGACGGGGGTTGGGGTTGACTCACACCTTCAAGGACTGTTTGCATTGCTCCATGGTTTAATGCACACAATGACTGACATAATTATGAACTGGACTCTTCTGTGGTCAGCCAATAATGTTAGCCAGTGAAAATTATACCAGGTTTATCTAGCAGAAGATCAGCTGTTTTTGCAACTGATAGCAGTAAAGGTGCTAATAACATCCAGTGTGACATTAGACTGGGCTCGTTTCCCTAATGTTGCATTGCCAATTAGTACATGTACATGTAGGTCAAACCACAGAGCTGTGTATGTACTGTCGAGTGGTTTTGGTTTGACCTCCTAGCCACACATGTCCTTGCATTTATTTGAGTGCACTGCACAAAGTCAATGGGTTGGGAGTTACATACAAATTTTGAGTGTATTTGAGTGCACTGCACAAAGTCAATGGGTTAAGAGAGACATAAACATTTTGAGTGTCTTTGAGTGTCAAACCTATAGGAGGGTTAAAGTGCCTGTAGCATTTGAATCTTGTAAGACTGAAGAAACCTGGGTAAGGGAAGACTATGAAGACGTGTTTAGTTTAAGATGTAGGAGGAAAACCACAGACAAATGAGGTTTGGACTGAAGACCCAATCCACATGCCTAATTGAGTCTAAGGATTTGAACCAGGGTCCACAGAGGGGAAATGCGAGGAAAGTACGAATAGGGAATAGACGATTTTCAAATTGACCCAGTCTGCACACTTCCGCATTGAAACCGAGTCTCTCTGTGTCAAGTCACAACACCGATGCGAGGTAGACAATAGAACGACTCATGCTCCCATCATACAGCGCATGCGTCAACACTGAGAGCCTCGTTATCAAACCCGGAAGTGCGCAGATCAACGTTAATTTTGTCATCTTGGGATTTGTCCATCTAGTGGCTTTGGGGCCACTTTCACAGAGCTGCTGAGCAGAGAATTTTGCTAAGCAAATATTTTGGCTAAGCATTTTTGAACAGACTACCAGCTAACGTAATGTATCATTTTGTATGACAGTGTGTCTGATAACCATCAAACCCTGCTTAGCAAATATTTTGGCTGGCAGATTACCAGGCAAAGTTGACACATTTTGAATGAAAGTCTGGCTGGTAACCAACCAAACCTGCTTAGCGAATGGTTTTGCTTGACAGTTTTTTCTGCTTACAGTGATATACATGTACATGGTACAGGGAGGGTTACAAGTGAATACAGTTACTTGCAAAGAGGGTGAAATAATGATCACCCATACGGCAGAGAAATTGATCAAGCTAAATACACACACATTAAGATTACTGTAGTCATTATGCTACCTTGTGTTAGATGTAGAGTGGAGATGAACAAGTGAATATTACATACCACTTGGCCTCTAGTATTTCAGAGTGAAGGAGTCGAGACAGGAAGCTGAGGGTCGTGTCAAGTGTCTATATCTGAAGAAACTGATGGCGCTTCACACCGCGTTGTCCCCTGAACAGCTCCCGGCAATGCTTGTTTTTTGTTTTTGTTTTTTTGTTGTTTTTTCAGTGGGTTGTCTTTAGCTCATAAGCTAATCTGTTAAGGCAGGTCTCGGTTATACACACAGAGAAAGAAGTAAGATACTTTTTTTTGTGCCGTCAAGCTTTTATTGTATGTCATTTGATGTCTCCTACATGAACGTGAAATGGAGTCTGGCAAGGTGAAGGGCTGTTTAGAATCTTGAAAAGAATTGTGGTGATGACCCGAAGTACTCTGATTTTGTTGGGGGGGGGGGGGTGGGGGCAAAAACCTCCCAGATATAATTCTTTCTCTTGTGTTTTTTTAACATTCAATACAAGTAGCCACATTGTAGGTAACGTTGTGACTTTGTCCTAAAGTTTCACAAAGATTGGAATAAAACTGCAATGCGTTTCCCCACAGAAAATCTTTTGAGATGCTTTGTTTCTTGTCATGATTTTAACTGCCTCAAGGTTTTTTACTTGATTTAAAAAACCCTGATACAAGATCCGGACCAGCGAGATTTGACCGGGATTGTCTGAATTCCCTTGTAGTATTTGTGAGCGACATACATGCCCATTTTATCCATGCTCTTCTTGTCTGTCTTTGTGAATTTTATTTTATTTCAGTTTTTTATTTTATTTTATTATTACAGTAGTAGTATTATTTTTTCCCTGGAGGGGTGTTTGGTTTTGTTTCCCAAACATGAAATGGCATCCAAATGTTGAATTAAAGAACATTTATTTTGGGGAAAAATAATAAAATATTATTGTAGATTTACCCTAACGTGTGATAAGTACAGAGCTGCCAACTCTTCCGGATTCTGTAAGTAAATTACCGTCATATACGCGAAGTCTTCCGCAGAATCCGGAAGAGTTGGCAGCTCTGCAAGTACTGTATACTCAGTGTTTCCCGAGTGCTGCGGAGAAAAACACATAATTGTTTTACACGCGTGGGATTCGAACCTATGATCACCGCGTTCCAACGCACATGTCTCAACCACTACACCACCGTGGTCCCCGATGAAGTGGACAGTAAGGTTGAATTAAAGAACATTGAGGAAAAAGACAACAATATTCAAAAAGAATAATAACACGTTATTGTTTATTTTACCCTAATATGTGACAGGCACTGTACACTCTGTATACTCAGTTTCCCGAGTGCTGAGGACAAAAATACACAACCGTTATACACGGGTGGGATTCGAACCTACGATCACCACCGTGGTATACGCTGAAGTGGACGTAAAGGTTGAATTCAAGGGAGAAGACAACAATAAAGTTCTGATCATCTGTGTTTTGCACGCAAGCGCATTGCAGCCATGCATCGTCCTTAAACAATATTTTCTGAACTAATATCCTTATGAATGAATAAAATTGCACCCAGATACATGTTCAACGCGAAAAGCGTATTAGGATACACAAACAACATATAAGCCTCTTCAAGGGAGTGAGTCTCCTTTATTGTACAGTTAAATGTTCTTTAATTCAACCTTAGTGTCCACTTCAGCGGGTACCACGGTGGTGTAGTGGTTGAGACATGTTCGTTGGAACGTGGTGATCGTACGTTCGAATCCCACCCGTGTAAAACAATTGTGTGTTTTTCTCCGTAGAATTCGGGAAACACTGAGTATACAGTACTTATCACACGTTAGGGTAAATCTACAATAATATTTTATTATTTTTCCCCAAAATAAATGTTCTTTAATTCAACCTTTGGATGCCATTTCATGTTTGGGAAACAAAACCAAACACCCCTCCAGGGGAAAAAATAATAGTACTACTGTAATAATAAAATAAAATAAAAAACTGAAATAAAATAAAATTCACAAAGACAGACAAGAAGCGCATGGATAAAATGGGCATGTCGCTCACAAATACTCCAGCGAGATTTGACCGGGATTGTAGCTATACATTCTGCTGCCACAATCTTTTTAGTATTCCATTGCTCATGTACGATTCCTTCAGTGTTTGTTTGTTCTTATTATAATAATAATGATGACGACGACGACGACGACGACTTATATGGCGCACGTATCCACCAAACTGGTGCTCAAGGCGCATTATATTATTACCCCTGCTCATCAGGCTCATAAATCATTCCTGAAACCATCTCAGCTCCCTGGGGAGTATAAAGCTCAATTGCTGCCATTTCAGTGCATATAGGGCTCATCAAACACAACAACCAGCTCTACCCTCACAGGTACCAATTTGCTCCTAGGTGGAGAGAAGCAATTATGGTAAAGTGTCTTGCTCAAGGACACAAGTATCGCGGTCGGGATTCGAACCCACATTCTGACGACTCAGCCATCAGAACACAAATCTGATGCACAAAACCGCTCGACCATGGCACACCACATTTCATCATCATCTTGTCTATTCCTTCTTGTCTGTCTATCTGTCTGTGTAGTTCTGTATCTTTCATTTTCAGTCACTGTCTGTCCCTCATTCTGTTCCCGCTCCATAACGACATTGTACTTGCATTTCTCACTCAATTATGTATAAAGCTATGCCTTGACAGGTCCCTCGAGTAGACCTTTTTTGTTTTCAGATTTATGACAGTAGAAAAATCTGTGTTTGGGTTGCATGGTTAATTTTTGTTATTGGAAATGGAAGGTGCACTGTACTTCACATGCATTAAAAAGAAAAGGGTATAGACTTGAGACGTATGCTGTCTGGATGTATTTTTGTAAACCCAATAAAGCCAGTATATTCGTTTGGTGAAATGGAATCAAGATATACACTGTATGTATAAAAGCCAACCTGTGAAAGTTTCAGCTTATTTCATTGTGCTGTTCATGATAGTTTAAAAAGATGCATTCAGATTGTATTAATTCATTCACTCCAGTGTGGAATTTCTGTCTTTGGATGAGAGAAATTCAATTTGTCTTAGGGAGGAGGGCCAAAGTCATGGTACAACCAAGCCTTTGAGAAGCCTGGCCAGGCCTGGGCTGCCTGGCCAGGCCTGGGCTACCTGGCTTCCTAATCTGTTTTTTGTGAGTCCTAATCCTGTAACAATACAGTACCTGCCAATCAACATCACCTGGGCTTCTGGAGGGCCTAGCCCAGGCAAGCAGAACTCATTATATAGGCCAGTAGGCAGGGGAAAAGCCTGGGCCTGGTCAGGCTTCTCAAAGGCTTGGCTGTACTATGACTTTGACCAGGGTTGTCACCAGACCAAATTGAGTGCCGGCTAATTTTATCGATTGCGAGTGTAGTGAGCGGAGCGAACGGAGCACAGCTCCTCATGGCCGGGGGTCCAGGGTCCCGCTTAAGGGCCCCTGGGGCAACGCCCCGGTGGGGCTCGAGGGGGCAAAGCCCCCCCTTGAAGCTCCTGGGTTTTAGCTTTGAATGGATTTGGAGGGCTCACCTTTCACATAATTTGTTGTATAATAGTATATTTTCATAGTATTATACAAGAATTTATGATGTGAAGGAGTGCCCTCCAATGCAATTGACAACATTGCTTTATGAAATGATGAAATGACAGTGATTCAGTGACATTGTAAATGTAATAGAGTATAGAGGATGTAATAACCGGGACCGTCAGGCATAGCAGCTCCGAGATTTTGGCCTAAATCCACAGTGGCCGAAGACTCGGTAGTGTGATCAGTTCCCGGGTCAGTTGTACTCGAACACGAAGATGTGGTCGCAGAAGAATGTCTCGAATTTGCCGGCTTCTCGCTTGACCCGCTGCCGTGTCTATCACTGCCGCCCTTGCATTTAGTGGCCGAAGAGAAAAAGCTAGTGATACTTTACTGCGAGTGCGACATAATTATTTTGATCAAAACACTTCCAAAAAACGTTCGCAAAACTTTTCATGAATGAGCGGAGGGATGCACGTGAATAATTTTCCCTTTGCTGAGCACATCGTGGGGAAAGCTAGACGTTTACGAAGTCATGCTTATCCAACCTGAAGTTTACATACATCGACATTACGAAGCACGTTGCATCATTTGCACGCGGTAGAGACTAGTGGCATTAGCTCATCGTGCAGGCGCAAACAACCAATCATAATGGGGATTCCCATGTCTTTTCCCTGACGTCATAAATAAATGCTAATTAGTGTATTTGTTTGTACCGCTACAAACTGAGATTTATTTTATAATATCGTACGATGTTGTAATTGATCTATAGACTAAAGTCCTCAAAATAGTGGCAAATAACTTAAAGAAATGAAGAATACATGAACTTTTTTTTACTTTTATTACTGTTTAATGAAATATTCACACAATTTTTGTGCCGGTCGGTAAGACATCAATTTGCGTTTGGTGCCGGTCGGCCAGCGGGAGTGCCGGTTAGACCGACCGGCGCCAACCGGCGTAGCTACAACCCTGACTTTGACCCTTGTCCCTTAAATGATAGCACCTCAGACATAAATATTTCAAGGGACGTTTGATACCATCATCAACTTGACACCAAGTAAGTTTAGTGTAAAACTGTGATCATTTATCTTTTGTTGAGATTACCAATAGTGTTATGGCTTTAAAGGGAAGGTACAATGTACAGCATTGTTAATTAACGCTTTTACTCATTAACCCTAACTCCCTAGGCCCATTTGCTTACACATAACCTGAATCCTTCCTAACTCCCTAGGCCCATTTGCTTATGTACACATAACCTGAATCCTTCCTAACTCCCTAGGCCCATTTACACACATAACCTGAATCCTTCCTAACTCCCTAGGCCCATTTGCTTACACATAACCTGAATCCTTCCTAACTCCCTAGGCCCATTTGCTTACACATAACCTGAATCCTTCCTAACTCCCTAGGCCCATTTGCTTACACATAACCTGAATCCTTCCTAACTCCCTAGGCCCATTTGCTTACACATAACCTGAATCCTTCCTAACTCCCTAGGCTTGTCTTGTCTTGTCTTGTCTTGTCTTGTCTTGTCTTGTCTTGTCTTGTCTTGTCTTGTCTTGTCTTGTCTTGTCTTGTCTTGTCTTGTACTGCACAAAACGCCTAGTGGCTATCAACGTGCAGACCATCATGCATCGCGTTTAACCTGTCAAATCTTTTTTTGCACTGCCGTTGATCAAGATCTTAAAAGAAGCCACATCAGTTGCTGTTTTGGTGCTGGAGGGTAGAGCATTCCATGTCGGGATAGTCCGGGGGTATAGTGAATAACGGTAGCAGTCTTTGTTTGGCCGAATAACGATATAATTCAGTTCATGTGCTTGACGAGTTGCGGGCTTAATTGGGTTATTTTTCAGAAGATGGTGACTTACATGTATATTTGATGGGGTAATTTGGTGGGTCTCCTTGAAAAGTGTTGTGAGACGAGCTTTCTCCCTTCTGTCTTTAAGTGTTTCCCAATTCAGATCATGAAGCATGTCTGTAACACTGCTAGTGCGTCTGTAGTCATTAGTCACAAACCTAGCAGCCCTCCTCTTGACTTTTTCTAAGCTTTCCTGGTAAACTTTTTGATAGGGTCCCAAATTGGGCTACAGTATTCCAGCCTTGGTCTAACCAGTGTTTTATACGCAATCTCCTTGGTGCGAGTGGAACAGTTCCACAGGTTCCTTTTCAGCAATCCCAGAATACTATTCGCTCTATTTACAGTTTGATTGATGTGTTTTGCCCACGATAAATTTCCAGCCAACTCCACACCCAAATAAGGATAATGTTCAACTTTTTGAATAACAGAATTTCCCATATAATACTGATGAGGGGTGAAGTTCTTCTTGTGAGTCACATGCAAAATGAAACACTTTGAAACATTAAATTTCATTTGCCAAGTTGCCTCCCAGTTACAAAGTGAGCTAATGTCTTTTTGTAGAATGTCGCAGTCCTTGGGGGAATTTATGTGTCTGTAGAGTATCAAGTCATCTGCAAATAGCCTAACATCTGATGTCACCCAGTCAGGAAGATCGTTGATATATACCAAGAATAACAAGGGGCCTAGAACAGTCCCCTGGGGCACGCCGGAGATCACCGGTGAACTTGAGGATGACTGTCCATCAATGATGACTCTTTGTTGACGATTGGTTAAGAAGCCTGCGATCCATGATTTGGTATTGCCTCTTATGCCAAGATTATCTATTTTTGCAAAAAGGCGTTGATGCGGGACCATATCGAAAGCTTTGCTGAAATCCATTATGCAGAGATCAGCACGGCCACGACTATCAAGGATCTCTGCCAAATCATTCACCAAACCAGCAAGTTGAGTTTCGCAGGATCTACCGCTTCTGAATCCATGTTGTCTGTCACAAAACAAGGAATACTTTTCCAGGTGACTCGTGATATTACTGTAAATTATGTGTTCAAGCTGTTTACACGCAATGCATGTTAGAGATACTGGACGATAATTACTTGGAAGTGACCTGTCCCCTTTTTTTTTAATTGGAGAGACGTTGGCATTTATCCAGTCCTGAGGTAAGGTTCCTGATGAAATTGATTTCTGGTAAATCTTCTGAAGTATGGGTGCTACACTTGCGGCACATTCCTTTAAGATTCTAGCAGGAATGCCGTTAGGCCCAGATGCCTTATTAACTTTGAGGTTTTGAAGCAACTTTTCAACCCCTGTTGTAGTAATACAAATATCTGGCATGTCAGGAATGGTACTTTTCCCTAAACTAGGTATAAAGGAGAGGTCTTCTCTGGTGAATACCGAGCAAAAATGTGTATTGAGAGCCTCGGCCTTTTCTTTAGCACTGGATACTATACGTCTCATGGAAGACAGAGGAGAAACACCGAAGACATCTCGACGTAGTGCTTTTACGTAATTCCAAAAAGGTTTGGTGTTTTCGGTCTGGAGACTATCGCCAATACTGCGGATATATTCTTGGTGCAGTTTTCTCATCTGTCTGTCATTTTTGCGTCTGAGTTCTTTAAACTTGTCCCAAAGTATGAAGTCGCCTGTCTTTCGTGCCCTATCATAAAGCTTGCGTTTTGTCCTAATGTTCCTCTTCATGGATGTGTTTATCCAGGGTACACTTGGTTTTGAGGAAGTCATCTTCGATGGTATGTTAATGTCCATTGATTTACTGGTGGTGTCTGTAAAGCGGTTCCAAAGCTCGTTGGTGTCCAACTCTTCAGTTAGTTCATCATTGAGCACATCAAGATCTTTAGCTATTTTACTGAACTCTGCTTTTTTGTACAGATACACTTTTCGTTTTGGAAGCTTCACAATCTTGGGTCAAATTGAAGCATCAACCACCACTACGTCGTGATCACTAATACCAGGTTTAATTTCAATGCTGTTGACAAAAGCAGGGTTATTTGTAAAGCACAAATCCAAAATACTGTTTTCCCTTGTTGGTTTCAAAACAACTTGCTGTAGATTGTAGTCTAAAGCAATATCTAACATGGTTTTACTAGGTCCTGAATAACGGCCACAAGGTTTAAAGGAATTTGACTCCCAATCGATATCTGGCATGTTAAAGTCCCCCAAAATCCAGACAGAGGCCCGCTTGGGAATATTTTCAAGCGAGCTTTCCACTAGACGCACATAATCAGAATCTGTTTTCTGCGAACGGTAGAATGCCCCTATGTATACTGGGGCTATGCCACTAACATGGATACTAATCCACTTTAGTTCACAGTTCACTTGATCCAAATCATGTTCATCTTGGGCAATAAGATCATTTTTCACTGCTATAAACACACCCCCATGGCTGTCACTCTGGCTTTCTCTATCCTTGCGAAAGACATTAAAGTGTGGTGGGAAAACTTCCCCAGAGGTAATATCACAATGAAGCCATGATTCAGTACCCACAACTACATCTGGGTCATCCTCTTGAAGAAGGTACTGAAAGCCAGCAAGTTTCGCTCGCACACTCTGACAGTTAACATTGAGTATTTTAAGTGAACGAGTCTTTGGTTTGGATTTGCGGGTTTTAGACTTGCATCGTTTCTCAGTTTCAATACATGTACGTCCATTCCTAATAGGGCTGGATGTCTTGATTGGACCATCAAAATTGTCAAAATTTGCATCCGGTGGTAAACTATCAATAGCATCGTCACTAAGGTCAGAAAGCACGCCGAAACCATTTTCAGTTTTTATATCATTTACGTTCATAAAAAGTGAAGAGTGGAAATTTGGTAATCCACAATCCACACAATGGTTTGCTAGAGCAGTATACACCTCGCCACTCATGCCCAAGCAAAATCTATGAAACCAGTTGTTGCAGTTTTCACATTCAATACACTCTTGTCCCCATCTGGCAGCTGTGTTACAAATTTGACAGGGGTATTTCAGTTGAACGTCCTGGATTTGGATTAACATCCCCAGCAAGCATAAGTAACAAAGATAATCTAGATTTATTGTTCAAGTCTTGAATAACAAAGCGTTTTGAATGGTGATGATTGTTTGTGATATGAAGAGAGACATGGAACAAACTCACCGGGCAGTCTTCAATGTTGAGTAGAATGTTAATTGGTGCAGTCCAGTGGTCCAAACTACATGTGTGACTATGTTCAATAATCCTCACTTGATCCACATGAAGCAGACGCACTCCAAGGCACAATATGGTAGCAAAAAATGTCAAGCAAGGGGTCTGGAATTGGCCCATAGTATATGTAGATAATTAACTCCAAGGTCCGCAGTCAGTTGCCAAGCACACAATGTTGAGAACTTAATTGTAGATACGTGACTTAAAATAGCAAACACCGAGTTATATGCCTGCCTATGTATGTACATGTATTTTTTTTTAAATGGCCGCCGAGAACGCGGGAACACCAAGAAAAAATTAACTCAAATTGCACATTAAAATCGTTAAAAAAAATTCCAAAATTCACAGTTCGGTAAATGCTAAAAAGGTTAAAAAACACCAAAATCACAAAAGTTAAGCCAAATAGCAGAAATTAAAAGAATAAAAATCTTGCCCACTTGCTTACACATAACCTGAATCCTCCAAAATCCTTCAGTAGTAAAGCAAGCACCATGACCACTACCATTGTATGTACATGTAGATGACATGTATGCACACATGTTTCTAATCTGTGTTACATGTACATGGCCCAGGGCCAGGGACCCTCCATGCATGCATGGAGCAATAAACAGTGTCCACTGACCCAAGCACTGACCTTGCAATCACTACAACAAACCTGGATGTACATGTACCATGGAGGAAGGCAAGTATGCCTAATAGCCTCAATCCTCCAGAATCATTTTTTGGATAGACCAACATGTATCATGTAACCTCAATTCTCCATTTTCATCCAATGTCAAATATAGCCTGATAACCTCAATCCTCCATAATCCACCAAGCAAATAATCACATCTGCCCTCAATCCTTCAAAATCCTTCACTTTCGCAAAGAGGATTTTAGAAAGGTTAGGGTTAACAAATTATTATCTAAAAACAAAAATACATTGTTTAAAGTAAGTACACGTGTCAGTCATCAATAATTTTGTCTGAAGTTTAACATGATATCAACTTTGATAAAGTTAAGCAATATGTGTAGCTTTACATGGTGAAAAGACTGTTTGCGGTGACACCTTGTGAAATTCTCAAATTAGTAGTAATTAGTTCTGATCATCCTGATCGAAACTGATTGATCAATACTGATCGAGTTGTAACATCCAGTTCTTTTCAGAACTAATTACTACTCAATTTGAGAATTTCACATGGTGTTGCCGCAAACAGTCATTACTTTTCATAAGTTAGTTTTATAGATGAAGAATTAACTGTTGCAAACTGCTTACAAACCTAAAGGACCTGTTGTATAAATGCAAAATGGTGGTTATTGGCCTGACGTTTCGAACCTAGCAGAAGCTGGAAAGAGTACATCATCGGCTTTAATTTGGTATATGTTAGATGCGTGTGGCATATTGCATTATGGAGATATGGCATTTGTAATAATCAATAATGTGTATAATTAACACAATTTATTGTTAGGAAAACAAGCATTCAAATGAAAACAAATGACACATTTGAAATCAAAGTACTCACAAAAATCATTGATTTTAATATTTTATTGATTGAAATTGACGTTTATGTAAAAATATTAAGAAAATTTAGATCCTAATGATGTCAAAAAACATAACCAAAAATCAGATGTTAAAAAAAAAAAAAACACCCTCTCAACATTCCATCGCCCATTACATGTAAACGCATGGTGCGACATGTGACTCATTTTCACAGAGCGGGTCACATATTTCTTGAAAACTAGAGGTTTGAAATGAACATTCAATACCAAGTACCAGTGTTGTACATTACCTTTAGATAAGTTTCAATATTTAGTTTAGTCACATGTACTGTATACGACATAAAACACAATAAAGGGGGCCACTTTCTTATGGTTGTAATTTATTTTTTTTAAATCTGAAACTACCCAAAAAGAATTTCAACATTTGAATAGACATGCATGCTTATTCTAAAGATAATTTGAGTTGATTATTACTATTATTTTTTTAATTAGCCTAAAATTTCCATCAACAAATGGACGGAAAAGTGAGGTAACTTTTTTCGTCCAATTTTTATGGAAATTTGAGGGTAAAAAAATAAATTAAAAAATAAATAAATAAAATAAATCAACTCAAATTAGTTCTAGTATAAGCCTGCATGTCCATTCACATGTTGAAACACTTTTTGGTCGGTTTCGGGTACTTAAAAATAAATAACAACCATTGGAAAAACTGCTAACGTGACGGATGCAAAGTGGCCCCCTTTATTGTGTTTTATGTCATACATGTTGTCTGTTCATACTGAACAGGGGTTTTGACACAGACAGTGAACTTGTCATAGTGCACAGTGTAATTTGTGATGCCATAAATATATCTCGTCAAAATTAACACAAGATGCATGTATACCTCCATCCCCCATCTGCCGATGTCAGTTAATGTCTCATGAGTCGATGACGAATGTCCCCTGACCGTGCCGTCTGTTTTGGTCTTACTCGCTGGTCCGCTGCTCACAGCTGGACGTAGATCAGATATTGAAAACAGAATCCGCTGGATTAGCGTTGAACAAATATTTTGCTCATTCGGGTTAAGTGATGGACTAATTAAGACTGCGGGAGAATGTTGTTAATGCCATCTTTGTCTGTGGTGATCGGGACATGGAGATCATGTTCGGCAAATTGGAAACGTGTCATTGAATGCACTCTGTTAACAAGTTGCGCCTGATTAAGTAGGATTTGAAGTTTTGCATGGTTGGATAACGGCATGAGAGGAATGTTTACGGTAGCTTCATGTTAAATCTCTGATGAGTTATACGTGTAATACTGTGTTGGTTCCAAGAAGCTCTGGTGGTTTGGCAGGTTATTGCTCAGAATTTGTGTAAATTTTTATGCAAATTATGGAGCTCATCTATTTATAACATTCAGCATTTTTAGTGGTTTTTACATACAACAAAATAAATACAAATTAATGTAGGGGTGGGATTTTCGGATTTTTACAAATCGCAATGTGGCGATCCTCTGGATTTTAACCAGTTCGTGTCGGGAATAAAAAAATTTCTGGGCCCCTGTGCGGGTTTCTTTTTCCCACACAAACACGTTTTTGTTTGCGTGAATTTTTTTTGGTTACGTCAATGAAACTAAGACGGGACACCCACATTTAGCTTACTAGCATATAAATTGGCGAGTTTCCCTTGGGAATTATAGCCAGGAGGGCGTAGTTTGTGTTGCGTCTTTAGAAGTCCACTGAGCCCTCTAAAGAATTCTTCATCGTATTTACACTTCATCCGAGCATGGAGGAAGGATTCCTTCCTCCATTATCCGAGTGGCATGGTATCGAGTAACAATGGGACAATGGTGCACGGAAATTGGTCTATAGAAATCTTAGTATATGACAGCTTTACAGATTTCAATGGAGACAAAGAAAAAGGTGTGGAACAGGTTTACGAGTGCCCAAACCCCCCCCAACCATCAATGCGAGCGTGTTTACACGGACCTTCGCTATTGTGCCGAACAATTGTTGCGCAATAACACGTCGACCGAAGCACGAGCACTGCCAAAATGGCGTGTTTTCACATCACCCGAAAGGACAATGGAAGCTTCCACAGTGTGTGGCCACGTCTTCCGAGCATGGCACTTTACGAACGTGGCTCGTTATCATGTCAACCGAGCATGCATACAAATATTCCAGAGTTTCCTATGGCGTGTTTAGATGCTCTCCGATCTGCGGTGCAAAAAAAATTGCGTGTATACACGGCCTCCGACGCGAACTGGTTAAATATTTCACCCCAGCGCTGTTCACAACAGCGGCCCCAATACCCCTAGCAAAGTTTACGTGGATTTTTTAAAACTGTCCAATCACTCCCAGGTTAATGGATTAAACAAATAAAATAGATATCAAAATAACAACAGAATAACAACATGTAGTTAAATTACATAATAAACTATCGGTTAAATATTAGATAAATAGTTTCACTTGGAATCACATCCTTGTTGAGTTCCATGGTTCCCTCAAGACCCTTCAGGTATGATGTGCACCACTGTAAGCACTCATCATATAATGTAAGTAGAGCATTGGAACTGCCGATAGCTAAACCATCCATTCAGTCAGCAGGCCTACGGGCTGCGGAAGCCTATAAGCGGGCATTAACACTCATCCGTCATAAAATGAGAAAGTTTACACGTGCTGTGAGGAGTTTTCGTCTTCCGGCTCTCACAAGAAAAAAACAAATTCGGTGGAGAGCTCCTTCGGGTGATTTTGAAGCATTATAGTGGCACGTTTGTGACACTGTGGAGTACCGGTTGTAAACATGGTGATTGCTTATTGATGCCAATGACATTGATTTGTACATGTAGCTACTGATGAACACTAGCTGTAGGCTGCTGTACACCAATGAAATTTAAGTTTGAAGGAAGCTTGTTGTTGTTTGAAAAAAAAAAATAAAAATAAAAAAATATGTGACTCGAACTGACATGGGAAGTTATAATGTATAACAAAATGTGCATACATGTGTATCAGGACTGTGGTTTCTCAGGATTTTTCCTGATTTCATGATTTTTTTTTAAAAATCTCCCTTTGCCTCAAAAATGTCTTGATAGAAGAGAAGTAGCCTGTATTGTGTCCAATCCTCTTTTTAATTGTTTGTGGGGATGTGGAGAGTCTGTAAATCCTCCAAAATTAAACATCCAGGAGGTTCAAGGGGTTTGTCCTCCAAGGCCCACTACCCATTTTTCAGGATTTGTTACTTTTGTCAAATCACACCCCCTGGCATATACATCCCTCCACCCCAGTCCATTTTGCTGTCGGGTTAACAGACCCACCAAAACCCCTTCAGTTGTCAGTTTTTGAAAGGTAGAATAACTGTGTAGAACATTACTACTTCATGTGTACACCACATTGGTTTTCACTTGATGTCACACAGTGCAAAATCGACCATTTTTGAACGAATTTTTGAAACGGCCATTTTTGAACGCATACCTGTGTGTTACATGTAATTACGGCATGCAGCAACACAGGCATTTTCGTGCATCAAATAATCAATTTCATGCATCAAATAAGTACGCTTAACGCAGCTCAAACCGAAATCCAGCGTTGCCTGTACAAATGTATACACCACAACGTAGAATTGTAGATAGACTACAGTGTAGATGCAATTCCCACGTGAAACCTGATTGAACCAACTGCAAAAGTTGGCCATCTTATTGAATGTATCATTGGATTAATGCCAATAGAGAGGTTTCACGAGACACGATGTTGACTAGCATCAGTAGCACGTTAAGTAGGATGCTACTCAACGTGGCAGCTCCTGAAAACGCTGCACCGACCAATGCACACAATTTTACGAAGCGTGAGAACTCATGCGCAACGCAACATGGTGCGCACTCACGTTCCATTTATGTACATACACGTACATTGTTATTGGAGGCTTTTGCGTTGTGGTGTCACACGACGTGATTGACAGGTTCTCATATCAATATGTCGAGTCCCTTGCCACGTGACCATACTGGTCATGTGCCTTCTGCTATTTCTAATTACATTTCATGTTTAGTAAATTCATTACCAGTGTCTTCCAACAGAATTTGTTCAAAATAAATTGTTTCCACTTGCGTCAGTCATGTACAACCTTTTTACATCTACAGCTCAGAGCTGGGGGAGGGGGGGGGGGGGGCAAGTGGATGTAGGGCAAGTGGATGTAGATGTTTATCAACTTCAGTCTCATCAAGCATGAAGCACTCAGAACTCGTCAATGTTAATTTGTATTCATGTTGATATAAGATTAAAAGTAATGCATCATAAAAGTTCAAGACAGTTCAGCCAACCTGATCGGGCAAGACGTGATCATGTGTGGGTGCAATTAAACGTAGGTGAAGACTTGCAGCCAATGCATTCACTGTGTTAAAGACCGACCTGCAAGTAATGAACCAATCAAAGTGCTGAAGTTTATATTCATGTCACGCAGACTCTTGTGCTAAGATTTAATTTCATCAGTCCCAAATATGTGGAATTTTCAGCCCTTTCCGGCCAACTTTTCCATACAAATGACTTGATATTAGGCATTTATTAATGGTAATAAAAGTTTGACAAACTTTCATTCTCATATTAATGGGACAGTATCGTCACGATCAGAGCAGACTTTCAACAGGGCATGGAATCAGTGTCCTAGTTCAAGATGAACACGGTGACTGAAAATTACTGGCTCATTTGTGCAGCAGCAACAGTAGACCAAAAGGGAGACCCAGGCCTGCTATCCTTTTTCAGGATATTTTCTTAAATAGGAACTGGAAATTTGTTTTGCATTCCTTCAAAGTGACAGCACCTATTATTTCCAGAGAACTTTAAACCCATCTTTGAGCGTTACAACCAAGGAAGTTCCACATTATAATTTGAACATTTGGTTGTTTTTGAATGATTAATCCTTGGATACATTACCTTTGTACCTTTGAACAATGTTGTTGGCGATGTTGCGAGCAACTTTGCTTAGTTATTGGTGGAGACAGTTATAGGTGGAGACAGTTATTGGTGGAGACAGTTATTGGTGGAGACAGTTATTGGTGGAGACAGTTATTGGTGGAGACAGTTATTGGTGGAGACAGTTATTGGTGGAGACAGTTATAGGTGGAGACAGTTATAGGTGGAGACAGTTATAGGTGGAGACAGTTATAGGTGGAGACAGTTATAGGTGGAGACAGTTATTGGTGGAGACAGTTATTGGTGGAGACAGTTATAGGTGGAGACAGTTATAGGTGGAGACAGTTATAGGTGGAGACAGTTATAGGTGGAGACAGTTATTGGTGGAGACAGTTATTGGTGGAGACAGTTATTGGTGGAGACAGTTATAGGTGGAGACAGTTATAGGTGGAGACAGTTATTGGTGGAGACAGTTATTGGTGGAGACAGTTATTGGTGGAGACAGTTATTGGTGGAGACAGTTATAGGTGGAGACAGTTATAGGTGGAGACAGTTATAGGTGGAGACAGTTATTGGTGGAGACAGTTATTGGTGGAGACAGTTATAGGTGGAGACAGTTATTGGTGGAGACAGTTATTGGTGGAGACAGTTATTGGTGGAGACAGTTATTGGTGGAGACAGTTATAGGTGGAGACAGTTATAGGTGGAGACAGTTATAGGTGGAGACAGTTATAGGTGGAGACAGTTATTGGTGGAGACAGTTATTGGTGGAGACAGTTATGGGTGGAGACAGTTATGGGTGGAGACAGTTATGGGTGGAGACAGTTAGGTGGAGACAGTTATAGGTGGAGACAGTTATAGGTGGAGACAGTTATAGGTGGAGACAGTTATTGGTGGAGACAGTTATAGGTGGAGACAGTTAGGTGGAGACAGTTATAGGTGGAGACAGTTATTGGTGGAGACAGTTATAGGTGGAGACAGTTATTGGTGGAGACAGTTATAGGTGGAGACAGTTATAGGTGGAGACAGTTAGGTGGAGACAGTTATAGGTGGAGACAGTTAGGTGGAGACAGTTATTGGTGGAGACAGTTATAGGTGGAGACAGTTATAGGTGGAGACAGTTATAGGTGGAGACAGTTATAGGTGGAGACAGTTATAGGTGGAGACAGTTATTGGTGGAGACAGTTATTGGTGGAGACAGTTATAGGTGGAGACAGTTATAGGTGGAGACAGTTATAGGTGGAGACAGTTATGGGTGGAGACAGTTATGGGTGGAGACAGTTATTGGTGGAGACAGTTATTGGTGGAGACAGTTATAGGTGGAGACAGTTAGGTGGAGACAGTTATAGGTGGAGACAGTTATAGGTGGAGACAGTTAGGTGGAGACAGTTATTGGTGGAGACAGTTATGGGTGGAGACAGTTATGGGTGGAGACAGTTATGGGTGGAGACAGTTATGGGTGGAGACAGTTATGGGTGGAGACAGTTATGGGTGGAGACAGTTATGGGTGGAGACAGTTATGGGTGGAGACAGTTATGGGTGGAGACAGTTATGGGTGGAGACAGTTATAGGTGGAGACAGTTAGGTGGAGACAGTTAGGTGGAGACAGTTAGGTGGAGACAGTTATGGGTGGAGACAGTTATGGGTGGAGACAGTTATGGGTGGAGACAGTTATGGGTGGAGACAGTTATGGGTGGAGACAGTTATAGGTGGAGACAGTTATAGGTGGAGACAGTTATAGGTGGAGACAGTTATAGGTGGAGACAGTTAGGTGGAGACAGTTATAGGTGGAGACAGTTATAGGTGGAGACAGTTAGGTGGAGACAGTTATAGGTGGAGACAGTTATAGGTGGAGACAGTTATAGGTGGAGACAGTTATAGGTGGAGACAGTTATAGGTGGAGACAGTTATAGGTGGAGACAGTTATAGGTGGAGACAGTTATAGGTGGAGACAGTTATTGGTGGAGACAGTTATAGGTGGAGACAGTTATTGGTGGAGACAGTTATTGGTGGAGACAGTTATAGGTGGAGACAGTTATTGGTGGAGACAGTTATTGGTGGAGACAGTTATAGGTGGAGACAGTTATAGGTGGAGACAGTTATTGGTGGAGACAGTTATTGGTGGAGACAGTTATAGGTGGAGACAGTTATTGGTGGAGACAGTTATAGGTGGAGACAGTTATTGGTGGAGACAGTTATTGGTGGAGACAGTTATAGGTGGAGACAGTTATAGGTGGAGACAGTTATTGGTGGAGACAGTTATTGGTGGAGACAGTTATTGGTGGAGACAGTTATTGGTGGAGACAGTTATAGGTGGAGACAGTTATAGGTGGAGACAGTTAGGTGGAGACAGTTATTGGTGGAGACAGTTATAGGTGGAGACAGTTATAGGTGGAGACAGTTATTGGTGGAGACAGTTATAGGTGGAGACAGTTAGGTGGAGACAGTTATTGGTGGAGACAGTTATTGGTGGAGACAGTTATTGGTGGAGACAGTTATAGGTGGAGACAGTTATAGGTGGAGACAGTTATTGGTGGAGACAGTTATTGGTGGAGACAGTTATAGGTGGAGACAGTTATTGGTGGAGACAGTTATTGGTGGAGACAGTTATTGGTGGAGACAGTTATTGGTGGAGACAGTTATTGGTGGAGACAGTTATTGGTGGAGACAGTTATAGGTGGAGACAGTTATTGGTGGAGACAGTTATTGGTGGAGACAGTTATTGGTGGAGACAGTTATTGGTGGAGACAGTTATTGGTGGAGACAGTTATAGGTGGAGACAGTTATAGGTGGAGACAGTTAGGTGGAGACAGTTATAGGTGGAGACAGTTATAGGTGGAGACAGTTATTGGTGGAGACAGTTATAGGTGGAGACAGTTAGGTGGAGACAGTTATTGGTGGAGACAGTTATTGGTGGAGACAGTTATAGGTGGAGACAGTTATTGGTGGAGACAGTTATAGGTGGAGACAGTTATTGGTGGAGACAGTTATGGGTGGAGACAGTTATGGGTGGAGACAGTTATGGGTGGAGACAGTTATGGGTGGAGACAGTTATGGGTGGAGACAGTTATGGGTGGAGACAGTTATGGGTGGAGACAGTTATGGGTGGAGACAGTTATGGGTGGAGACAGTTATGGGTGTGCTTTTTGCATGTACACAATCCTTTATAATTTTTTTATTCTTGGTTTTTTTTAAGGAGGGGATGGCCCCTGTGGTCCCCCCCCCCCTCCAGTTGTCCAGGGCTACATTTTTCATGCTAGTATATTTGATCCACCACAAGCCTATGGAATTGGCTCTCTAAATTATTAAGAGGCATTTTAAGGATAAGTGCTAAAAGTCTCACATTTATATCTGTATTGTAATCGCACCTCGCATATTTCTTACATCAGCTGTTCAAGAATGTTGCGGAGAGAGGCAAGTGGTCCGAGTTGTTGATGGATGCCCACAGTTCATACAAGGACCAGGATGTCCAATCGGCACTCATGCAGTACTCGTTTGCGGCGGAGCTCGGCTATGAAGTGGCACAGAGTAATGTTGCATTTATCCTGGACCAAGGTAAGTGGACAACACCTGGTATAGATTACAGAAACACTGTACTCGGTATCACAGAGTGCATGGACTCGGCATGATGTCAATAAACCATGTAACACCAGTTTACATTTGAAGCGCCCTCTGTTGTTTTCTTCTGGAATTTCTATTTGTAAAAATGTTCCCATTTTGCAGTTTGACATCCGCAATTGTTGAAATTAACAGTAAATCGGATATAAGATGCGTGTAATATACCTTTAAAAGGACAATATCGTCACGATCTGAGCAGACTTTCAGCAGGGCATGGAATTGGTGTCATAGCTTAAGATGAGCAGAGTGACTGAAAATTACTGGCTTTATAGAGCAGCAACTGTAATATGATGTTATCTTGTGGGGAATTATTTTCAGTCACTGAGTGAATGTAAAACTAGCACTCCATGCTCTGTTGATCGTGCCGAATACTGTCCCTTTAATTTCTTCTGTAAACCTTAATAACAAATTTACTGAAGCAGGATTCGAACCAATGACGTCCACATTACTGTACTCTTGCTCTACCAACTTAACTCCCTGTGGTAGGAGGTCTCCCAAATGTTCATTTCTGTCAAACTTCAGCCATTTCTTAACATAAAACCAAAGTTAAACGCCAATGCTACAACTAGTTTCATTTTATTTTCATTTCATTTATTGATTTCACAGGTAGAAAAACAAATACACACAAATTTACATTAAATTAACAGAAACAGAAACAAAGGTAGCACCCCTGTAGGATTACAAAAAAGTAAACTAAATTACTGTGGAGTTGATCTCCTGATGCTACCACATAGGAAGTAAACAAACATTGAATCACACAAAGAACGATAAACGACATGGCTATAGGCTCACTTTGAGATATAAAAACAATACTAAAATAAAAATATAAAAAGTTAATACTACACAGTTTGAGTTAGGGCATCTGCTAGGCCAGGGACTAATAAAAAAAATTCTAAGTGAATTAATAAATAAAGATAAACTATAAATAACTGTTTCTTTAACATCTGCTGGTAGAACCTCCCATAATGTTGGAAATCTATTACAAAGAGAATGATGAGCAGCATTGGACCTTGTCAAAACGAATCAAATAAAGAAACCAAGGATTCCTCAAAAGTGCCTGGAGCACTGTTGCTCGAAAGCCTGAAAAAAAAACCTATGAAGAAAAGAAGAATGTTCACATGTAGATATAGGAGGAAAACACCACTGGAATTTCACAAGGGACTGAAATCCAATCCGCATGTTAAGCTTGGGTCCTGGTGGGATTCAAACCCGGTTCTCCAGAGGTGAAGCGCCGCTACGCCAATCTGCTCCCCTAGATATCAACCACAAGTTTACCCAAAACCAAATCTGTTTTCAATCTTGTCCTGCGGCTTGTCCGTGTTTGGTCCGCACTTTACCGTCAAGATTTGTTGCTATTACTTCAGGATTTGTTTATTTGTGCAATGCATGACTACGTTTACTTGTTTTGCGTCTTCATAGAGTGCAAGGCCCATGTAACTCTTTATGTGAGCACACTCTGATTGTTGGGCTTTTTTTTTCTTTTCTTTTTTAATTGTTGAGTCATCTGAAAAGGACATGTTTCAGCTGCTTTCGGTTGTTTTGTATTCATTTTGCTGCGAATTAAAGGAAGTATATACCTTCGGGAAATTATTCCGTCCGATGTTTGAGAAAACGTGAAATGTATTAACACTGTTTTAAATGGATGTCAGCCATGATCCACTTTAGAATGAATGCAAACATCCGATTGAATGTAAACAAACCTGATTGCATTTTGATATTGTTATTGTTGGCACAGTGAAATGAGCTGAAACGTTCACATGTTGGTTTCTGTACACCTCCCTAGATTCTTATGAAGCATGGATGTACATTATTTACAGACATCTTACCAATGGTACAGTATATGCACTTTCTTTAAAGAAGCCATTTTCCATTTATAACATACATGTATGACAAGGATCAGCAATTTGCTGTGGTTTTGCAGCACTTGAATCTTTCAAAAGAAAATTCTTGAAGACGATCAGAGCATACTGATCGAAACATCGAGTTGTAACCATCAGTTCTTTTCAGAACTAATTACTACTCATTTAAGAATTTCACATGGTGTCACCACAAACAGTCTTTACTTTAAAAAAAAAAATAAAAAAATTTGGTAGGACTGCTCATTAATTATACATGGATAATAATTTATGTTACCATAAATATGTAATCCGTACTTAACCCTCCTACTTTTGGTACCTTTTTCATACAAGTTGATGCATCATTTGAAACCATTCGCTTTTGTGGTTTTGAATAGTGAAATAACTGTGTACAGTATTGATTCCACCAAATGGTTTTGAATGGTACATGTACATTGTAGGTCAGCTACCGTAATTTCCGGAATATAAGCCGCGCGGTGTATAAGCCGCACTACCCCAAAATCACCAAAACAAGATTCATGCGTCAACATATAAGCCGCACCGCGTATAAGCCGCACACACAGAGGCCCGCCGGACGCCACTCACTGTTGGTACTTAGCCACAAGGGGGGTCATAAAGGGGGTCATTGTGTTGCGTTCGAGTCAAAATGTATTGAAAGAGACACAATAGCATACCTTGACAAGTGAAAATTTGTAATACTAATAGTAAAGTTTGGCACATTTTACGCATGTCCGAAATACATGTGCATGTACAGGAATCAACGGCACTGCTTGTGGGATCGATATTTCTTCGACTCCACGTGTTTCTTGACATCGTTAAGGCCACCATGGCTAATGCAGAAATCCGTGCTGCATATTTTACAAAATGCGTGAAGTTCCCCAAGTTTGGTGGCAGCAATAACTGGGTAGCTTTCTGAGTATTTATCTCGAAATTTCTGCACCATTTTTATTTTGCTGTTCCGTTCCCGTATCACTATTTACGGCATATCGCATTCGTGAATGTCGAACGTAGTCCCGCTGGTTGCCTGCTTTCTGCACTGGCGTACATGTAATCACTACAGCGGCAACCAACGAAGCGATGACTCATCGCCTGCCACGCGTAACGAATTTTCCTATTGGCTCCTTCCATAGACTACGATATAACAAATTTTCCCATTGGCTCTCTGGTACACGCATGGCTACGATCTACGTAGTGGATTCTGATGTCGCTGGCGCTAAACGTTGCAACGGTTTTTTCAGAAGTTTTGAATAAATCTGTGTGTATCGAGGTCCGCTCACGAAAACTGACAATGACCAGACCATTTTCGCTACGAACAATAAAGGTTTTTAGGTTTCTGTTTCTGTCTGTTTACCAACGATTTTTGCATTGTGTTTTGTTCTTCAAGATTCATACCTCGGCGTATAAGCCGCACCGCGTATAAACCGCAGGCAACTTTTACCGTGTCAAAATCAACGTATAAGCCGCGGCTTATATTCCGGAAATTACGGTAATACAAAACCTTGTTTGGATACTTCTAAGTGGTGAATCAATGGACCCTATGCATTTGAATGGATTTGAATGGTAGTAAAGCTTGCTACCAACACTGTACAAAACCAATGGGCATTTTTGAAAGTGGAAATTTTGAATGGTTTCAAATGGTCTATCAGTAGGAGGGTTAATGGACAAAACAATTGTTCCATGAACTTGAAGTGTAATAAAAAGCATGTATATATAAAACAAAAAAACAAAAACTGCTTACCAGAAAAATTTGCTTAGAAGATTTCTTTGGTTACCAGCCAACATTTCATATAAAATGTATGCATTTTGGCTGGTAGTCTGTTTTATATTGCCTAGCAAAAATACATGCTCAGCAAAATTCTCTGCTCAGGTGCCCTTTGAAATTGGCCCCCTGGATGGCAACTTGTCATTATCAGCTCTGACTGCAATTTTAATGATACTTGTTCAGTCCTCCCTGGGTTGTGTATCACTTGCCAGGGCTCTTGCTTCCCTCTTGTTCTGTGTCACTGTAGAGACTGAATACAGTCAAGGGCAGGGTGTATTTCAACCAGTCGCCTCAGTACAGCAGAGATGTAACCAAGTCATTCTTATTCAAGTCATGTCACAAGAAATTTCTTTTTCCAATTCATAGTACCTGGGGTGTGATTTGTTCGGATTTTTACAAATTGCAATGTTGTGATCCTCTGGATTGTAAAGATTTAATCAATAAAGGAAAGCAAAGCCAAGACTGTGAACTATAGATTTCACTCCAGCACTGTTCACAACAGCGGCCCCAATACCCCTAGCAAAATTTACGTGGATTTTTCAAAACTTGGATGTTGCCAATTATCAAAATTTGAGGTTCGCAAGTCGGGTAAAAGTTCTGGAAGAGAGTTGGACAGAAAAAGAAGAATGAATAATAATAATTCTAACAATTTCAATAGGTGTTCAGGCTCGACCTGAACACATGTAAACTAACAAACCAAAAAATACTTTCAGAATTGCGAAAGTGCAAATGATGAAGTTTTCAGATTTTTGTCAATGTTTTACAAAGTTGACAGTACAACCATGGTTTGAGAATTACTGACTTGAGTAAAGAACTCTGAAATGCTTGATTTTTTTTTTCATGACTTTTTCATGAATACAAAACCTGCTCACTTTTCAATAGTGATCATGCACCATATATCAATACAAAAGTATTTTGTTTGTAACTTTGTTTAAACATTAGACATACATGATATATGACTAGACACTTGTGTACATGTACATGTATGTTGGCATCCAACCATAGTATTATTTAGCCAGAGGGGTATCTGGGTGTCTTTTGAACACCCTGTTTCAATTTTGGACACCCTGCATTTCATCTGGCATTTACATGTAAACGTATTGTAAGTGAACAATTTGGACACCCTGTTTTGAAATTTCCAGCAAATTTGCACACCCTATTTCTAAATGCTGGCTAACACCTTGCATCCAACACTGTAGGTGTCAGATTAAACGTCAGATTAAATGGAAGGTACAACAAGTATCAATTATCCTAATCAATTATTGTCAGAAGTGCTTTCATTTGAGAGATAACATGAATTGTTATGTTGAATTTACATAAACTTGTCCTCTGGCATTTTTTTGTAAAACATACAAATGCACAAAAAACATCAAACAGTTTTTTTTCATCGTTTTATCAAAAACGAGAGCACCTTTTTTAAAACAAACTTTAAATGGAGAATTAGATGTTGCAAACTTGCACACCAACCTTAAAGGACCTGTTGTATAAATGCAAAATAGTAGTTATTGACCAAAGGTCTTTGAGAAATAACCTGCTACATGTAGGTTCGAAACTTGATCAAACATTCACGGGTTACATGTACTTTAATGATATATTCCTTTTAAGATGTTTACTGGTCAGCAGATTCTTGTTCACTTATCAGTTCATACAATAATATAATGCGCCTTGAGCACCAGTTTGGTGGATACTGCACTATATACACTGTAAGTCCACATTATTATTATTATTATTATTACAAGAGCTAGAGTTCCCAGCCAAGTTGAGTATATGTGTACCTGCAGTGCTGGTTTTAGAGGTAAAAGTAAAATCGACATGATAATCGACATGCTGATTCCATCGCTTCACTTATCTCATTCTTAAGCCTCCCGTAAACATCAATCCTGGTTGCTGATTGGTCAGCAGCCATGTAACATTGTGCGGCTTGAAGCTGTTTGCTGCTGCACGCATTGTTATTGTAAGTTGACACTTTTCAGAGTAAATAAAGAAATGCCGGAAATTTGTTTGGGAAAAATTACAGAATGTGTTTGTGCGTTGCTTATGTAAATCCATGCTTCCATGTACCTTGATTGAAAATAACGGAACGGCAGGAAGATAATTATTGTATTGCATGTGCAATCTTTCATGTGAATATCTGATGTCGTCTTAAACCAGCGGCAAGTAACTCGAGATTTAACACCCACTAGCAGAGAGGAGAGCGTCGTCACTAAAGTGATGAAAATCACACTTACATTTGAATTCTTGAGTCTGTGATGGGAGTTACTTTATTTAAAGGGAAGGTACAGCATTGGCAATATTGTCAAAACTGCTTGCAAGTACGAGTATGCTTACTCTCTTTGAATCTAGATAAAGAGTACTCGTTCCTAAATTCGAAATGAAAACTATTTACCTTTTCCATCATGTGCTTAACACCATAATAATAATAATAATAATAATAATAATGTGGACTTATAGAGCACACTTATCCACCAAACTGGTGCTCAAGGCACATTATATTATTACCCCTGCTCATCAGGCTCATAAAGCATTCCTGAAACCATCTCAGCTCCCTGGGGAGTATACAGCTGAATTGCTGCCATTACAGCGCATATAGGGCTAATCAAACACAACAACCAACTCTGCCCTCACAGGTACCCATTTACCCCTGGGTGGAGAGAAGCAATTACATGGTAAAGTGTCTTGCTCAAGGACACAAGCACCATGGTCGCGGTTGGGATTGGAACCCACATTCTGACGACTCGGCCATCAGAACACAAATCCGATGCACTAAACCGCCCGACCATGGCACTCCATGTAAATTTCTCATTAAAATCAACAATTTTACTTTATTTTTGAAGTTTGAATTGTATACCTTGCCTTTGAGAAGTGCTCTGTGTATTGTAATTGATGGACAATCAGCGGCAAGTTGCAGGTGCATCTCTGCTCCCTTTCCCTACCTCCCTCGTCCCATCCCTGGTGGCTAGCCGTGCATGCATTATGAGAGAGAAGTAGAGCGTTGATATAGATACCATGGAGTGCGTGTAGGTACATGTACAGTTCACTCACACCGCGCACCAGCAGGTGATGGCCTCTCATCGGTGGGTTTCTCCTTCGGACAAACTCTCTCCGACACTCGTTGTTGGTTCATCCGCTACATCCTTCCAATAACATGACTCCGAAATGACGTTCGATTGTTTCAGTTCGATCGACCTTGTACATGTACGTCCACCTGAAAGGATTTGGTCGGCGTGGCTTTTTTGTGAGAGAAATAACACATTTACAAGGAAGTGTAAAATGTAATGAAATTATGCAGTTGAAGGTCGTCTGCTGACCAGGTGATCTCGTAGGGTCAGAAATACTAATTGAGTTTTCAAAATTTTCTCATGAACATATTTACATTGAGTCTCTTTATAATTAAGTACAGTTAACACATAGTGCCATGTAAGATTTAAGGCTTTGTGTGATGGATTATTGATATTGCTTCGGTTTGCAGTAACATGTATTTACAAGTTCTTATTGCACAACTCATATCTCAAGGCTAAGTGAGACTATGGTTCAGGGGAGAAACAATATCGGGCAACTCGTTTTTTCAACTATCGCTAAGTGAGAATGTGGTTCAGAGAGAACCACGGCGACTTCACAGGGTCTTCTCTATGTTTCGGTTAGCGTGCTCTAATCATCGTCAGGAGAAGATGAATCTCCTTTAGTGACAGTTGAGATAAGGTTCTTTTCAGAACCTGTTCCTCACTTGGGGATAGTTGAGATAAACACATGGTTTTACCGCAAACCGAAATGACAACATAGTGACATCTTCCTTAAAAGTGTACAGAGCATTAAATCCAAGTTAAGCTGGTTGGTACAAAAGTACATTGACATTTCTGGGAAAAAAGTACATTGACATATCTGGAAAATACACCTTTAAAGCACTTATTATATATACATTATTGGTCTTCTCAGATATAAATGACCACAAATTTACATGTAATTTACTTGCTGTTAAGTTGATGATGGTTTAAAATATATTCAAATATTTCTGTGAGGTGTTATCATTTAAGTACAACTTGTCAAATTATTTTCTTGAATGAATATTTGTACTGTATATGAAAATCCGAATGAGTTTTCACAATTTTCTCGTTAAAGATAAAATTCAGATAAGCCGAAACTTTCACAGGTTTAGTTTTCGCTTGATTTCTTATAAAGTATTGACGCATTTACATACAATTTTACCAAAAGGGCATCCCGACTTTAAGCACATACATTTCCATTTAAAAAAATTTCCAAGAATTTGCTGAGCGTCGGCCAGCGGACGTCTTTTTGACTGGCTGTTTAGTAGACCCATCCACTCAGGCGGTGTACATCAAAATAAACACCTGCTGAGAATTATATCAATGCAAATCAATTTTTTATCAACATGACACCAACTGTGCGTGTCACTTGATATGCAGTAATGGTGCATATGTACATACCCCGAGGTGGATGACTTCATTTCTAGATTAATCTCAACTCTCTCTGGAGATGAGATCAAGTGTAGTTCCTGAAACATCTTAATTTTAGTTTTTACATAGAAGTGATTAGCTGACTTGTAGTCGATGTTAACTGCACGTTTGGGCTGTCAGTAGAACAGTTGGTGATTGAAGATATAAAATATGTCATAATTTTAACCTGTGCGCGTCGGGAATAAAACATTTTTTCTGGGCCCCTGTGCGGGTTTATTTTTCCCACACACACCGTGAATGGAAGCTTCCACAGCGGGTGGCCACGTCTTCCGATCATGTCACCGTACACGGGTGGCTCAATCGAGCATGCATACCAATATTCCGGAGTTTCCTTTGGCATGTTTAGACGCTCTCCGATCCACGGTGCAAAAAAAAATTGCGTGTATACACGGCCTCCGACGCGAACTGGTTAATCATAAACTGAGAGGAAGGTATGTGGCCGGGCCTTTTTTGAGTGGTATTCTGAAAGTAGCTAGCCTGGCAAAATAAGATCTGGCTTCCATCTCCCCATCCATGATACATAGTGTCAAGGGGTGTGATTTGTCCGGATTTTTCCAGATTTTCGAATTTTTACAAATCGCAGTGTTGTGATCCTACGGATTTTAAAAATTCAAGTAATAAAGGAAAGCAAAGCTAACACTCAGAACTGCAGATTTCACAACAGCGGCCCCAGTACCCCTAGCAAAATTGACGTGGATTTTTCAAAACTGCCCAATCAGACCCCTGATGTGTGCAACATGCCACATTCATCAGGTACCACACTACGCACTAGCTTTTTAGCAAGCTTCGCACGCATGCTGTCGTAGATAAACAACATAATGTTTGTCGTACCAACCGGCAAAAAACCAAAACACTCGACTCGTTTTGAAGTGATTAGTTTGAAATTTTGACCATTTTCAGCACCATTTGTTATCTGTGCAACTTCTCTTTAATACTTGCATGTAAAAGTAGTTCATATTTCGGTGTCCCAATGTCGTTTAACATACATGTACGCTACATATATTTTTGCCATCCGCGTATATCGACGATATCATGGCCGACGATTATCGACTATAAAAAAAATTCCATGCCGTCACCCCTGCTTGAGAAACACTGCCCATTCTCCTGAGGACGATCAGAGCATACCGATCGAAACGTCGAGTTGTACCTCCAGATCTTTTCAGGACTAATTACTACTCAATTGAGAATTTCACATGTGTCACCGCAATTAGTCTTACTTAAACACTGCCCATGTTGTATTGCATTACTTTCTGTAGCAAGTTTCGTTGAAGCAATACCTGAAATCTTATCATAGTCTTCACATGAATGTTTATTGTTGTTGTACTAAAGGAGAGACATCTCTATTTGGTGTTAATGAAACCTACCAGCGAGCTCTACTTCATTGGCAGAGGGCTGCAGCACAAGGTAAATACACCATTTCATTTACAAATTTTCCCAAAATGTACTCTCCCCCCCCCCCCCCGCCCAACAAATTTAATAAGAAAATTAAACTTAAGAAATAAATAATTACAAAACAGAAACAATATATATATCCACATACTGATTGAGGGAAAAAATCACAATGACTGGAAAAAGAGTAAAGTGACTTGATTACTCAATAATAAAATGACTGAATTATATAATTTTAAAACTCACTTGATGTGAAGTTGGTGATGGTACCAAACATCCTTACAAATTATTCCTGAGAAATTATTACACGCTGTAGTTGTTTTTTAAGAAAATGTGAAATGTATTACAAATTCCTTTTTTTTCCCACATTAGAATGAATGCAAAAAAAAAATGCAAAAAAATGAATGTATTTTCATTATTTTATCGATAATTACAAAAATCTCACTTGAACCACAATCTCGCTTAGCGACAGTTGAGATTCTAACCGCATGGCGTTACCGCAATCCGAACCGGTAACAGTGAAATGGGCTGGGAAACTTTCACAGGTTGGTTTCTGTACATCTCTCATGATTCTAATAAAGTATGGATGCGTTTACAGACATCTTTCCATCGGTGTACAATTCCTTGAATGTGTTAGCCGAATACCATTAGAAAGAAAAAAGAAAAAGAAAGGTATCCCTGGACATTGATATTCAACGGGTGTTGACATCATGACCTGACTAATCTATCACCAACCCGTCTCAACTATCGGCAGGATATACCAACGCCAGAGTGAAGCTCGGGGACTATCACTACTACGGCTACGGCACAGACGTGGACTATGAAACGGCAGCATTTCACTACAGGCTAGCGTTTGAACAGCAACACAACGCTCAAGCCATGTTCAACTTGGGTTACATGCACGAGCAAGGACTCGGAATGAAGAAGGTAATGATCCCCAAAAAGGGGGCGGGGCTTGAGCCGGACCCCCTTCCCTTTTTAAAATTTTATGTTGACAAAAAATTGCATACAGGTATGTGCAACAAATTTTTTGCACCTTTATTTCAAAAACTTCAAGGGGGTGTTATTCTTTTGTTTGGTTGCACAACAAAATTGGGAAGGGGTATTCGCCCCCCTCATGATCACTATATCTGCTTCTTTTGTGAGTGGTGAGAATGTGAGCACCAGTCAAGGGGACATCCTAGCAGTGCCACTGGTAATGATAGCGTGCACATGCACAATTTTTAAAGGAAAAAAAAAACACTTGAAGCATAAAGCTTTGTATTTTATTCCTCTAAAATTGGAACATTTTGAAAAGAAACATTTTTCTGGATGATTGGCACTTTTACCAACCTCAAATCAAGTTGGCTTTCCGATAATAAATCGGTAATTTGGTAATGTTACATACCTCATATGCCGAACAGTACATTTTGTTCTCTGAATAGAATCTAAAATAATCCGAGTAAATGCCAAGAAAGTACCCAATGTTGTTTTCTTTTTTCCGTCCACCTATTTTCTTGTAGGACATTCACCTTGCGAAGCGGTTCTATGACATGGCTGCTGAGACCAGCACAGATGCGTACATCCCCGTTATGATAGCACTGGCCAAGCTAGGAGTTGTCTACGCTTGGGAGTATCTCAAAGAATTTGAGGTAAAAAAAGAAATATTCACTAACCCTCGATAGAAGAATTTTTAGGTGTGTGTTTGTTTGTTTGCTTGTTTGTATGTGGTTGTTTCAGATTTGAACATTTCCAAAGGAATGATTTTTCAACACAGAAAGCAAATGTTAAAATAAAAATCTGCAAAGCAGACAATTATCGACATGCACAAGCCAATTCTGGTTAACTAATTAGCCCCAACCCTCTAGGTATTCTGGCTATGAACCTTCCTGAATCCTCCAAAATCAATCAGTACACTTTTGGAAACATGCCTTTATCTTCAAAATGCACCATGCGTTTTCGTTGATTTTTCATATTCAGCACTAATGGCCTGTACTTTTTGCCAGGTAGTAATTTTGTCTCATTTGAAGAGGTGAAAGTACCAGTTTCCAACAGGGCTGAATTTTTCTCAAAAAGTGCCCCTTGGAGGATTTTGCAGGATTTGGGGTAGTTAGGGTTTAAAGTGTATTTATAGTTTGATGCTGTATAGGATTCTAGCCAGCCAATTAACATCGGGCAAGCTCGGTGGTCAAGAGGTTAAGACGTCTGCACTAGTAAGCAGGAGGTCGTGGGTTCGAACCTGCCCGAGTCGCCAGTGAAGTTTTTTCCACAGACACTCGGAAAGCACTGTGTATACAGTGCTAGACACACGTCGGTGTAGGGCAAAATTAAAATCAGTTGTTTATCACCCGACGCAAGAATTTCATCAAGCTATAAATATTGCGGTACCCACTGCTATATAGGATTCTAGCCGGCCAATCATCATCGGGCAAGCTCGGTGGTCAAGAGGTTAAGACGTCTGCACTAGTAAGCAGGAGGTCGTGGGTTCGAATCCCGCCCGAGTCGCCAGTGAAGTTTTTTCCACAGACACTCGGAAAGCACCGAGTATACAGTGCTATACACACGTCGGTGTAGGGCAAAAATTTAAATCAATTGTTTAAAGTGTATATCCTATTCTTTTCTTTATTCATAAAAATTTTAGCAATCAAAAGTTGTTTTTGTAAAATACACGAAAAACAGGGGCTCTATTTCTTTTAGAATTCCATAATTTTAGGCCAGCATAGGAACAAAAATGACCATAACGGCAAAGTTAGGAATGTTTAACCAAAAAAAACGAACGTAAAAAAATATGCAAGAATGTCCATTTTTACCCCTTTGAACCAGTATTTTATGTAGATCTGTACACAAAAGAGGTTCAAATAAAAATAACTAATAAAGGTTAAATCTGAATCTGACAGAATCAAGTCCCGTGGGTTATATGACACCCCAGGAAATGTTTGGATAACTCACATTCCTGCAGATATATATTTGAATCAACAGTAATACTGAGTGTGTCTGTTGATTTGTGTTAGATGTTAACAGTAGTTAAAATGCCAGGCATTGTGTGAATGACATGACATATAGAATATAAATGCCATATTGATTCATAGAAGTTGTTTGTTCTCATGCTGTGCTAGGTATCCGGGTACCTGGATACCCGACCGAAACTGTCATTACCCGGTTCCATGTTTCGGTTCCAATTCCAATTAAAATTCTGACTGAACATTTACGCCACAGAAATGGGAGTCTCTGATTTTTTGGGAAGAAAACTCGGATAAAGGCTTTAGAAGTAACATTTGCCGACAGCCTTTCACAGACTTGTCGGCTTTTGTTTGATGTATCTAGTTTTGAGTTAACTGCCGGTCGTGCCAGTATCACAAGTTGGTATTTGTGCCTATTGTTCACAGTTATTTAATTAGTGCAAATGTGGGACACATGAATTATTTTTGTATGTGTGTGGGGAATGGGGATGCTACATGTATGAGTCGTTTTTAATATACATGTAGAAGCGGGAAATTATTACAGTAAGTCCACATTATGGAGAAACAAGAGAAACTTTGTATTGGTAATTTTATACATTCGTGGGTATTTATGTGTTTTTACGAAAAAAATTATGGGTAGCCGGGTATCCGAAGATTTTCAATTCCGGGTATCCGGCAGGCCTGTGATTTCTCAGGATTTTTCCTGATTTCAGGATTTTTTTTACAAGTCTCCCATTCCCTCAAATTTTCTTGAAAGAAGAGAAGTAGCCAGCAAGGAAAGAAAGAAGTAGCCTGTATTGTGTCCAAACCTCAAGTTTCTTATTTGTGTGGATGTGGAGAGTCTGTAAATCCTCCAAAATTAAATACCCAGGAGGTTCAGGGGTTTTGTCCTCTAGACCAAAGGGAGACCCAGGCCTGGTACACATTTTTCAGGATTTTTTTTTTTTGGTCAAATCACACCCCTGACCAAGTTGCTGAAATAACCAAACATGCACAGCCTTAGTTTGTTCACGGAACGTTGATACTATTTTGGCATACATTCTGGGTTTTTTTTTGCTTAAAGAGATAGGAAACCTGAGGGGGCAAAAACCAATATGACATAAAACACAATAAAGGGGGCCACTTTCCTACCGTCACGTTAGCAGTTTTTCTTATTGTTGTAATTTTTTTTTAATATCTGAAACCACCCAAAAAAAAATTCAACATTTGAATAGACATGCATGCTTATCCTAAAGATAATTTGAGTTGATTATTACTATTATTTTTTAATTAGCCTAAAATTTCCATCAACAAATAGACGGAAAAGTGAGGTAACTTTTTCCGTCCAATTTTTATGGAAATTTGAGGGTAAAAAAATAAATTAAAAAATAAAATAAATCAACTCAAATTAGTTCTAGTATAAGACTGCATGTCCATTCACATGTTGAAACACTTTTTGGTCGGTTTCAGGTACTTAAAAATAAATAACAACCATTGGAAAAACTGCTAACGTGACAGATGCAAAGTGGCCCCCTTTATTGTGTTTTATGTCATATACGAATCGTACATGTACATGTATTTCTATATATATTTATACCTTTAGTATAAGATTTGATGATTTGCATGGTTTCAGTTTGCTGTAACACCACATGTATATCTTAACTATTGACAAGTATGGTACAGGGTTCGGACAAGATTATGGTTCAGGGAGAACCAATATCAAGTAACTTTGTTTCTCAACAAGCGAGAATGTGGTTCAGGGAGAACCATGGGGGTCTTTTCATGGTCTTCTCTCACAGTTGAGATATGAGTTGCCTGAAAAATATTCTTTTCAGAACCTTGTACCTCACTTAGCGATAGTTGAGATTTACGCGTGGTGTTACTGCAAACTAAAACGATTTCATTAACCCTAACCCCCTAGGTATTTCTGGCTAGGAACTTTCCTGAATCCTCCAAAATCCATCAGTGCAATTTTTGGAAACATGCCTTTATCTTCAAAATGCACCGTGCGTTTTCGTTGATTTTTCATATTCAGCACTAATGGCCTGTACTTTTTGCCAGGTAGTAATTTTGTCTCATTTGAAGAGGTGAGAGTACCAGTTTCCAACAGGGCTAAATTTTTTGGAGGATTTTGCAGGATTTGGGGTAGTTAGGGTTAACCCTAACTCCCTAAGCATTGTTACTGAACAATAAAAATCCATCAAAATCCTCCAACTGCATTTGTTGTCTCGGGAGTTAGGGTTAATAGAAATTAAGTGTCTAGAATGAATTCGTAGGGTCCATACATGTACATGTATTCATTTTGGACTTTTGTTACAGTCAAACATGCCCCTAACGATTTGTTTGATGTAATTTGTAATCTTAAAGGTAAGGTTATAGGATTGGTAATTAAAAAATAACCAAATTTACGAATGATAATATAAAACTTACTTGTTGTAAAGTTTAATGATGGCAAAATTCTTCCATTATGAAGTACATGTAATTTTTGTCTGGGGTGCCGTCTCATTTGAGAAAAGTGAAAAGAACGATCAGTTTGAATTTAGGAAAGAATCCCCTTTCCCAAATTCCACATACAAAAATGAATGCAAAAAGGTTTATTACATGATAAACCTTGTCTTTAATGTATTTGTTTGCCTTTCAACCAACAACAAAAATAGTCATTTTCAGATTAAAAGGGAAAATATGCTGAGAGTAACCGGTTTGCCTGTTAGGCTGTCTGTGCCAGTCAGACGATCTGTTTGTTGCTTAATATACTGAATCTGACAAGGGCAGTACTATGGTTAGGGGTAAGGACAAGTGGACATCCTTAATAATTCTTACATATATCAATGAAAGCCACCATCATTAGCTCTAATAACAATAATAATAATAATAATATTGTGGACTTATATAGCGCACGTATCCACCAAACTGGTGCTCAAGGCGCATTATATTATTACCCCTGCTCATCAGGCTCATAAATCATTCCTGAAACCATCTCAGCTCCCTGGGGAGTATACAGCTCAATTGCTGCCATTACAGCGCATACAGGGCTAATCAAACACAATAACAAACTCTGTCCTCACAGGTACCCATTTACCCCTGGGTGGAGAGAAGCAATTATTGTAAAGTGTCTTGCTCAAGGACACAAGCACCATGGTCGCGGCTGGGATTCGAACCCACATTCTGACGACTCAGCCATCAGAACACAAATCCGATGCACTAAACCGCTCAACCATGGCACTCCATAGATGGGCCATTCCACCAGGTTGGGGCAAGCTTTGTGACAAGGTGTCTTTGTTACGTAGGTAACACCTATTATGAGTGCACATTCTTGGGTCATTCCACCAGGTTGAGGCAAGCTTTGTGACACGGTGTCCTTGTTACTAGGTAGATGTACCATTCATTATCCTTATTATGAGGGCACATTCTTGGGTCATTCCACCAGGTTGAGGCAAGCTTTGTGACATGGTGTCCTTGTTACTAGGTAGATGTACCATTCATTATCCTTTATTGTGAGTGCACATTCTCAGTTGTTCTTCAAATTAGAATGAAATCAGTCTCTGTGCCTTGAATTACAATAAAAAATGGTACATTTTACCTATGTAACAAGGGACACCTATCACAAAGCTTGCCCCAACCTGGTGGAATTACCCAGATCCAATCTGGTGATATCACTGATACACACCATCTTGATTTGTAACCAAATTTAGAGTTATCTCCCACTGAGATTCATTTTTCCTGGGACAGATACTATTTTTTATTTATTTTTTATTTTTTGAAAAAGGTTGCATGCCTTCAAATCCCTTTAGGACTTTTGGCCCCGAACCTTACTTAACCGAGTTCTGGTTTTCTTCCACTCCAACTACACGCAGTCGTCGTAGTGTTACATTAGCATTTCCTGAGATCACAGCTTTGGTTGCGGTGAAATGTATCATCGTACCGTAGGGAAATGTTAACAAGAAGGGCAGTGATGTACTCTTGACTCTTGAATAATTGCACTTTTGCTGCAAGCACTGCTTTGTCTTTGTCACTGGGTAAATATCATTCAAAAGAAAATAAAGAGATTTGTTATCATACCTTAACAATTACTCAAGAGGACAGTGCTAGTCCACAATAAGCTCAACGGGTTTTCTTTTCCAATTTAAACGTATCAACTTTCTGATCCCCTCTGACAGACCTATTCAACAGATCAGTGGAATTTGTGTAGTATAAGCTATTCATGCGTTAAATACACCAGAGTAATTGACAAGATGCCAGCTGCGTTTGAAACGGGGTGTTTGCCATAAATCCAAGGCTGTCACAGTAACAGCCCAGACTGTCTGTCACTTAAAAAATGCCACATTACTCAAAGCCATGATCCTTATAATACCATACATGTGCTTGATATTAAACAGGCATTACTGGATTGCTAAAATATGTACCAACCCTGCAAAGTTTCTTCCTGAGAGTTAATTAATTTTTCATTCACGGATAATGCCTGAGGCAGCTGAAACTTTGAAATAATTGTTTTCCTTTAAGAATTAGAAATATAAGGCTCTCTAGGGATGGTACATTTAAAACAGTGGTAATTACCAGGTTATCAAATCAACAAATGATTATCTAAAAAGCTTTACTTGGTGCTAAATTGGTACAAATATCAAACATCCTGAGAAAAGATTTTGTAGTAAGTGCTTTCATCTTAAAGAAATAAGGAATTGTGGGTCAGGCAAAAAACATCAAAACATGAAATACCTGTGAAAGTTTTTTTTTTTTTAATATCGGCACCTGTTATGATAAAAAGTTTGCAAGTTGCTTTTATGATGTATTTATTGAAAATTATAGGGTTGAAATGAACGTATATTTCCAAAAATGTACATTTCCAATGTTGTACCTTCCCTTTAATACAAATGTGTACGTGTACATAGCTGTAGTGATACAATTGTCCTATTGATGATAGTGATGAAGTCAGGTTCCTAAGACAACCCATTAATCAACCCATCCACCCATAAACCCATCCACCCTTCCACCTTCCCACTCATTTGTCAACCCACCCATTAACCACACAATCTAACAGTAAACCTAATCACCCACTCATTCATCAACCCCTACCTGCCCACCCATCCATAAACCCAACCACACACCCACCCAAAAAAATCCAACCACCCTTCCACCAACCCACTTATAAATCACCCAAACACCCACCCACCTACATGTAGAAACCCAATCACCCCCACATAAACCACCACCCAACCACCCATAAACCCAACCACCCTCAAATCCACCCACTCACCCATAACTCAAACCACCCTTCCAACCACCCACTTATTTATCAACCCACCCACCCACCCACCCACCCACCCACCCACCCACCCACCCACCCACCCACCCACCCACCCACCCACCCACATATCTACATATCTACATGTACACATGTTTGTGTACATGAGGACCTGAGAACTGTTCTTAGGACACTTAAAGATGTGTTGTGTTTTACTGACAATATCCGGAAATGTTGGATTTTATTGCAACCTTCTCCTGAGGACGATCAGAGCATACTGATCGAAACGTCGAGTTGTAACCTCCAGTTCTTTTCAGAACTAATTACTACTCAATTGAGATTTTCACATGGTGTCACCGCAATTAGTCTTACTTATCCTCTTCACCGTGCAAAGCTACAAGTTTTACCTATTGCAACCTTGATAATTTAATTTTAAACAGGAATACAAATACTTCAAAAAGAATTAATTTCAGAATCACAAAATAGTTGTCAGAAGCTCCATTTAACAGTATAAAAGTGCCAAAATTAATTTATGCTGGGACCCACCTTAAATTCATTTCGGGACATACATTGTTGTATTTACTGTAAAAAACCACGTTTTCACAATAATTTAGAAAAAATGTGTCATTTTACAGCATTTGTATACACTTCCTCAAGAAAAATAGCGATGCTCTGGTGAAAAATAGCGATGCTCTGGTGAAAAATAAAGTGTCCGTTAAAATAGTGCAAGTTGATGTTAATATAGCGAAAAACACAGGGCGCTGCATCTTGAAATGCTCCAGCCTCCAGTTACAATGAGTACTGTGTATTTAACTTGTTCTCTTTTAATGCACGCATATGTACCATTTAAATTGGAAATGACACAGACCAAAGCATTTGCGAGACAGCATTGCTTGGGGAGAAGATAGAGGGGATGTTCCAAATAATTATATCCCCAAATTATATTCCCAAAGAACCCCTAAACAGAGAGGGGGGGTGGAGGGACAGTCATAAATTGCTTGTTTTGCGGATTGTTAAACCCACCTCTAGCAAACAATCCGTGATGCCCGTCGTTATCCGACACCGGATATAATACAGAGATTTCGTAAGGAGTGTTTTTGCCAATCCAGTTACATTGCTTTAAGCAAATCTTTCTGTTACACAGAGGCAAACAAGCATTGTAAACTAAAAGCTATTCCAGCTTGCAGAATTGAAACCGATGCTTCATCCACAGACAGGCGAATTCAATCTTAATAACGGTGACAACATCACATCGAGTAAGCCATCATCTGTTCAGATTATTTTTCACCGTTATTAGAACTGACAACTTAAAGGTTTTACCACGCAGGAGGTCTGTGTAGCTTGTGATCCCATGATATGAGTGAGTTTTCTTTTGAGCCAACCCATGTATGCAGTGTTTAATTGATGGTGATGTTGGCATGTAGGTCGGTCGTGTCGTTCTTGGCTGGCCGTGTATTTCTTCTTCTTTTTTCCCAGGACAAGCGTGGGCAAATTCTATGCAATTTCCATTTTTAAAAACTTGTTTTTAAAAAAATATATATATATATTTTTTTTTAAAGATTTTTTTTCTTCAAAAATTGCCTACAACCGGCCTTGTCACCACCATCGATCTCTCATTAAGGAATTCCTTGTTTCCTTTGCAACATGTATCTAGACCTTTATCATGGTGCCACCATATTTGTCATGTACCCTGTATGCAACAGCAACCATAAATACTGATCCTCATTATACAAAAAGGAGCCAGACTGTTTTTTTTCCTTCCAGTTTTTTTCCTTCCAGTTTGGTTACATTGATTTAAATGAGAAAAACGATATGGCTGTACCATGTTCAAGGTGTATACATTCTGTACATGAGACAACAGCATCTATTACATATGTATCTCATGCATAATCTTATGACCAGTGGTAACCAGGGTAAAGTTTATGCATCCATACTTAGGTTCATAAGTTGCCACTGAGGCTTACTAGGGAAGAACTGAATTGCGTAAAGTCACATTATCCCACAGGCTAATCAGGGTTTGCCCTTTAACCCTAACCTCACTGAATACTACAAAATACTACTTGAGTAAACTGCAGTATGGAGTACTTTTACTACACTGGTCTATGAGAATTGAGTAGTATTTTGTAGTACAGTGTACTGGACCCCAAATGAATGCCTAGGACGTTAGGGTTAACTTTTATTTACTGGCCAGCTGGACCAGCTGGCGTGACTTTAAAGGGGCAGCATTGTCACAGGGCATGGAATCAGAATGCTAGTTTTACATTAACTCAGTAACTGCCATAATTACCCCACATGATACGGTCATATTACCGTTGCTGCTGCATAAATGAGTCATTAATTTTCAGTCACTGTGTTAATCTTAAACCAGGACATTGATTCCATGCCCTGTCGAAAGTATGCTCTGATCGTGATGATAGTGCCCCTTTAACAAGCTACACGAAGTTTCACTTTAGTTTTTTTTCATATAGATAAATTTTTGTTTGTCCTTTTGATAAACATGGGATCCTGGAGAACGGGATCACATGGGCATGCTAAAAAAAAATAGGTTGGACTAAATTTATAAGCCATTTTTTTAATTGTTTTATGATGGCTGCAATTGTAATGACTGGTGCAAACACAAATATCGGAACATACAGAGAAATGAGAATCAGTCAAGTGGAAAAGAAACTCGGGAGGGGGTTGGGAGAGTGAAAGATAGGGAATTGGGACAGAGAAACAGAAGTAGGGTGAAGCTAGATGAACGAGTAAGGCAGACAGAAATAGAAGAAACAAACAAAGAAGACATTCTGATAAACATGAATCCAAGAGAGGCTTATGAAGAGAGAAGATGTGGATCAAACGTCTTCTCACTGTTCAAATCCATGGTCTGAACATCCAGAAAGGAATCGTGGACTTAACGGCTATATTTGTTTTTCCCCTCACAGGTGCTGATTTTTGTGTTTGTCAGTTTGGCTTCTCCGTTTATTTCTCCTTTATCTGTCTATCTTACACATTCATCCTGCTTTACCCTATTTCTGTTTTTCGGGTCCAATCATCCCTCATCTCTCTCTCCTCCCCTCAGTTTCACCTCCACTTCACTCACTAACTCCATCCTGAATTCAATTTGGCTCTGCCCTGCCACCACTTCGTCTGGTTCCCCCCCCCCCCCCCAGCATGCTATCTGAATACCTGATCCTTCACATTTTTTTCACTTCTGACAATGACCTATCTCTTTGCCTCCCCCCCCCCCCCTGAATTTCTTGTCCCACTTAATCTTGTTCCTCAGTTTGTTCGGTATAGGTGTACCAGAAGTCTATTACCTACATGAAGTGTGCCAGCCTGCTGTAACCCACACCACGGCATTGTACTCCAAATGCGTACATGCACTACGAGCATGGTTACGAGTTTTGCTCCCCCTGCCTGGCTTGCAGTAAGGCATTATGGGATTAGGCGCTTGACGCGCGAAGCTAGTTTCTAGAACTATGCGCAGTCTTAAACTAGACACAGGCAAACTTCAGCAGGTGTGGGGTGAACGTGCTAAACCTTTTGAGACCTTGTGCATCAGTCTGTGGAGCAAAACGTCACAAATGTCTCTGTAGTCCTATGCCGTGGACTAGGTTAGTACACGAGTGGCACACTAAGTGTAGGTAATATATCTGGTGTACTGTATACAGCAGTTATTATCATTACAGACTTCTGGTGTACTGTATAGAGCAGTTATTATCATTACAGACTTTGAAAAGACTCCGTTAGGGTTGTAATGTGATACCACAAAAGTCACAAAGTACTTTTTGTATTTACGCTACAGTGCCTTTAGATTGGTAAGCAGTTTGCAACACCTAATTATTTATTAGCAAACTAAAGTGTCTACCATATAGTTGTGTGCACATTGGGCTGGGCCAGCGTAGAGGCTGTCTTCATTTTTAATAAGAAACCATATGTGACCCAATCTGGCAAAACCCGAAACTTTTACTTGGCATTTACCATAATGCGTAACAGCCATGAAAGGTCAAAAACTGACCCCAGGGACCAGTTTGAGGTACCAGTTTTCATGTCACCATATAGAGCATTTTCTCTAGATTTTGATGGAAAAAGAAAAATCCTGAAATGTTGTTAACTGTTAATTTTCACGATAAATTTGGGAGGTCACTTTTGAAAATTGGGTCCAAGTTCAGGGTTTTGCCAGAGCCAGTCACGTATTGAAGAAATTAGCTTTTTTTGCAGTTGCATGTGCATGCCATTCATTTATTACAAACCAATAAACCAAAGGTCAAATACACAATTGATTAATTAAACCAGTTGAAACCGTCGGTCATTTGTCATCACCTGTAATTATTTGTGTCTGTTCCCTGTTGTCTGTTATGAGTGCGAGGGAGTGACCCGCGTGATAATTCTGCATGTGGGGCGGTACATTTCCACCCGAACAGACAGACTCTTCCAATCCTGAATTTAGGATTTGTCCAATATGATAATTGCTCAAATTAGCCGCAATATTGTATCCAATGTTTTGTGTGTAGACCGGAATCAGTCATTATCTTCACCTACAGCTTTCTTATTTTGACTGATCAGATCTGATCAACGAATGTCATTGCATTTCAAATCAGTTTGAGGAAAAATTAATTATAGGTTGATGAAATTTTTGCCTCGGGTAATAAACAATTGATTTAATTTTGCCCTACACCTGCAAGTAAAAAAAAAACTGAAACGCTTTTTGTAATTCCCAAAAATTTGAAATTAAAAAAAAACAAGAATGAAATGCAATTTGTTTGTTCCAAAAATACCTGAAAGAAAAATGAACACCATTTAAGACTACCACTGACATCTTGTTGAGATCAATATGCCAAAAAGGCTTTTGAATTTGACCGAGCGGTGGTTGAAACGGTCTCTTGTAATACACAGCCGGTCCTGATAATCCTTCATCTGTGTCTCCTTGTGTCTTTACAGTATGCAGAGCAGCTGAGCCAACTAGACATGGAGGCTAAGTTCGGACCTCACTGGGACATGTATCTAGTGACGATCTTACTGGGAATTAACGTCATGCTAGGCCTTTTCGTTCTTGCCAGAAGGAACTACCTTTAATACCACGAGTCACTGATTTGTTGTGCTTGTTCTGTCACATTTTTGTTCTCTATTGTGTTTAAGACCAGAGTACACTTTGCCTATAGACTGATCCGGCGACCACTGTTTTCTGCCATTACTGTGGTGGTACCATACTGTACGTGCGCGTCATGTGAAGTACGCCATTACTGCGGTGGTACCACACTGCACGTGCGCGTCATGTGAAGTACGCCATTACTGCGGTGGTACCACACTGCACGTGCGCGTCATGTGAAGTACTCCATTACTGTGGTGGTACTGCACGTGCGCGTCATGTGAAGTACGCCATTACTGCGGTGGTACCACACTGCACGTGCGCGTCATGTGAAGTACGCCATTACTGCGGTGGTACCACACTGCACGTGCGCGTCATGTGAAGTACGCCATTACTGCGGTGGTACCACACTGCACGTGCGCGTCATGCGAAGTACTCCATTACTGTGGTGGTACCACACTACACGTGCGCGTCATGCGAAGTACTCCATTACTGTGGTGGTACCACACTGCACGTGCGCGTCATGCGAAGTACTCCATTACTGTGGTGGTACCACACTACACGTGCGCATCATGCGAAGTATGCCATTACTGTGGTGGTACCACACTGCACGTGTGCGTCATGTGAAGTACGCCATTACTGTGGTGGTACCACACTGCACGTGCGCGTCATGCGAAGTACTCCATTACTGTGGTGGTACCACACTGCACGTGCGCCTGCGGCACTCCATTACTGTGGTGGTACACACTACACGCGGCGTCATGCGTTACTCCATTACTGTGGTGGTACCACACTGCACGTGCGCGTCATGCGAAGTACTCCATTACTGTGGTGGTACCACACTACACGTGCGCATCATGCGAAGTATGCCATTACTGTGGTGGTACCACACTGCACGTGCGCGTCATGAGAAGTACGCCATTACTGTGGTGGTACCATACTGCACATGCGCGTCATGCGAAGTACGCCATTACTGTGGTGGTACCACACTACACGTGCGCATCATGCGAAGTACGCCATTACTGTGGTGGTACCACACTACACGTGCGCGTCATGCGAAGTACGCCATTACTGTGGTGGTACCACACTACACGTGCGCGTCATGCGAAGTACGCCATTACTGTGGTGGTACCACACTACACGTGCGCGTCATGCGAAGTACGCCATTACTGTGGTGGTACCACACTACACGTGCGCGTCATGTGAAGTACGCCATTACTGTGGTGGTACCATACTGTACGTGTGCGTCATGTGAAGTACGCTAGCGTTTCGTCATATAGAGTGCTCAGATTGGTCGAAGAAGCACTGGACTGTGTAGAAAACGAACGCTTGGCGCAGAATGTAGGTACCACCGCAGTTATGGCGGCGCCCAGTAAACTGGTCAACGGATTAGTCTATACTTGTCTGCATCCGTACCAAAAATGGCTATTTTTTGGAAGGCCTTTTTGTTTTGAACAATTTCTCAGGATGATTATGAGTACCTTTACCAACTTCAAATCGAGAAAAACTTTTAGATAATAATTCAGATTTTTCATTTTTTTTTGGTTGTAATTGTGCAATTACTAAAGTTCCCTGGCTTACAGTAGATTTATGTGATATCATTGTTTTATTAGTTCTTTTTCATTGCTCCAGGAGTGTTATTTCTGACAGACATGGCACACTATAAATGTCCATTATTATTTTTATTTAATTGATTGTGGTATGATCATTTTTTTTTCAAGCGATAGCCATGATTGTGTTGTTTTGGTGTTCATATTGTTTTTGAGGATCAGCTGTTCAGAATTTGTTTATTTGTTCAAAATAATTGTAGAGCCAATAATTGGAAAACAAATACATAATCAAAAGTCACATAAATCCAAAAGGATTTATGAGACAGATAACATAACAGATCATGCAATTAAAGGGGCAGTATCATCATGATCAGAGCAGACTTCCAACAGGGCATGGAATCAGTGTTGTAGTTCAAGATAAACACAGTGACTGAAAATTACTGGCTCATTTATGCAGCAGAAACGGTAATAGGACCTTATCATTTGGGATATGATTTTCACCCCTGAGTTAATCTAAAACTGGCTCTCTGATGCCATGCCCTGTTGATCGTGACGGTATTGTCCCTTTAAAGCCAGTACAACCTTTTGGTAATATGTCTGTGAATGCATCAATCCTGTTTAAGTATTAAAAGATAATGACCAATCTTGTAAGTTTCAGGTCATTTCATTTTGTTATTAACAAGAAAATGCATTCAGATCTTTTTATTTCATCATGCAAATTCTGTGTCTAGATGACAGAACCCTCCTGTTTGATTGATCATTCAATATCATTCAAATGGTTTTTAATGATAATGGTGTGTAAATGCGTGTCAAATGGTAATGTGGTGAATTCATCTAAACTACACAGCTTATCTATCATTCATAGACAGACATGATCAGTCGGCTCGCTGGTAAATTGTACCAAGATTAGGAGGGATTAATTCAGCCATTTAACAGAAATATTTCAAGGAATGTTTGACACCATCATTAACTCTACACCAAGTAAGTTTTATGTGAAACTGATCATTTATATATTTTGAGATATCCAGTAGTGTGTAGTGGACCTTATGGAGAGTAGTACCATGTAAAATCCGCCAATGAGTTGTAATTTAGAACCGATGGTTTGTCAGTTTTTCTTTTCGATCAGTATGCTCTCTCTCTCTTGAGAGAATACGGATCGCGCCGCCTGCACAACATCGCCAACTTGGAGCAGCTATGGCTTCTGACAGAGGAGTGGAATGCGCTGACTAGGAAAATAGTTCAGACGGCAAAAGTGAAACTGACACACACACACACACACCCACACCCAATCTTGTCTAAGGCGTAAACTGAGGACCTCCTATTGTTCCCCTCTTTTGTTCTCTTTGTTCTTGGGACTTAAACTTTTTGAGGCTTCTCCCATTAGATTTGTACACGTTTTTCAACCGAGGACATTTGCTAACAATAACCGCCAACCGAGGACCCATTGTTCCCTTTTGTTTTAAGTCCTCGGTTGACACCTTAGACACACTCGCCCACACACACAGTCTTTTTCTGTAATTGTGGGGACATACACTCGCTTTTAGACACAGTTGTGGGGACCAAAAATGCTATGGGGACATGAAAATGTCCCCACAGATACGGTGTTCTTGCCTACCCTTTTGTTATAAGTCCCCACAACCTTGCGAAGGCCTACCCCCCCCCCCCCACACACACACACACACACGTGTGTAAACGCCTGCAATCGGGGACATCCTTTGTCAAATTCCTTTGTCCAAAAAAGCGGGGACATATTGTTCTCCATTGTGATAGCAACCGGGGACTATTGTCCCTTTTCTTATATGTCTCCGGTTTGAATGCGCTCACACACACACACACACGTGTGTAAACACCGGCATTCGGGGACTTCCTTTGTCAAATTCCTTTGTCCAAAAATACGGGGACGGATTGTTCTCCATTGTGAGAGCAACCGGGGACCATTGTCCCTTTTGTTATACGTCCCCGGTTTGAATGCGCTCACACACGCACACAGATCAATACGTCAATTTTTCCAAACAGTGGTTCTGGTAAGAACCACATCAATTTTACAACTAATTCAAGAATTTACATAAAACTGTCCTTTTGTTATACTTCCACCATGCAAAGCTTTCAATCTTTAATAAAGATCATGATAAATTTAAGTTTATTAATGATTCAGTAATGATATTGTACAGGGTAAATGTATACCAATGTTTCAGATTCTGATATTTCATGTGTAAGTAATTGTATATAGGTATGGTATACTTTGGGTAAATTAATGTATAATTTTACTTATGAGACAGTACATGAAATGTTCAGTTTTAGATGTGGGAAGAAGAACCTCATACAAATAATCTAGGTGGAAAACCCACTTAATCAGGAAGGAATGAAAACCCAATCCACAAGTCAGCTCGGGTTCGAGTGGGATTCGAACCCTGGGTCCACAGAATTAAGTGAAAGCCATTGAAAATACCACTACATCAACCTGATCACCCTACACTAACCAGTTTCCCCTACACTAACCTGTTCCATATTAACACATATAATCATAACAAGACATGATTTATTTTTGAAGTGTCCTTTTTTTTTTTTTTTTTAGTAAAAGAGCATAATACGAATGTGTAATAATAATTGTCTTACTTTTTCACTTGATTACATTTTTGATTGTATTTTGAACTATTGTATTGTATTGTATTTTATTGTATTTGAACTATTTCAAAATCGTCTCAGAAATATGAAAACCAGTCAAGCAAAAACGTACATTTAGTTTTTGTATATATTTATTGGTCCTCATTAAGTATAAATACATATTTTTACCAAAAGTGTACTGAGCTTCAGAATGTTAATACTGTTTATCAGAGGTACATATTTACACATGTATATTATACGATTTTGTCATTTGGGGAAATAAAATGGGGTTTACATAATTAATTGACGTAGTCGCATCTCTGAAATTAATTTATTTTGAGTTCGTGTCTTAGAACTACATTAGTTTCTTTTCTCTTAACAGTTTGAAAAAGAACAAATTGTGACAAATGTTATATTTTTGTTCAATTGTTTTTATTTAAAATGTTCTAGCTGAGATGTTTCTCCTATTAATAATTTAAAATCAGATATTTGTCTGCAGAATATTCCAGCAGAAAAAAAGGTGCAGATTGGATTCCAGACAACCTTGAGACGACTTATACATTTTAAATGTAACAAGTAAAGCTTGAAAAGTTCAAGGTTGAATAAAATATGAGTGTGACGTTTTGTCATTGTCTTCAAATCAAAACTATATTAAATTTGAATACATTGAGAAATTCATATGTGATTTGAGTCATTTCCCGTGTATTGTTGGAGTGGTTGTAAACACAATTGGTTATTTTGGCGAGTTTCAAGATAAGATATAGAATTTATAATTCAGAAATAACTAAATCATTGAATTTAAACCTAAAACTTAATTGTGGTTTCTATTTCCCCTATAACTGATTTTGTCTGAGGTGCTGTCATTTTTAAGAAAAACGAAATTGTTGCCAAAATTTAGGAAACAGAATTCGTTCGTAAATACCACATTAGAATGTGTACACAAATCTGAATGAATATTCGTGTTTTTGTTTTGTTTTGTTTTTAGATGAGGTATGTACGTGAATTTGTGTTTTAAATATATTCTTTTAAGTGTTGCCACATCAGTCGAACTCTGTCACTGATTTAGATATGACTTTGGTTCAGTCGCTATAAGGTCAACAAGATGAAAATAAAATAATACAATTATCTGGCCATGTCAATCATACCGCATGGATTAACCGATAGGGTCACGGTCATGGCAATTGTTACAATTGGTTACACGCTTTTCTTTTACACAGGTGCGTGAACGAGATTTCCAGACAGTAGGCGGGACTATTGGAATATATAGATTGGTGTTTTATAGACCTACTGGGTGTTCTGTTTTTGCCTATACGTATATCCGTTATTTCTAAAAGTATGTTATTAATTAATAGAGACGTTAACCAAATTGTGGATAGGAAAACATGACAGCGACGAAAATGCCTCAGCTGTGATACAAAACAAATGTTTCTCTTAATTGAATCTAACCAAACAGAATCGACAATTATAATGTAAATACCTATCCACATTAATCGACACAGCTGCACTGAACATGGATGATGTCAATATCTCTACGACTAGGAATACTTGGATAAGCCGTAATTATTTTTAAATGTTGGTGTCAGCGGTGGGATTGTTATCCATGGATTGGACGCAAGACGGGGGTGGGGGAATAGTTCGTACATAACCCTGACCTTTGTTTGAAAAATGTGTTAAGGCCTACTGTTGTTTTGAAACGTTTGAACCATTTTCAAAAAAATTAACAAAACAATTCAAAAGAATTCATAAATCTAATATTTGTGATGTGATCTGGGAAAACCCTTCACATGGTGAAATTTGTAATTTTTGTGTTACATACATCAAATTAACGAGGACACTGTGCTGTTTTCAAAACTGTTTTATTCATGATTCTAGGTTGTCTATAATTTGAGTTATGCTCTCGGGAAGTTATAACCGCCGCTGTCCTTAAAAAACAATGGCGGAAACGAAAAACAAAGACGGCTTTTTAATTATCTATCATATGTTTTTACATCTATAACGATGGAATTTTTATTTAATATTTTCAAGAATGATCATTTGGATATTAACAGTTAAAAAACTCAAATTGTCAACAACAAAAATTGGGGGACTGTTTTGCCATTATCTTCAAAACAAGTTTGCCGACATCCGACGGGTTTTCCCAGATCGCATCACATTTTAATATATTATATTTAAAATGTATTTATTTTTAAACCAATGCTGAAAGTAACCAAATAATAAGGCAACAAATGTACGCAACTGTCTGTACCTCAGCTCACAACATTAGTTATTTGCAAGTAGCGACAATAACATGAACAAATTTCATTGACCTTCGTCTTAATTAGGCCAAAAACGGTTTCTGGTTTCTGGTCATAGGTCGGCTTCAAAATCGGTGCGGTGACGCGGTTTCTTTTTTGTTTTTTGTTTGTTTGTTTGTTTGTTTGTTGCCAACCAGTGAAATATGTGATACATGTACGCGGTTATTGGAACAAGACCAAATTTCCTATACACAGTATGGTGGCTATGAGAGGTATACCATTCTCGATATGCGGCAGAGTGCCACCCCCCCCCCCACCCCAAATGTCCCTATACACTAACACACTGTTGTTCTATTGTTAACGGACCTTCCCCCTCCCCGAAATCCTCTAAAGAATTCCTAAGATTCCTGGAACACAATGAAGACACAATGGGAGGGGGTACACTCTGCCGCATATCGAGCATCATAATGATGAGAGGCCTCACAAATCGGGCAAACGTTCTCATACCCCTATGTGAAAAAGTGGTTTAAAACACAGTACGCAGAATTCCAATCGATACATCAACATTGGCTGCAATCGGATATCGTTCCATAGCACCAAAAAAATAAAATAATAAATGCCGACGCGTGGGTCTGAGGCAACGCACGCGGAAACTAGACGCCGGAGACTTTTTGGTTGGCCTTGGGTACCGGGTATTAATCGAACAAAACATGACCTACATTGATTAAGATCGTTGTTATATATACTACTCAAAACAATTTAGGGAACACCGGATTTTTAACATCAAATAGATTTGAAATGTTCCATGAACCGGGATTTTCATTTGCAACCCCCTCTCTCTTTCAGTAGTCATGTCATGAAATGTGTAATCACTACATGTATCCTTTATCATCTGCTTCATTGTGCAGTTGTTTCTCATCAATTCTGTGAAACATTGTGTTTATCTGAAATAAATGATCTTGCTTTAACTGAGATTATTCCGGTGTTCCCTAAATTGTTTTGAGTAGTATATTTCAATTCTGTTCATGTTTTTGTTGTATTATTTCCATACAAATGCACATCTAATTGTTTGCATCTCAACCTATAGTTGTCTTTCTTATTTATGTAATTATTGCTGAAGGAATATTCAGTATTTGACCATTGACAGCTAGGTTTCCTGCGAGTTTTTAAGTATTCTTTCAATATAACTTCCACTACTTTTTATTTAATCAGTGACTGGCTCTTAAGTCTACTTCTCTTAAATATTTTCTTCATATTATAATAATAATAATAATAATAATGTATAGATTTATATAGCGCACGTATCCACCAACTAAGTGGCGCTCAAGGCGCATTATATTATTATCCCTGCTCATAAGGCTCATAAGGCTCATAAATCATTCCTGAAACCATCTCAGCTCCCTGGGGAGTATACAGCTCAATTGCTGCCATTTCTAGCGCATAGAGAGCAAACCATCTCTGCCTTCACAGGTACCCATTTAACCCCTGGGTGGAGAGAAGCAATTATGGTTAAGTGTCTTGCTCAAGGACACAGGTGTCACGGCTGGGGCTCGAACCCACACTCTGCTGCTGGCAACACCAGAACTTGAGTTCAGTGCGCTAGACCGCTCGGCCACGACAATCCACTTTTACGTGCATTATACAACACACGGGACCTACGGCTTTACGTCCCATCCGAAGGACGAAGCAATTATGGTTAAGTACCTTGCTCAAGGATACAAGTGTCACGACCGGGGCTCGAACCCACACCCTGCTGCTGGCAACACCAGAACTTGAGTTCGGTGCGCTAGACCGCTCGGCCACGACACTCCATAAATTCCAAGTGCTAATTAATTTTGTGATTGAATTAAACAAAAGGTGCCTAAAGATAAATGTCCAATATTAACAGGTACTTGTCTTCTAAAATACTGCCTTGCCTCGAGGGAAGTTTGCCTTTGCCGCCATGGTCGGGGTCAAATAATTGGGACTCCCGGTGGCAAGATTTATTTATGCAGTCCAGAATTGCCATTGTCTTAAGGCCAAAAAAATTTCTCTGGTTTCTGGTCTCCGTGCGCTTCGCCTCAGAGCCGCGCGTCGACATTTTAAAAATTTCTGTTGTTTTTCTATTAAGCGATGTCCAATTGCAGCCACAATTGCTGGATCGATTGGAATTCTACTGTGCTGCATTGTAAACGATTAACTAAAAAAGATTACCAAAAAAAGAAAAGAAAAAGTGCGTCACCACATCGATTTTGAAGCTGGCCTATGACCAGAAACCGGAGACTTTGCTTGGCCTAAGCTGTTACAAAAAGAGGTTATTTTATCTTCATTCACCGAAGTTCGAATGGTTTTGTAGCATAATGGGTGATAAATAAAGGAAAAGAGTCAGAAGTGAGTTTTTCGAAAACAAATGCGTATGGGTGAGTGTACAATGTCAATTCGTGACTGCAGAAAAAAATTATTGCTTCTTGTGACCTCAGTGAGGGCGCCCTTCAAGTCTGTGACATTTAATGCAACATGGGCAAGGTTGAACAAAAATATGAGTGAGTAAAGACTTTGCGGTGACACCATGTACAAATTATCTTTTGAGTAGTAAATAGTTCTGACAATAACCGGTTGGTTACAACCCGACGTTTCGATCAGTATGCTCTGATCGTCTTCAGATCATACTAATCGAAACGTCGATATATTATATATATGCGGTCATTGGAACCAGACCAAATTTCCCATACACAAAGTATGGTGGCTAAGAGAGGCCTCACAAATCGGGCAATCGTTCATACCCCTATGTGAAAAAGTCGTTTAAAACACAGCACGACAGAATTCCAATCGATCCAGCAATTTTGGCTGCAATTGGACAAAGTTTCATAGCAACAAAAAATTAAATTAAAATAAAAACTTCTTTTGGCCTTAGTTTCACATGTTCTGACAAGCATTTCACTGAACACGTCGTAATGGCCACTATATGCAACATAAACAATGTATAAATGAACAGTATATCAGTTGTCATTTATGAGTAATGAATTCAGAAACATGCTGGTCAATCATTTATTATTGAATCATGAATATATCTCTCCCAATGCTGACTGATTCCATGTGTTAAACAGACAGCATTACCACGCACACATATGATTTGCCACGTCATTACCATATTGTTTATAAAAAAGAGCTAGCATAGCATGTGATCGTATGTTTCTGTTGTTTGTGGATGTTTTTTGTATTGATGGCGACATCAAAATCAGTGACATTTATTATAATATTAACAAACAACAAAATATTAGCATTGAGTGGGGTGATTCTATTGCGTCCTACATGTATGTATGTTTGTGTATTTACATGTATGGTTAAAAACAATCCCTGTAGTCATCATGGAAACCATAGAAGAAGAAATGCCCCATAGGGCCTACATAACACAGCAGATAGGTCGTGTAGTATTCTTTTGAAAAACCAAAATAGACTCAATCTGCACAGAAACAATTATGAAGCAAAAGAATTACTATTGTATTCTATGTCAATACACAATATTCATGCAAAGTTGTACTATATTTTAATCATAATCTTCTCATTTGTGTTAACAACAATGTCCAAATATTGAGTCAGTCAGTCAGTCAGTCAGTCAGTTAGTAAATTTAAAGTCAGTTAAATTTAAAAAAAAAAATTTGAATGAATTAACCTATTTTTGCTAAGCATAATTTTTCTCTGTTCAGGAAATGTTTGTGCTGAGCATCTATTAGAGATTAGACCCTGAAGTGTATTTTGCATTGACGTGTAGAAATGGCAAATAGAGGAACGATCGCCACGGTCCATCCACTCCCAAGCCCGATCTGATATGCCGTCCTTCCTCTTCATTCCGAAGCGTTGACGGGTACTTCGTCACTCCATGCTCCCATAAGATGCTTGGCCAAGTGCGGTTATTTATTTTGCACTAGCCTCATATACGCAACCTGTATTGTACCTCAAATAAAGTCAATATGCTGAGCCGACGGATTTTTTTAAAAATCAGTTTGCATATGGTCTGATCAAGTAGGGTTATTGGTCGGATTATAGAGATTGGTTTTGTAATTCCCACATTCGGCCAAAAGCATACAAAACATGAATATATACGTGTTATGAAGCAGCAAGGTAAAAAATAACGATGATAGCAAGACGTAAAAAGCCTACTAGCAGAAATACAGTAGTTTAGTGGAGAGATCGAAGGAAGGGAAGATCCCAGAGAAACATAACAAACAGTGGCGTAGCCAAAGGAGGGCGGGGGCGGTAAATTCACAAACTTTGGTATTTCTGAACTTATTTGTCTGCTAAACAGTGGCGTATAAAAAATAATTAATTAATTAAAAAATTCAAAATTCAAAAACAAAACCAAAAAACAAAACAAAACCAAAAAAAGTACATAAAGTGTTGTTTTAAGCGGTGTGGTTTTAATTTTGTCGGTTCATTTGAGTTTTGTGTCGATAAATTTACCCCTAAAAATGTTCCCCCACTCTAAAAAATCCTGGCTACGCCACTGGTTACAAAGGAAGATAACAAAACACCAATCTGGGATGGCCAGGATCAACACAATTATAAAACAGTATAGCCAAAAAGATTGTTTATCCACGGGTATATGAATGAGGAGTCAAAGACAGAAAGATAAAAAAGTGTCTCCTGAAGACGAAGAGAGCATACTGATCGAAACGTCGAGTTGTAATTACTACTCAATTGAGAATTTCACATGGTGTCACCGCAAATAGTCTTTAGTTAAGATAAAGAAGTATACAGACAATGACAGGCTGGGACTGATCAGTCGTATATGAGAAGTCATATGGATAAGGTATAATATGCATATATATTAAGGGAATGCATTTTATTTGTTTAAATATTGTTCGTTGGGGCGTATGTTCGTTTGCGCAACGAAGGTCCACGGTCGATTAGTATAGAAGAACAAGCCTTCCCGCCAATTGTGACTATGCCCATGCCCATGGTTAAACAACAATGGAACTTGAAAGGCGGCGCACTTTCATTCTTCAGTACTTCAAATAAAAGAACTGGCAGGAATGTCAAAAAGCAAATCTTAGCGTGCGCGTTGTCATACCAATGAGAAACACCACCAAACACAAACCACTTGCATGTAGGTAAGAGCTGTTTTAAAACTTGTAAGTGGTTTATTCAGAAGTGCAAGCAATAACACTCTGTATCGTCTGATTAAGCTTATAATCACGTGGGCCTTTCAAGTTATTATTGATGCTTTACATGTGAGTAGGCGGGAAGGCAAGGACTTCTTTGATATGAGGTGAACGTACGAAGACAAGCCTGAGTTGATTGGCCAAGGTGTAAGCATCACTGCCCTTCTTTCTCAGCGAGCCTTGTGATTGGACAGGGCGATGTTTTACCGTGGACGGAATTAACAGCACACATCTAAAACGAAATATCATTGAGACTGACTATCACAGGTAGTTACACGACCGTGCAAACTCGGCTATATAATTCCCCCCGGCAAGCGTCTATTATCACAGCTTAGATGTGTTTATTGCATGTCTAAAAACAGCTCATAGCAACATAGGAAATTAGCTCTGACGTGGGTTGAGGCGCTGCGGTATTCTTATAAGACACTTTTAAAATCATCACAATTTCATTACCATGATTGAATGAACGTTTTCTCGTTAACCCTGGAAGCACTCACTCAGTGAAATAACAAGCCTCTGGTATCGTTACAGGTGCCGCCAAAATTTAATATTTGGTCTCAGACACCCCCCCCCCCTCAACCGAAAGGTGCACCGGCTCACTTGAGACATTGTGTCTGTTTGTTTTAACATAGCTCTAATTTCGTCCCTAATTTGCCATAGTGACCAATCCCGAATTAAGTTGGCATATTGACCAACGCGGTATTGGTCACTTTGCCAAATTACAAAAATAGCCAGTTAGAGCATTCGTCATTTGAATGCATGCTCTATCTCCAAAACTATAAGGAATACATGTATGTGGATTAGATACAATGGTAGGTCTCTTCCTGAATGTACCAATGGGCGGGAAAACTTCGGATTGGTCACTATGGCAAATTAGGGACGATTTGTTTAGATGAGTTGTAACCTCCAGTTCTTTTCAGAACTAATTACTACTCAATTGAGAATTTCACATGGTGTCACCGCAATTAGTCTTACTTATCCTCTTCACCATGCAAAGCTACAAGTTTTACCTTGTTTAGATGCACTGTCTTGTTTTATATTTCAGCGGTTATTTACCTTTTTTGTTAATCGGTACAACCAGTACAGATTTGGCAAAATATCTGTAGGCCTAGAATCCATACTTAAGAGATATATGTATATATAAAAAACAAATTGGGAAAGTTTCAGTTTAAAATCCAATGTGGAATTTACGTCTTTGTAAGCAGAAAAGTAGCAAAGACGTTATGTTGGGGAGAGGGAGAGGCGCAACCCAATTTGCTGACTGACTTGGAAAGTATGCGTGATATATTTTGAGTGGGGGGGGGGGGGGGATATTCCTGAACAAATTTCTCCTCTGAAAAATCGCCAAAATTAAATCACCTAAGGTACAAAAACTACAAGCCTGGTTTTATTTGCTGACTGGGAGGCGTTACATTCCCCCATTACTTTGGCCTGTCCGGAAGAAAAATTAATTTGTTTTGCAAGATATAAAATGATAATACCTCAGACATAAATATTTAAATAATATAAGGAATTTGTATGTAAAACTGTGATCATTTATTACCAATACTATTGTATAGGGCCTTATTTGTCGTGCAGTATACCGTGAGCCATTAAATTAATTTCAAATGAGATATACAAAAAATTGGTCGAAGTAGGCAATGGAGTTAATTTGCTGTCCATGAATATATTAAATGACGCTGTGTCATTAAACATGCATCGCACATTTTACGCTATTTTACCGGCATCTTCCTAAATAATTTCCTTAAAGAAAAAAACAAACACTTTGAAATTAGATATTTCACAAAATAGTAGTCAAAAGTTTAGTTTATCAGTTAAAAAACAGTGCTGAAATTAATTGATGACGGGACCCATCATAAATACATTTTTACTGTAAAAGCATGCTTCTCATTGAGCGCTCATCTGCCATTCTTTCTATCTCTCCAACCGGCCCCACACGCCCCTGCCTCAAATCCGCTAGTGATCTCCCTCTCTGCACCCAACCGACCCCACACGCCCTATCTTAGGTAAATCCGCTAGTGATCTCTCCCTCTCTGCACCCAACCGACCCCACAAACCCCCTGCCTCAAATCCGCTAGCAATCTCTCCCTCTCTGCACCCAACCGACCCCACACGCCCCCTGCCTCAAATCCGCTAGTGATCTCTCCCTCTCTGCACCCAACCGACCCCACACGCCCCCTGCCTTAAATCCTATGATCACTAGCGGATTTGACGCAAATCGACCCCACACACCCTCTTTGCCTCACCCCTGCCTCAAATCCGCTAGTGATCTCTCTCTCTCTGTACCCAACCGACCCCACACGCCCCTGCCTCAAATCCGCTAGTGATCTCTCCCTCTCTCCACCCAACCGGCCCCACACGCCCTCTTTGCCTCATCTCCGCTATTGCTTTGGCCTGTTGATATTTATTTACCTCGGCTACTTGATTCAAATTCCACTCTTCCAGGCATGTTCAATCTTCCAGGCATGACTCCTCTCTCGAAAATCACTGCCGGTCGCAAATACCGCAGTCACTGGCCTGACACATTAGGGCCTTTGAGTTGATTTGATTTGATTAACAAAAAAACATCTTTTTCAGTTGGCTCGCTGCTTTACATCTTTAAAAATATTATAAATACATAATTATTAGAAAACCATGCGTGACTGGTTAAAACATCAGTAGTACTTTATAAATTCATATGAATCAGAAGATGTATTATTTACCAAGCTCCTTGACGACAGATTTATCTCTTTAAAGATGAGGGAGAAACTGATATGATCGGATTGTTATCTTTGATATCACGTCTTTGGAAGATGTAATCCTCCCCTACACAAATAGGTAACCATCTGAGGTTAAGATTCGACCATAGCTACGAGCCCCATCCTCACTTCCTCTAGGTGGGAATACGAGATAGTGAAGGGAGTTGCAAGAGTGAAATTACAATGGTCGCAATCATGCACGGTTTTGAGAAGTGTCCTTCCGGTGGCTGGCGAAGCTCACTCTGTAGGGTTTGGTTGTCTGCGAGAGTCCCTTGTTCAGAGATTCTGCACTTTTTCAGTAAACATGGATGCTAATAAGCTATGATGATGATGATGAAAGAGAGAAAGAGAGGGGAAAAACATGCTTTACAATGCCTGCTCAACCAACCTTTAACATAATTCCAATGCAAATTAAAGGGACAATATTGTCACGATCAGAGTAGCCCTTCGACAGGGCACGGAATCGGTGTTTGCCATTTTAAGTGAGTCCATAACCTACAGACAAGGTTTTGTTACTAGTTTACTTGAGAGCTTGATGAAACCAAAGAAACTAAGGTGAGTGTTTTGGGGAACAAACACATGGTGTTCGGGTTAACTTCCAGTTCAATCCAATGATCATTGATGACATCACTCTCATATTTTTGAAGGTCTGACATCTTTTATTATTACAATAATAATTTTACCTATACATTGTGCGTTAGAATAATGCTTAATTTTAACATCTTGTTTGGACCGGAAGTAAAGGTCGGATAAACCACATGTCGGCGTGAGTAGGCAGAGCATTCATTCTGTGGACCTGAGAACAAAAGATGTCCACAGAACGCCGGATATTTTTCCCTTCTGTGGACTTGCACACGTCCACAGAAGGATTTTTGACTTTTTAAAAGTAGAATATCTCTGAAATTAGTGATTTGTCTAGGCAGGTTCTTTGACTTAAATCGAAGGATATTATTAAAAGGGAAAAATAGAACGAAAACCGCTCTCAAAACACTCTTCTGTGTGAAATGGGAACGATTTTAAGAATTCCTATCCTTAAGTACAGGAGAACAAAGGAATGTCCACAGAGTGAACGGGCCGCTAAGCTGGGTGTGTGTGTGTGTGTGTGTGAACGTACACACCATTCGTTGTGGGGTCCAAAACACAATAGAACAATTGGACCCCACAAGGTAACTATAGAAAATCTTGTACCCCACAGGAGAATTATAAGGAAAAGGGATAATAGAACGAACAAAGGAATACCCCACAAATCAATGTGCGTGAGGTTGTGTGTGTGTGTGTGTGTGTGTGTGTGTGTGTGAGAGAGAGAGAGAGAGAGAGAGAGAGAGAGAGAGAGAGAGAGAGAGAGAGCAATAGCAATCTACATGTAACAACCAAACGCAAACAAAACAATGAAATCAAGCAAGCAAGCAAATACACACACCAACTTAATTTATAGCAAACTGACGGCATTTTAGGCGTAGCAGGATAGTTCAAAATGTCTGCTTCCAGTAAACGGCTTTATTGCAAATTGTTGTACAAACATCTTAATTAACAAGACATACTAGCCACCGTGTTAAGCCGTCTGTCTTAATTAAACCCTGCTTACCCCCTCCGTTAAAACATGCATGATCACGTTGCAGTGGGAGTTTTAATCGGAATACTGACAGTAATCACAGCCCGTGTGTCACCAACGAGTCACCAACGTGTAAATATTGTGGCCGTTCTTATTGAAAACCCGAAGCGCCCAGCACACGCTGTTAATATTCAATCGAACGCCAAGACGTGGCTTGGATGGATGAATTTTTATGAGGGATGGCGATTGTCCAGTAATATTTGCCAGCTGCAGGTTTTTCTGCTTTTTTTCAGTTTTCATTTTACATGTGGGTTATGGCATTGATAGAAAGGCAACGCTACGTTTAGGCGATTTAACTGAATTGATCGAATAGCTCTAAGTGTATACAGGTTGATGTGAAGGGTGTGATTACATGTAATATAATTGCATATAAATCTGTAAGAAGTGTTCTCTTATAAAACTTGTCAAGTGAAAGATAAATGATTTGGTATCAATATGAACCATAATCTTAGTCTCGTCATAGTCTCATTCAAGCCTTCGCCTTTCCACGAAGCTCCTCTATTATAATCACATACGGTTTTATGGAAATAAAGAAACTAATCTCAGTTTTGGTTCATTAATTTGTGAATGCTGTTTCAGATTATGTTGGAATTGTAATGTGACACTGTATTTGTGTTAAGCTGATGATGGTATCCATCTTTCATAATTATAAAGAGTTTGTCTGAGGTGCTGTCACTTTTAAGAAAATTTAAATAATATCCTGTTTGAATTCAGGAAAGAATACTCTTTCAACTAAAAACATAGTAAGTACAAGTGCCTGACTTTTCTGCTTGTAGTCTTTTCATTTGTGTTTCTTTCACATCTGACTAACTTCTGCCCACCTTTATATCTATGTATATGTTTATATCGTCCATTTTGCCTTTGAGAAAGAACCTGCTATAGGTTCGAAACGTAAGGCCAATAACTACTATTTTGCATTTATACAACAGGTCCTTTAGGTTGGTATAAGTAGTTTGCAACAGCTAATTCTCTGTTTAAAACATAATAAACTGGAACATTCACAGGTTGGTTGTTTAATGTTTATCTTGGTTCAAAAGACAGTCAGCCTACTCGTAGAAACAGTTTTTTCCAACATAAATTATATACCAATGAGGTACCTTCCCTCCCTATGCATTTTTCCTATGTAAGATAGTATTTACTATCGTTCACACGTGTTGCTGTAGGAACGTTCTTCCTTGCAATATCTTACAATCTTTTGGAGCGAAGGCGAAATGGTAAAACTAGTGGATGGCACATGATGTGTGTTCCACCAATCAAATGACAAGGATCTGTGTGTTTGTTACAATACCTAACATGCTGCACTACAACAACAACAACAACAACAACAACAACAACAACAAAAAACATTGGTACGTTGGTTGTTCATTTTGGGCGACTCGCCCACTTTAAACGCCAAGGCAGAATAACGTTCACACCTCTGGTGTTATTTTAACTCCCCAGTGTTTTGCAGGATAAGTAGTTATTCTGTCTGACATGTTGTCATTTTCAAGAAAACTTGACTAGAAATTCAAAGCTGAAATGGATCACCGAACCAATGATACGATTTCTACACTGGAATGAATACATAATAAATCCGAATGCATTTTCACAATTTTCTCGTCAGTGACATAACCAGATAGACCTAAGCTGACACCTTCACAAGTTGATTCCTGCACATATCCACCTGTTTCGATATATTTTGTAAACTGTCTTTAAACACTGTTAAAAGATATATCGATCGTGTTCTGTTATTTCAACGGCAATTACTGGAAATGTTTGTTTTCATCTGAACATGATTTGTTTTACTGGAAGAAGGGAAAACAAATGCTTTAAAAATGATACATTTCTCAAAATAATAAGCATGGTTTGACAGTACATATGTATCGAAATGAATTAATCATAGGTCCTGTCATAAATCCATTATGGCTCTTTTCCACTGTTAAACCAAGCTTCTGACACCTTACCTTTTTCTTTTCCTGAAAGAAAATTTTCGGTAAAACACGGGCGATGTATCTTTAATCTGAATGTATTTAAAAACCAGTTTTGGTATGGGCTCAGGACTTACACATAATCGACTGCATAGAATTTTGATTTGTACAGAGTTATAGTCCAAACTGATGGGGGTATATATCACACATGGCTCAAAATGCTAATTTCATTTCGCCCATTTCCCAGTGGGAACAACATAACATTCATGAAGCTTTAGACTAAATAGCCTAGATTCGCTTGTGGTCAAATTATGTACATATCCCTATATACTTAGGAAATCAAGCCACGAGCCATATATAGGGCCTACGCATTTAACGTGGATTACACTCAGAGCAATTGCCGGAAAAATTCACTTTTCCCAAGAAAAGGAAAAGTATATTTTTAAGGATAAGGTATAAAAAGTGACTGTTATATTCCAAAAATAACCAGATGTTTAAAGCTGATGACAGTTAACAGTCTCCTCAATAAATCATTTTCATAGGGTGCTGTCGTAAAACAAAAATCATTTCGAAATTTCAGAAAGAGTGATCTTTCGAATTAAGAAAAAAAGTATACACCAAAAAGGAGGAATCTGAACCATTTGATTGCATGTTCACTATTTACGGCATAACTTAGGTTTAATTTTCACATTTCGCTTGTTTGCGTGTTTGCTTGTAAATGCTTGCATTTAAAACCACACTTGAACAACACTGGGAACGGTTAATTTACGCCAAAATTCATTCAATATATGCTTAATGATTACTAAATTTAAGTTACCAATAAAGATGATTCCTTAATCTAAAAAAAAAATCGTTTTGACCAGCGTTCCGCGGCTCCTTCACAGCGAGTTTTGAAAAATCCCCCTCCCCCGTGTTGTCAGTTCATGCATATATTCACTTTTCATTGATGACGTACCTAGTGGGAGACCCCTGCGAAGTGAGTTGCTTGTGTTCGGGTATTATACAATGCAAGTTACATCAATCGCGACCATTTAACGAGAGGAAAAGCTCCAAAAATGTCTGACACTGGCGAATCATGGACGGAATACAGCGTTGATGAATAAGAAGTGTTTCCTTTATCTCATAATGATGATTTTAGCGCTTGAGGGAGCCCTCCTGAGGGCGAAATTAGGCGGAGATTCGTGGTGGCGAACCTTACCGATTTGAGCCACTCAACGCTGGCAGCACTATGAGGATCCTGTCCGACGATCCACCCAGCGATCCACCCAGCAAAAACAACAATGTTGACTGCCTAATACATCATGGTAAATCCCTACAATCATTGAATTATCGTGACAACAAAATCATGCATTGAAATATAACTGTTTATTGTTGTTTAGAGTGAGAAATACTCAGCGAATGTTTGTTTACGAAATGGTTGATTCAAGCTATTCCGATTGTGTACATGTACAGTGTACTATACATGTTCATGTACACTGTACATGTAGTTACATCGATGATCAGTTTAACTTGTCTCTCGCCCACATTGCCCCACATCTCTAGAAAGACCATCACTTATTTAATTTCAGTTTTTTAATTTCAAAGTACTGAACATTTTGAACATATCGTCTGTATTTCAGCTTTCTTTAAAACAAATTATGTACGAGCTGGCATGATTACGATTTGGTAAAAGTACGGGTTGACAAAAACGAGTTGGAACGTATACTAGTTGACCAGTTTGTTTATATTTATTTTTTGGGGATGGGGTGTAGTAGCTTCAGTGATCCACCTCCCACTCCCTACTACTCGTGTCCAGCTGCGCATACTTGTATACATATTTTGTCATTTTAGTCACCATACTTTGTGTATAGGAAATTTGGTCTGGTTACAATAACCGCGTAAACATGTATCACATCTTTCACTGTATCACGTCTTTCACAAAAAACAAGAAAAAAACAACGCACCGATTTTGAACATATGAATTTCTTGGACCCTTTTTCTGAACCTAATAAACCAAAACAATTGCTGTACATTGCCCATTGACTTCCCATTTAGCAAGGCATTGATCTTATCTTACGCTGGTTTTGTCATAGGTTTCAACGCATTTTTTAACACTAGATCTGATTGGTTCAAAATGTTTCACCTCCAATGACAGCTGTTAACAACGACCAATCAGCATTAATTTTTCATCAATTCAGGGATAGGCTTCTGTCTTTATTTTACCGTTCAAACGAAAATAATTAGTCCAGGGAATGCAGACTTGTGTTTATTCAGGGATCGTGTAGTATTAAAAATGGTCCGTGAAAAATGGAATTACACAGTATAACCAGCCTAAGTGACAATGTTTTATTGAAAATCGACAGGTCTGTATATAATATTTTTAAAATGAATGTTACACCATCAAGAAGGATAAATTGTCTATGATATAAAGCAGAAACGAAAATTATAACATAAGCATTTAAAAAGATATGATTTAAAGAACACCGAAAATGGCATGATTTTGTTGTCGTCTTGGCAATTATTCTGCCATGCGTGACGTTTGTGTTTTAAGTTCCGCCAAGAAATTCATATGCCGACCTATGACCAGAAACGGGAGACCTTTTTGGGCCTTAAGATTGTTATGGTTTACTGAACATCCTGTGAAGTTATTCCTTGAGACAAATCCAACTTGAAATCGATCATAATAAACTCGATGGATCCATTTCACATCAGAATAAAATAAATTTGCATGCATTATCATTATGTTCTCCTTAATTAAAGACAACAACAGAAAATAAGCTGAAACGTTCACATGTTGATTTCTGTACATGTCTCGTGATGCTTATAAATATCGATTTATTTACAGACATTTTATTAAAAGTGCATTACTGCCAGCCAAATTTCTCGTTTCACTCACCTGCGCTCATGCGCACTTGATTGCAATTCCCCCTGAATCTTTATTATAATTATTTAATAATGTGCATATATACACAGATAATTATTTTTACATGATTATCACATTCATACTAGCCTACATGTAAATATATAATGTTTAACATGGAGCAGTTTATCTATGATCACAACTTTGTTAATAACTTTATGTTATTGCTAGTAGGCCTATGCTATACATAAAAACGGAGATATCTACAATCAAACTGAGGTTTTAAGATTCAATAATTGACCATTGTTTATTGAAAGTATTACAATAATATGCTATTTTAGTTGTTTTCCACCTAATTTCATATATAATTACCTCAGATGTTCATACCTTAACCATTTGTAACAGAGATTTCATTTGGTTTCATTTTATGTACACAAATTAATTGTAGTCAGGATTTTTATTTTTATTTTTTTATTTTTTTATTTACTGTCAGTCACCCTAAACAAGGTGATATGTCATCCACCATTTAGGCCTAAGCAAGATTACATTTAAGTAAGACTAATTGCGGTGACAGCATGTGGAATCTCAATTGAGTAGTAATTAGTTCTGAAAAGAACTGGAGGTACAACTCGACGTTTCGATCAGTATGCTCTGATCGTCCTCAGGTGTCACCGCAATTAGTCTTACTTATCATCCTCGCCATGCAAAGTTACAAGTTTTACCTAAGATTACAATTGTTGATGTTTTTCATAAACATAAATAGATCGTATGTTGGTGGTAGGCAATCAGCTGGAAGGGCGTTCCATTGTAATGCTGTTCTAAGGAAGAAGCTATCCAAATAGAACTTACTCTTGATTTTGGGAAGTCGAAGATAGTGAGGGTGTTCACCTGCTTGTTTAGCAAAGCGAGTAACACGAGCGAAATCCCTGCGCTTAGGTACTAGCTCAAGTTGTAGTGGAAATAGTTGATTCAATTGTTGCTGCATCTACGGTGGGTTAATGTACGTTTTACCGCTGCTGCAGTTGTTGATGCTGTATATTAGTGTTGTTGCTGTTGTGGTTGTTGTTGTTGTGGTCAGGGCCGTAGTTGCAGCCAAATGGGTGGGGTTGAGTGACACACACATAACGATTTTCAGTCGGCAAAATTTCCCTGCAATGCCCTCATATACTCCCACGTCCAGTAATTTTGAAGGTGTTCAATCCTTTACCGCCTCTGAAGTCAGTCGGTAAATTGGCTTCCACACCCCCTCAAACATCGTGACTTCGTTACAGCCCTGGTTGTGGAGGTGGTTGTTGCTGGTTTTACCAGTTGTTTTAGTTGTTGTTGTTGTGGCTGTTGTTGCTGCTGCTGCTTGCTGCTGTTTGTTGTTGTTTATTTCTTTTAGAACAAAAGTAAGACTGTTCCTGGCTACAGTAAGCTTCTCGTCTACCGGTTTAAGACTACATTTAAGGCATGCAATTACAATGAGGCAACTTTAAGAACGATCATTAAATTCTTAATTAAAAATATTTTGCATTGTAAATATCTATTTAGTATTAACAATGTTAATAACATCAATAACATTTAATTGTAACAGGAAGGATTAATATTGTTTTATATAGTGTTTGTTTGTTTTGTTTTTGTTTGTTTGTTTGTTTGTATTTTTTTTGTTTAATAATTTTTTTTTATAGAATTCATGGCTTGTAAAGATGACCTAAACAAAATGGCTAGACAAATCTTTTGTTTAGCGGTAAGGTTAATCCACAACCCTTCACCCATCTCGATGACCACGCCCTGGTGCAAGTAGTAACCACACCCATGCCGTGTACAAGTTAATATTGCTGGGTTGCTTCCAACGGCATTAAGATATTATTCCTCCGAAAGCACATAACTTTGCTCAGTAAAGGCCAATATAATTATATTCACATTCTAAACCTTATCAGTAATTGAATAAAATGTATTTGTTGGCCTATTTTGTCAATCAATAAAATTTATATACTGTCTCAAATTTGTTAATGTGCATACTAAACGTATTCGTTTAGATATTCGTTTTAGCGTAACCTGAATATAAAGATGGAACAGGTTGGTCTTTTGCCCAAAAGGATGTCCGCTTGATAGGGATCGGAATCATACCTCAGGGGACACACAAATAAATCAACGCGCCGAGCCTCGTGAATATTTGTGTATGCCATCAATGTTTGCCATAAAGTGACATTTAGACGGCATTGCATTTGAGTATTTGTGGAAAATACGGCCCATCAAAATGTATTATGACCGTAGATTATAGGCTTCCCGTTTTGAGTAAGTTTGACAAACGAACCCGTGAAAAAAGTGGTCCTATGTTGCTCTCAAGCGAAAAGGAATTGTTTTGGCAAATAGCACTTGTTTAGGGTTTTGGTTGTTTCTCTTCGGGAGGAATAATATCACGGTCTTGCCACGTGAATTACAAATAGACAAACATACTTGACGTCAATTCACTTTATACAGCTTTTGGATTCACTATTATTTAAAACATATTTGAGAATAATTATGATTAATGTGGCGTCGGTTTTTCTATGGGCGTTTGTTTAGTAAGGTACCGTACGTGCCCGCTAACTCTGCCATATGCACGGGATGAAAATAGGCAAAAACGGCAAGATCGTTGCGCCATTATTCATATTAATTGTACCTGAAGCAATTTCCACAATTACATATAGGCCCTTTATAAAGATAACTGTAAAAATAGTAAAACAGTAAACTAACAACAACAAAAATTCACCCTCACAAAAACTGTCACAATCTTCCTCCACAATGACGCAAGCTTGATATGAGTGAACAACAACACGCATCACAGCCTAAACAAATGAAATGGAATCGCTCCAATCAGCCTTACCTCTTGGCGTATGCCGTAGTACTACGTTCATGCATGAAAATTTGCAAAGGTTTAGACAAAATGTAAATTCTCGATCGACTTAATTTGAATGAAAGAATTACAAGCCTTTGTACATCGCAATTTTTGAAAAGTACCATGACTTACGGTTGTAACCGTTGGCTTTAAATTTGATTTGTTTTACATAGTAATACTCTTGCTGTCAGCACTTTACATGATGGTCCGGATTGAACTTTGTGCAATCTACACACTCAATATTTAGAGTTTAGAAAAGTACTGAACATAATAAAGTGACGATTGTGAAATGCACTATTCTAATGAAGCACGCAACACTAAAAGACCTGCGGTAGACCCCCGAATGCATTCAGGTTCCTTTCATGTCTGACACAAATTTATTGGCAATCCATTCTGGGATAAAAACCCATTGATGCTGTGAGTACTCATCCCGGTAAATAATGTCCCCCCAAAGATGAGTTTCTCATTGTGTCCTAATATTAAACTTGTCTCCGCCTTTGCAGCTGTACATGTCTGGGGCTTTCTTTCCCTGCTTCCGGTACGAGCCCGTGGTGTTTCTAGGTGGGGCGAATTGGTTTATTTCGGTTGCAGTCGATGGCTGGATCGGCTGTGGTATTGCTAGGTGACTCTTCTTCGAGAATGATGTCTTCGAATGGGGTCTCATTACTTTTTGTGAAAGAGCTTGTGTTGTTGCCAGATTTCTGAGCATTTTCGTGAGTGCTGTTGTCGAGTTTGTTTGAAATCCAGTTAGAGCCAGGTGCACTGGTGAAAGAATCTTCACTCATCTTTGAACGGTTGTGATCACAGGGACGGCCATTTTCGGTGTGGCCTGCTGGTATCCTAGCCATGTCAATCCCGTCCGTTTCTGAAACGGCGCTGTACTGTGTGTTGTTCCAGCGGGAGGAGCGGTCTGGCACCGCGCGACGTCTCTTGTTTCCCGTTGGATCGCCGCCGCCCACCCGGCACGCCTCGGTCGCCGGCTCGCTGGAAATGATGGTGACGCTACGACGTGGGTTGACAAACTTGGTCTTGTTCTTGAAGCAGGGCTTTGTGCAGGGGCAGAAACAGACAATGATCCCCCGGAAACCCCTCCGGAACGCCCGGCTCATGAACGCGTATATGATAGGATTCATACAGGAGTTTGAGAAACCGAAAAGCAACAGCACGGATTGCCAGAAGAAAAAGTTCGCATGCATGAGTATTTGCAAGAAATAATTGACCAGTGTAACGATGAAAAATGGCGCCCAGCATATGACGAAAGCAAATACAACAACCAGCACCATCTTTGCAACCTGAAAAAAAAATAGATAGATAAAATATTTAAATTAGTGCCTTATAAAGCAATACGGTAAGTAATGCAGTTTAAGTGTGAAAGGTAAGGTATATGATTGGCAATTTAATTTTTTGTAAGACTAATTGGTGTAAAGTTTATCATAGTCTTCCCTAAAAAACGCTGACTGACTGTTCATACTTCACGGAAAATGTGACGTCCATTGCTGACATTCGAGCGAATGACACGCAAAAGTTGAACACATTTCAACTTGCGCGAATCATTTGACGCGAATTTTTATGACTTCCAATTTCGCATCGCCGGTTGTTCACGTGTATTATGAATCAGCCTTGTGTTTCACGACCCAATACAATTTAATAAATCTTCTCTTTCAACAAAAATCATGCAGTTATTAAATTCTGAGAGAAAACCCGCATACTGGAATTTCATTATGGGAATAATATTTCGCACTTTTTTTGGAAGTGATGAGGAGGTATCACCAAAATGGCCACGTCGCAAGCACCCGACTGATCTGCGACGTAGTTGCAGTGTCTATACAGAATTACAATTGATTCAGCAAAAGGGGAAGATTGATTCCTGACACATGGTTGAATTTACTTATCAACTGTAACTCATACATTTTTCTGAGAGATGTTCGAATCACAATCAATGGGGTGTCATTTGAATGGGATGTTTCAGACATTTGAAGAAAATGAAACGACCAGACACAGAAAAAAACGGTGTCCAATTTCAGTGACGGATGCCCAAACCATGAAACCCGATGATTGTAAAACTGCCAATTGTATAATAAACTGGCTATCCAAACATTCCTAAATTCCCATGACGGTGACCTTATATGCTGCGAATAATATATTCATGTATTTATTGTTATCATTTCTCTTTTTTCCATTCGGTATGATCGTAATTGGAAACATTTTGTCCTTATTGGAACTAAGTAAATCGCATTTTCTCGAGTAAAATTTCGTGGTTTTGATAAGTCGTTTTTAATAAATCGTTTTGCGGTTATTCCCCAAAAAGATTTATATTCACCAAAAATAAGAAGTACTGTAACCAGCACAATTTGTAATGGGCCTAAATACCAGACGGTATGAAGCTTTGCATTGTGGAAGAAATACAGGAGTAAAGTTTGCGGTAGCACACCTCTGGTTCTTCTCAGAACATACACCGTATTTTCAACTATTGAGAAATAGTAACATGGTACTATTAGCATTATACATACAATAATTACACCCATGGCTGTTGTCGTCATATCTTTTCCCGGCAGACGATGAATTACACCCAGGGCACCAAAACCGTCTGCATGCCCTGTCTGTATTTCCCCCTTTTTATTTTTGTCAAAATTCCATTATTGGCAAAAATTTTTTTTTTCAGAAACAGCTAGCTGGATCTATCAAATCATAGAGCAAGGTTGTCAGACGTCCTGTCCTAAGCAGAACAAAGCAATGTCGCCTCACCCCACTCCCTCATGCTAACAGATGGGAGGTTAAGAACGGTCTCTAGCACTGACGAGTCTCCAGCCTTTATTGTCCTTTTCAAATATTGAACACTTCACGGTTATCTTCATTGCACTTTTCCAATTATTAATACCCTGAGAGTCAGCGGGAGAACATTTATTGCAGGAGAAATTGTGGGGGTGTGTTTATTTAGAAAAAATCCCACGCATTAATTTTGTTCTGCTCTTCTATGATCTTCGATGTAAGAGCAAGCATTTCAGTTTATTAGTTTAATTACCTCTACTGTGATTTTCCAAATAAACTGAGATTATCCCCGCAATAATCATTTACTGGAAATTACTTAAATGACAAAATTGTGCCCTGAAGTACACAAAACGCTAACTTTGAATGTCACCAGTACCTACAATCCCGGCCAAATCTCGCTGGGCCCCCCCCCCCCGGCCCCCCTGACAATGTTGGCTCTCTTTGCGCGGTCTGTTCTCCGGCTGGAGATAACAACATTGGTGGGGGGAGCGGGGACAGGTGAGGGTATGTTTATTGTCATGTGTCCCAACTATTTTGGCCGGGATTGTAGGTCCCACAACGGTCCCAAAAAGTTCAAAGTAATCGAACTGAAAAATATCTTAAAGCATGGTCCAATGAACTTAAGCGGGGAAATGGGGGTTCAGGGAGTATATTTTCGGATATTTCCGGAGTTATGCTAGCATGTAAGTGGTAGGCCTATGTGGGCAAGTTTCGGGAAAGCCCTGGAACCTCTGTGATGTTGTTTCAGATTAAATACAGATTTTATTACATTAAATGAATTGATAATTAAAAACAAGTTAAGAAATATCTACCAAACAGGTTCGTTCCCAACCCCGAATACCCCTTGTTCCTGTGGCGCGCATGCTGAAAGTTAATAGTAAGCCTACCGGAGTGTAACAGGCAATCGTGATTAAGGGCATCGGACCGCATCTACTGGTATTATCCATTCCGATCGGAGAGGTACCGTATAATCTACCTGGACTGTATCGCCAATGACACCAGCAATGGGATCAAAACTGATTATTGACTGTAACATGAAATTAACTCACTCCCACCAGTATATCCGCTATGTGCACATCGCCTAGCCCTCTAACGGTGAAAACGTATCAAGCCTATGAGTTTAGGGCATTGTATGTGACCAAGTCCCCATTGTCAATATACTTAATTCAGCAATAATTGAATGTAAAAGGGGGACTTTAATGCACATACCCCGCGCCTTTGGAACAATCTCCTCAATGAAATCCGTTCAGCTCAGTCGCTAGAAGTGTTCAAGAACTATCTCAAGACTTTCTTGTTTAGTAGTTAATTGTAGTTAATTATTAATAGCGCACTATTTGCTTCGCTAAATTCCCAAATGACAGCTAGATCGCGCCCTCAGAGGTAACACTGTGGAAGAATAAATATTGACACCAATGGTGTAGTTTAAACACCACGGGGATCGCAGTAGCCTATATTTACCTTCCTTCGGCTGGCCTCCTCTTTCCTCAGCGAAGTCTTCAACATTTTTTCATCTTCCGTCAGACGAAACAGTCTTCTCGCGATGGAGAAACAGGTAAAACATAAGAGCCCCACCGGGACTAACAGAAGTACGGCGAACTGGATCAAGGCGTACCATTTCTGGAATTCGTGCGGCAGGTCGGAATGGCAGATTGTGCGCCGTATTTCGCCGAGTTCACTCTTCATGCGGTAGTTAGAGGTTAAGTGTGGGTAGAAGTACGGCGCGAGGACGAGGAACGGCACCAACCAAATGGCGGCCACATTGCGTGAGGCTCGAGCCCGTGTGTTGAAAGACCGTGACCGCAAAGGATGGATGATGACCAAATATCTGGGTGAAAGATGAAAACAATAATAGATAACGGTTAGTTTGGCCATTGCCATGGTTGCGAATCCCGCCAAGGGGCTATACTGCAAAGTATTCCAATGAGCGACTGAATCACTGCATCACACTTTTCCCTGAAATATTCATAGAAGCAAATTTATTACTTACAACGTTGATCTCAGATATTGTTCTCATAAAAAGCGAAATTGAAAGAGAGGTATGTGTGGTACTAAAAAAGAACATTTGATTGAACTCGACGTTGCAATCAGCTTAGGACAAACGCACCGCAATGGAAACACCAAGTTATACTTACAAGTTATTATTAAAATAACTCGAGCAAGGAGATATGACGTTTACATGGTGTTACTGTTATACACTACCTCATTTTCACTTAAATTACCTACATATTTACCAAACGTTTAACAACTACACACGCCTCAAAAACGTACAATGACTTGTGCCTCTTTAGGTCACCTTTACTAACCTCGTTCCCATAGTCTGGTTAGCCCTGTCCCGTGGGGGTCGAATTACTATGGGCACGACTTTGGGGGAAAGTCGTGCATTTTTAAATTTAACGTTAACATGTAAGTCTTCGCTGTCCCTCGTTGTTTCGATCATTGCGTCAACTGGTGAATTTCGCCGTGATCTATTATGAATTTATATAGGCATTATAAGGAAATTCCTTAAAAGTAATGGTCTATTGTTGCTATCAGGGACTTATTTACATAGAGTGATTTATTTAACCATAATAACTAGCAAACACACCGTTGGTTTCTCTTGCCTTTCGGTCATGCACACGGATGTACACTGACTATACAGTTATCATATTCTGAAATCCAGTGATTGACCTGATGGGCTTAGTGAGTCACTGCCCATTGTGCAATAGTCTGCTTGCTTTTCAATGAATCGAATATAAAGTTGCGTAAGTTTGCCATTTTCAGTTCATTTCTTCACTTGAAACCTAGTACAACAATGACAGTAAACAGCTTTTAAAACATGTCTATAAGTTATCCCCTTCGTTTTGACCAATTGTCCGGAAGGTAGGCCTATTTAAGTATGTGTCGATCATATTACCGAACAGTATGAAGTCTCATGACGGGCTGGGCAGATGATGAATAAGTACATCACAGGCTAAACCATTTCATCATTTTGTTCCATGGAATAGTTGAAAAGTTGTCGCTCAAAAAACTTATTCATGATTATATTAACTCGTCACCAGCGCTAGTGAGTCTTTTCAATAGCCGTATAAAAGGTTCAATTCGGCAGAGAGACAAGGCTGAATCGTGCACAGAATATTTTGCTAAATAATTGACCCAGGTAGAGTTACTATTCTTGTATCAGTTACTTGATCTCCATGATACCCTGGTCTTCACCATGATGGATAATTTTACTTCACAGGGCTTACACTAAGACGGATCCCAGTTAACACTATACTAGATTCCACCACATCGAAACGGATTGCTGCCAGAATGTGCATGGACAGAGTTCTTCGGTCGGTGATGCTTCTTTTCAGATCCGATTCGGTGTTCCACACGGGTTTGTGCTCGGTCCAGTTCTAAAATGTTATCTGATTCCACTTGGTGATGTCATCAAACGTCACTGTCTTTAGAACTAATTTAGACCACGTGGTGACAACACTCATCATTGAGCATTAATGTGAGTCAAGCTGTGATATAAGCCAGAAGTAGTTAAATAGTTACGAACTAGGGACCTAAATTTAGGCTATAAACTGGCACTTCTGTATACTGGCCAGTTCATTTGTAGAGTGAACAAATACAATTTGACTGGAGCGGGATTTGAACCTGTGACCTTTGGCTTACCGTACCGGCGCTGTACCAACTGAGCCATACAGCCCTATGTTGATGGTATCCCTATATTTTGACAACATAAGGAAATATTGACATATTAGGGAGACGGCGACAACATAGGGCTTGTGGCTCAGTTGGTATAGCGCCGGTACAGTAACCCAGATGTCCCATCAGGTTCAAATCCCGCTCAGTTATTATTTGCTCACTAGCCAGTTTCCCTTATGGTTTATCTGATATGGTTCATAATAATATGACACATGCCTCCCTCAATGTCATGTCCATTGTGACCTTGGTTGGTAGCTAGCTCGCAAGCCTCGGAGTGTAACTACAGATCTTTGGCACAATGTATCCAATAAAATTCCTTTGAATGGTACGGCGGGAGATTGTCTCGGTCCTTGATAGGATAAGGACGGGGGACCAGTCTACTGCCAGACGAACACCTTTCCAAGACTCTTATTTGACTGGGTTACTGTTAAACGTTTGTTGTCATATTATTACAAATTATTTGTAAACATTCAGGTTTTAATTTCTAACATTCATCGCATTTTCTGTACCCTATAATGTGCAATTTATGTGCAGTTCCTCAAAGCACAATTGTTTGCTAATTTATTGTAATAAGTCATGAATCACTGTTTAATTCGATCCATCCGAGTTCATTGCAAGAATCATTATACGTATTGCCTGTAATGAGTTGAACAGAAATGATGAGCTTGCTCCCCGGGAACAAATCAAAGAAATTCCAATGTTGCAGGGAAACGACCCTGGGTTGCCTCGCGGGTTTCTCAAAAGAGGGTTGGTACTGACGGGGTTCAAGAGGTTCAGGTCTCAAGAAAGTCTCGTGAGAGCCTTCCTTAATAAAGGGCAGTCACCTTTTCAACCATCTCGACCACTGATCTCTTTTATACAGACTGGATATAAGAGGATCGACCCGTTGGTGCCTTACAACATATAGTAAAGCCACCACACCACAATTTTAGCACTCCACATGTTAACTGAACACACACGGGGCCTGTTTGCTTAGCACATATCTGGATCTCGGTCACCAGACAGTCTGAACGGTTTAGACAGTTTACTGATCCGGATCCTGTATTTGCTAATCCTGCTGGCGCAGTAGTTACGTGAGATCTAAGATGGCGCAAACGAAACAAAATACGAAAATCATTACCGAATTGATGTTTAAACAATTCCTTTGAATAATAATAATAATAATAATGTATAGATTTATATAGCGCACGTATCCACCAACTAAGTGGCGCTCAAGGCGCATTATATTATTATCCCTGCTCATAAGGCTCATAAATCATTCCTGAAACCATCTCAGCTCCCTGGGGAGTATACAGCTCAATTGCTGCCATTTCTAGCGCATATAGAGCAAACCATCTCTGCCTTCACAGGTACCCATTTAACCCCTGGGTGGAGAGAAGCAATTATGGTTAAGTGTCTTGCTCAAGGACACAGGTGTCACGGCCGGGGCTCGAACCCACACTCTGCTGCTGGCAACACCAGAACTTGAGTTCAGTGCGCTAGACCGCACGACAATCCACTTTACGTGCATTATACAACACACGGGACCTACGGCTTTACGTCCCATCCGAAGGACGAAGCAATTATGGTTAAGTACCTTGCTCAAGGACACAAGTGTCACGACCGGGGCTCGAACCCACACCCTGCTGCTGGCAACACCAGAACTTGAATTCGGTGCGCTAGACCGCTCGGCCATCGAACGATATCTAAAACAGTTTGTCACCGTAACAAAACAATCTAAATTTAGCGGATGGATTATGCTCATTCTGCCACGGGCACAGTTCAGCTGTAGTCTGGTACTCAGCCGTATACAACAGGTAATAACTAGCGGTTGACTTACGACATGGACCGAGAAGTTTCAGTTTGTTTTCGCACTGCGCAATATCACACAATCGTGATTAGTGACCTCAAGTGAAACAGACACACACCCAAGGAGTGCACATACAATGGAGAGGTTAAATCTCCCTGTATAGCATTGTAAAGTGTAATTTAAAAGAGAGCAGCAACATGGCAGTCCAGTGGATTCTATGTAAGCACTTCACTCTTTATCTAATATAGGCTTATATATATATTCGAGAGGTCGCGGGTATTCGCGAGTATTCGAGAGGTCGAGTCCGGCATCAGTCAATTTTTCTTTGCTCGCTTCACGTTTATATATATAGCCTATATATATATATATATATATATATATATATATATATATATATATATATATATATATATATATATATATATATATATATATATATATATATATATATATATATATATATATATATATAAATGGATGTGTTTGTTATGTTTGTACTTTGTCAAAGCCTCTGACGAAGGTCCGGTTTGGATCGAAAGCTAAGGCCACCCTCCAGATTTAATATATATGTATGTATATATATATATGTATATATATATATATATATATGTATATATATGTATATATATATGTAATATATATATATATAAACGGTTCGCGAGCAAAGAAAAATTGGCTGATGCCGGACTCGAACCCGCGACCTCTCGAACACCAGACGAGCGCTCTACCAACTGAGCTATATATAAGGCCATTGTATAAGGCCATTGTAACGTGGAATTTAGGAAATAATTATTTTCTCCTAAATTCGAACTGGACATTTTTGTGGAAGATTGATACCATCATCAGCTTTACATTAAGCAATTTTTACATACAAATTTGAAAATTTGTTTTCTTCTTCAAATTACAAACCCTTTTACCTATGATGGAAATATGATTATTATAAAACTACCGTCTCAATTCAATCAAAGAACCCAAAACGACAAAATCGATGCCGTGGGATTAAAACCACATGTTTTGTTGCTTTGGGAATTAACAGTATGTTGTCTTAAATAGAATATAGGCCCTAATTAACACCAGCAACTCGGTGTTTCACGCTCCAAAATACAGCGCTGATCGCATAATCATTTAACACATCTGTTTTTTCAGTGAAGTAATTCTGAGATTTAATTAAGTCTGGAGATGCGTCAGGGGCCATGTAGCGTACGATACTGTGACTTCATTAGACCACTGTGTATAAGAATCGATTCTATAAACTCCCATTCCCGACTTATGGGCGAATTGGAGTACTCAAAGTATACGTGTACTCTTAATCGAACTCGATTACACGTTTCTGTACTCGTACTCGTGCTCTTGAAAAAGTATCGACTGCAAGTAAGAGGCGAACCCACCATGACATTGATCGGTTACATCGCATCAATCACCATCGGGTTCTCAGTATCACAAATAGTGTACAATACGGTGACAGGGTGACCTCACACCATGCACAGTGCAGGCGGCCCAATCCAACGATTTATCGATTCCCATCACGCGTCGTGTTCGGCGGTGCTGTTGCTAAGACCAGTTAAAAGGGGGGGGGGGTGGTATTACTCGAATAATCGTAAACAATTCAAGTGCTTTGGTGAGTGTTTGTGGATATCTCATTGGTTTATATTATGCAATTTTTTTTATATCGATTTGACATAATAATGGAAATATATTTGTTGACCTAATGGGTTAAAAGCCGCACAGCACCTGAGGTTTGGGTGCCTCGATCGTTCCGGCATATTCTTTTGCACGAAACCTACACCTTGGACGCGTCATATTTTGACTTTCTATTCAAATAATTTTTTCTGACCTATTTCCGCTGGATGAGCTGGCTTTGAGGAACAGAGCAAAACCAATTTACTTACAATGGACGATTGAAAAACCATATGTCTTTTCTCACTGAATCTCTTTAAATATTTATGAATGGCATTTACGTGTGTGCTTTAATAATCCCCCAAATACCCAATTGTAGTTTCATCCATAAAGGGGTAAAAATGTCCATAGACTATGGCTAAGTTGAACCATTGTAGGCTATATGATATTCACAAGACCACGGACCTTATAAAGAAAATTGTTTAGGTTTCGATCCCTACAAATTTCCCGCAAACAATGCGTCATTTTCAATTATGCACTCTTATGGTGGTTTAAACCTTTGTGAAATCCTACGTTCATAAACATTAGTAGGTGCCTACAGTAGACTATTAAATTATTGATAGGTAAGCACTATTGAATTGATAATAATTTGTTAGCATACGAATGCATAGTGTGAGCGAGTGTACAACAGCAATACTTGTCTGCAGAAAAATATCCCCCAGACTAAAATAATCCCCAGAAATGTTAAATTTTAAGGTTTACAATTTGCGATCTTCCTTTTATTATTAATGATCAAAGATAACAGAACGTGCATAGTGAACCCAGACACAATGGCTTTACGAGCATACAGAACTTAGACATTCTACACATAGAAGGTATACGTTTGCAGCGGCCCTTTTTCAGAGTGGACTTTGTAATGAGTAGTTTCGTGAAATAAAGAGCGAAAGCTGGTCAAAAACCGGGGTGGGAGAGAAACTTAACACCTGGGGATTCGCTGGGACACACCCTCAACGTTCAACACAATTTTGGTTTGCACAAAATATTGTTTTGCAAAATAGTACTTATTGATTTTACGTTTCATTTCAAACATCAATGGATGCTTGAAAGGCATGCATGAACAATAAAGAAATTTCATCTGTATATACAACGAGGGCTGCAATTGCATTCATTTTTCCCCGGTATTGTGCCCCTTGGAATGTTCTCAAAGACATTTCGATGTTTCTAATGGATGTGCCCTTTACCAAGGGTAAATTGCGACTCATTCGATGCCTGTATAACAACGTCCCTCGTGTTGTTCAAGACTCTTGAGTTTAGCTGTCCGCTGGATGCTGCAGCCACTGCAGACCGAAGTGTTAACATATTTATTACAGATCTTGTGCACTACGTCACAGATCACGTGCTTGCGAAATGGCCATTTTGGTGCTCATCTCCTCGTATTAAGATTAACGCACCGTTTGACTGTACGTTACGTAAGCGCTCGAGTATGTGTGACGCAAAACCTTAAGTGCGTGTCATTACGCAATAAAACTGCACTCTGTCTGGCTCATTGATCTCCATGGTTTGGCTCGATGCAGCGGCGTAGCCACGGGGAGGGGGGACCTGGGGGGGCACGTGCCCCCCACAAATTTCCAGGCCCCCCCAGGTGCCCCCCCACGAAAAATCCTCATAGTGCCCTCAAAAACAGAAAAGATAAAGAAAAGGGAAAAACCCATACCCCCTAGGCCCCCACTGAAAAGCAATGGTACCCCTGTGCCCCCCCACTGAAAAAGTCCTGGCTACGCCGCTGGCTCGATGCCTTTTCCTGGCTTATGCCAGGATTGTCACGGGCGACAGTGTATCCTAAGAAAAAAGCGTCTCCCTCTAGGATATCCTGCCTCCCTTGGCCAACGGAGAATGTGTACCCCAACATATATTGTGCCTCCCCTTGGAAATGTTGTCCCCATCGTTAACGTTAACGTGACTACACTCCAACTACTTTTTGCTTGTTTTTCATTCCTATTTTGTTGTCTTGGGTAGACTTTTCCGTTTACTCCCTACGATGGATTTATCTTTAGGCCAAAAAAAAAAGATGTTGAGTTGCCCTCTACCGACCGACCCAAAAGTGCTGAAATCTCGGGTCGGGTTTTTTTTTCTTTTCTTTTTTTCCCCGTCATTCATAGGCCTATTTATTAATGAAACTTACCAATTTTCTTTGTATAAAACATAATACGTTTGATTTGTGAAATTTTCCACTTTTTTTACCGGTAAATTTACCGGTACCCAAGACTCAATCTACATGTTTACAAATCGAATGGCCCCGGCCCTCACATGGTGCACTGCCTTCGCACACACTGTGTGCCAACGATTGAGACTCAAATCTACACGTTTTCCAATCGAATGGCCCCTCACATGTTTTCCACTGGCTTCGCGCACTGTTTTGTATGTCAACGATTGCGACTCAATCTACACGTTTTCAAATCAAATGGCCCTCACACGTTGTGCACTGGCTCCCCGCACTGTACGTGTGTCAACGATTGCGACTCGATCTACACGTTTTCAAATCGAATGGCCACTCACATGTTGCATGTTGAGCATTGTACGCAATATGGATGAATTTGCTGTGTCAATCACAGCGAAAAGTACAACAAAAATGCTTGGGATACTTTTATTCTTAAGCAAAATTCCTTGCTGATAGGTATACAAATGAAAAACATGGTATGTGGTTTCAGTTCCAATGCATTTCAATCTTAAAATGAAGTCAAGGAGGGAGGAAAAAAAAAAAAAAAAATCCCGACCGACCGACCCCTTCAAATATTTTCACTGGAGGGCAACTCAACAAAAAAAATTTTTGGCCTTATAATACACAATACTGCAGGGTTTGCTTTTAAACAAATAAAACCAGTTGCAAAGCATTTCTTTTCGTGAAAGTGGGACATCTCTTGAGATTAGTTTTGTTCACATCTTCTATCGTTTTTTAGGAACAGCAGCATTAGTGTCGTGTTAAAACAACTTTGTTCGGATCTTGAGGGAATTGTTTTTCTTGTCCACAGCCTAGATCTGTCCGAGCTAAGATAATACTTTTATCACCTTTGTATTATCAGTTATCACCTAATAATATTTATCTATGATTACCTGTCAATGGAGATGGCAACCAAAGTCCAGATGCTGGTGAAGACGAAATAAGGTTGAACAAATCCCAGGATAGAGCACATCGGAGCGCTGAGGAATGTTATATCCGCATCGGCCGACAACTCTAATAGCTTGAGTGGCATGACGAAGGAGGTAACGAGGAAATCGCTCAACGCCAAACTCACTATGTAGAAGTTGGTCGGAGTGCGCATGGACCGATGCCGGCACACAACTGCGATCACCATGGAGTTCCCCGTTAACCCCACTACCATGACGATGACAGACAGCATGATGGTGACAACGTAGATACTCATGAGTTGCGTCAGATCGTAGTAGGGTCCGTCGAAAAACCACCGGCTCCTGATGGCCTCGTCCGTCGTCTCATTGAAGTCGTACATAACGCTGGGTGTGGCGGACACCAAGCTGTACCCAGCGATATCTTTCGACGACACGGAACCGGCAGGTGCGGCATCTGGCACCTCTGCCATGATGAGTTCTGTCCAGAGAGTTACCGGCTTGAGATAAACGACTCCCCGGTTCGATCTCTAGCAGGGCCCGACTCGACTCGGTACACAAGCTTGCAATTCTAGTTGGCTAGCCATCCATGCACAAGGGGGTTTTCTCCAACTCTGTTGATTATGTGACGGGCTTGACTAATGAGGTGCTGATGATATCTGCGGAAGGATAATCCAAAAATTAGGTTCATTGACTTGAGAGTATATCCACCCACAAAGTACTTGGACCTCGGGTAATTACACCAAGCTATTCAACAGCTAGAATTGGATTATCGGCAAAGGGAAACCAATCGATGATCAAGATAGAGACCAACTGGTTTGGAAATTAGCTGTTCATCGGCTTGTAATAAAACTCAACTGTTGTAAAATTGGAAAACAGTAATGCTAGGTTCCCACTGTCGTGCCATCCGTTACGAACGCAACGATTGGCCATTCGTAGCTGATCGTGGAATTTTTGTTTCCTTTTCTGAAATTTCACGTTTGGATGCGAGTTGATGCGAGTCGATACGTTCTGGTACGATTTGGTGCGCTTGGATGCGATATAGGCACGATTGGTCAATTTCAGATGACACGATCTGTCACGATCTGGTCTCCCGTTCAGATACGATCAGATACGTTCCGATAGGATTGTCCCGATTGAGTCCACGATTGTGTCCCGATCTGACACGATCATCACGATCGGGGTCCCCGATTTTGGACGATCTGATACGTGCAGATACGTTCGGATACGTTCCGATACGATCATCACGAACCGATGCGCTCTTTTGCGATCGGATACGATTGTGGTGGCGATGTCTTTCACGATCGGGATGGAGAGTGATCACGATTTGAGCCACGATTGAACCCCGACGGGTACATATACAGCCCGACTGACCATGGACTTCATTGTTTCTTGAACTTCTACAGAGCGTGGTGTTTGTCTTGTCCAAGGTTGATCCCGATCACCACGATTTCGAAGCACTATTAGATGCGATCTGTCGCGCTTTGTTACGATCCAATACGATCTCATGCGATGATCACGATTAAAAATTAATCGTGTTGATCGTAGAAAATTTTTGAACCGTCCAAACATGTTCTACGATCAACACGATTGCCACGACTGACCTCAAGATCTGATAAGATCTGATAGGATCACCACGATTACTCCACGATTAAGACCACGATTTCAATCGTGGCGCGAATCGTGATAGTGGGAACGGGGCATAACGAGGCGGTAAAAGATTATGGTATAAAGAGGAAATAAATTTGCAGCAGTTTGAAATTATAAAGAGCTCACTGTGGTATCAAGAGATATGTCAAATATATGGACTTAAATTGCCTATTAACAAGCAATTTATAAACACAATCCAAATCTCTCATTGAACGACTTCCGTTATTCATGTTTCTTCAAAACTAATTTCTCCAAAACTGTACAACGAATTCTATAAAACTTAAACCTCCTTATAAGCCGTGACCTATAAAGACCATATATAGGAACTGTTATTTTAAATATTTACATATGAGGTTATTTAATATGGTAATAAACACCACTTTATGCATTAGTGTAAATGCATTTTAAAACACAACTTCCAACATTTCGTAAAAGTTCAATTATCGATATCTTTACCTTTTTAACAGGTGATACATAAAATCCATTTGGCGTTTAAATTTTTAAGTTAAGAATTTTTAATTAATTTTTAAGAATTTCATCTCTGCATGGTCAGCTCAGAAATGAGTAAACAATGTATTTTCCCCCTGAAACGGTGAATGATTTAGCATAATTTTCTCAGAATTACGCGCCCGTGTATAATATGCACATAGTAATTTCTTTGTTCAGGATTATTCTGGCTTAACTGTAGCCTTGACCAAGGCTGTTGTCGTAGTGTACATTTACCGTGGTACCCCTATCCCGTACCGATTTCTGGCCCGAGAAATTCAGCACACACGATGCACCATTCCCAGATAGGGTACATAATAATTATACAGTATACAGTATATAGCGAGATCAATAACCGAGTCGTGGATACGGTCGTGCAGTGCGACCTCGTACGTTAGAACTCAAACAACAGCCTTGATCCTTCTGTAATCGAGAGTTTATGTGTTTCTTTATTTTCCCAGTGGAATCCCAATGGAAATTCCGCATGCAAGAATTGTTGATTTGTGGGCGGTTTATTTTAAATTATGGCCGCTAGCTTTGACTGCGTTTGACATGGTCAATGCAAGCAGCCCTTAACTACAAGGGAGAAAAATGAGTATGAAAAAGTCTGTTCCTAAGCTGGGGTACACGCCTCTTCTGTAGACACACCCCAATGCGAGACTTTACAACGTGTCAATGGTTACCGTACTTCTTGTGTATACATGTTTAATATGGAGATTTGTACAATTGCCCTAGCTGCGCGGACAGGATGTAATTGTAACATTAGGCCTGCGATGTGTACGTTGCGAATAGGCCTCATACAAATGTACTGTGTTTTTCGTTGTACTGTTATGTGACTGAAAATGGTCACGGTATTACTATTTAGGGACATACATGCAATGCGACCTTACAAGTCCAATGCTGCGGTTATGTTATTTTTGTACGAAAAAAAAAAACACTGTTTAGGCAAGGATGTCAACATTGATCCGATTTTATGCCTGTTTGGCTTTCCATTGATAATGATGCTCTATGGACATACGTGTGAAAAAAGTAGTTATGAATAATATATAGTAATACTTAATAGAGGGACAAGTGGCCAGGTGTTACTACACTGATTAAGATTCTGGTTGATCTATAACTAAACAATTTCAATATTGTGGTAGCACGCGAATGGAAAATCGCAGTGCATAGGGCCTACACCTTTGTTTTTCTTTAAATGCAAAATTACCAATCTGGTTGCGGCTATATTTCAAGATTGACACGGCAAAGAAACTAAGAGCCCTTAGGCCCAGCTATTTCAATACGTCAGAATCTTGTGTTGAGATAACGATAACTATATAATGCAATAATTATTTCCAGACACTACTCATGAACATCGAAATGGTGTTTATGAAAATGAGGACGTGTGCCCTATGCTGGCCAGTCAATGATCAGCCTTCGCGTTAGGCATTCAGGCAAAAAGGCAACGACCCTCAGATAATAGTTTACCTATCTGTTAAAAATAGCCGACACCTTCTTCCCTTGGGATTCGGACGATTATTCAAAGATTCATTTGTTCGATGATTCTTTTCTAGAACGAAAAGGTCACACCGGCAATTCCTGAAAGCCAAACTAGCCTACACTTGTTGCCAAGCACAAAATGATTAAAGCTTACTTTGATAGGTTGTTTACAAAAAGTACCGTATGTTAGTCTTCAAAGATATCTTGAAGACTTGCATATTGCATGTGCTCATATTACAGTGCTTTCAACGTTTTAGATTTTTTTCTTAAAAGGGTATTCAGCCCTATTTCCAAACTCCTAAAGAGTTATGAAGGGCCTATTAAGGTTGACTCGGCCTATTAAGGTTGACTCGGCCTATTAAGGTTGACTCGGCCTATTAAGGTTGACTCGGCCTATTAAGGTTGACTCGGCCTATTAAGGTTGACTCGGCCTATTAAGGTTGACTCTTTTAAAATGATATTTTTTAGATGTTATGATATAGGCCTATTAAGGCATTTATGGGCGTCTGAAAGAATAATAATATTACTTTTGACGAGCAGCAATGAGGTCTTTAATTAAAGAGATTGTCCACCATTAGCAAAATGTATAAAACACATCTATATTTGTTTAATTTAATTGGATTTATTTATTTATTTAATTTGATTTATTTATTTATTTAATTGGATTTATTTATTTATTTAATTTGATTTTTTAGTTTATTAAATTGGACTTATTTATTTATTAAATTGGATTTATTTATTTATTAAATTGGATTTATTTATTTATTAAATTGGATTTATTTATTTATTTATTTATTTATTTATTTATTTATTTATTCTCATATTTCAAAAATATACAGACAGTGACATAATGATTAAAAATATACATTATGAGGGTGACAATTTCTAATGAGCTTAAATACGATACATATACACTATAATACAGTTAAAATAATATATTGATAATTAATCAAGAATGGTAAGACAAATGACAAATTGTACGTTGGATAATATGCAAAGATCACGTAGAACATGCAAATAGGACCGTCAAAATAAACTGTCTAAAGAAAAATCATGTAAAAAAACACAAGGTATAATTGCAAGGGTGCTAAAAATAAGGGAAAATTCAACAATAGGGCCCAGCGTGCGGTCAGGTAACTGCCTGAGCGCGAGATACAATAATTGTGCTGTGAAAAAAAACTTAATATTAGTAGTTGAAAAGAAGATGGTTTTTCTCGTTTAGAGAACACAATGCATTGTTTTTTAGTATAGTATGCTTTGAAGGACTCATTGCTAAGTCTGTTCATTTCCAAAAACAACAAGCATTTCAAGCTCTGTCTGAAGTGAGGAATGATATCATTGTGATCTGAAACATTGTCAAAAACCCTCTTGCAGCGAGTATTCCAGATTTGCCTAAGCATTTTACACACGATAAGCCCTTGGACTGGCTTCAAATTGTGACCTAGAATTCTGTTAGAATCATTCAGATAAAAATTCTTGTTTCCTGTAAATTTCCTTAAAATGCTTTCAACAAAAACCCAGGCATTCAAGGTGCGGCTACAATAAATAAACAAGTGCTCGTGTGATTCTTTTTCGCAGCTAAAGAGAGGGCAAACAACTTCATTCACTTCAGCAATTTTATGCAGAATATCTTTAGTGGGTAAAATACGAAATCTTACGGAGCCCCTAAAGGGACATGATAAACAAAAAATTTCGAGAGGGAAAAAATAATATTATCTCGTGCGAACGAGATAACCGGCTGTGGGTCAAGTTGGTGTGACGGAATCTATCATCTAGGACACGTAAGTTGTGAGTCAGAGTCGTTCAATCAGTGATTTTTTTATTTTTTCCCTCTCGAAAAATTTAATTTTTCCCTCTCGAAAATTTTTATTTTTACTCTCGAATTTATTTTTTTCCCTCTCGAATTTTTTTTGTTTCACTCTCGAAAAATTTTTTTCACTCTCGAATTTTTTTTTTTTCATGTCCCTGTAGGGGCTCCGTAAAATCTGAGCTTGTACAGAAATTGTTTATCTTCAGGATCCAACAAAGGATTTTTCCAAATGTTGTTCCAATGTTGTTCCATTCGAAATCGGTTCCGCAATGCAAGATGTTTTGCCACACTTTATGAACCCCTGGTGGTATGAAAACTCTCAAAATAAGGTTCTTATAGATATATTTGGTGGTTGTTTTAGTTATGGGAACACGATTATTACATTCATCGGTTAACCATTTACTAACATGATTAGGCGGTCCGTGTTTCTTCTGTATCAAAAAGTGGTCAATGTGTTTTTTAAGTCGGCTAACCATTCTTTCTGCATTTATGTTTTTAATATTACACTTTTGAGCAACTTCTTGAAATGTGATAATGTCTCCGTTACTTATGATATCTCTGACATGAAGAAAACCATTAGATTTCAGCATGGGGCTTACAAAAACAGAATTGTCAACTGTAGCAACAACATTATTCCACAAGGGAACATCTCCACATTCTAATACACTAGAAAAATTACGTTCCAAGTTACCGTTTGCCTTTTGAAAGGCCACTAGTAGGTCAACATAAAAAGTAGTAGTGGTTTTAGGAGTTTTTTTTTTTACATTAGCAAAAACATACCATCCCAGATTACTGGTGTTACTCGCTTTGTTTATCCAGTAATCAAAAAAATATCTCCACTTCCGAGTACAGATGTAGCGATTTAACCACTGTAATTTTAAACTCATTAACCTGTGGTTGATGTCGAGTAATCCCATACCTCCAAGTATTTTGGGTCCGATGATGGTGTTTCTCTTGATTTTATTAAGTTTCCATTCCAAAAAAAACTTCAAAATCATATTACTCATTTTCATGATCGTGTCATCAGGACACGCGATTACACTGCCCAGGTAGTTCAAACCCGCACCAACCACATTGTTGACAATGGCAACTTTACCATTCAAAGTTAAATTTCGTTTGGACCATTTATCGAGAGTACAATGGATTTTACTGATTCTAGGTCCCCAATTATCATCTGGACTAACGTCATTACCAAATATGACACCAAGAATTTTGAGTTTGTCACAACAATTGAAGTTACAGGGTCTATCATTTCTGTTTTTCCAATTACCCAACCACAAAATCTTCGATTTTTCAACATTAACTTTGGACCCACTGCCTCTGCAATAAGTGTCAAGAATCATTGTTATCACTGACAAAGAGACTGGTGTCATCCGCATGTTGTATTAAGCGAACAGTGCATTCATCATTAGGGGTAAAAATACCTTTTAAATTACATTTATTCCTGATCATGGCAGCAAACCCTTCAGCGCAAATTGAGTATAAAAGGGGTGACAGCGGGCACCCTTGTCTTATTCCCCGCTGAACTTGGACAGGACTTCCAATGAAATTGTTAATGATAACACGACTACTGGGATGACGATACAAAAGTTGTATCCATTTAATAAGAAAGGGAGGAATATCCATTTTGGACATGACGGCAAACATATAAGTCCAATCGATACGGTCAAAGGCTTTTGTTTGATCAACGCTGACAATGGCTGCTTCCAAGTTCTCTAGATTGACATAATCAATGACATCGCGCAATAGCATTAGGTTGTCATGGATTTTCCTCCCATTGACCCCACTAGTTTGTTCTTTACCAACTAGGAGAGGCATAATAGTCTTCAATGTATTAGTGATTACTTTTGAAAGGATCTTATAATCAACTGCAAGAAGGCTAATAGGGCGCCAGTTTAATCCCTGTATATTCCCAGACTTTTTGTAAATAAGTCTAATGAGAGCGCAATTCATCGAATCGCATAAGCGACCTGTTTTGAAGCAATAATTAAAGACTTCTAAAACATCTGAATGAAAAATATTCCAAAAGGTTTGGTAAAATTCTACCGTCAATCCATCAAGGCCCGGAGACTTATTTGTGTTCATCTGAGAAAGCGCTACTTGAACCTCTTCTTCGGATATATCTTTTTCGAGATCACAGTAAACCTCATTAGGGCATGTCTTTCTTGTTAATGTTGGAGATAATAGTATCTAAATGCAACATGGAAATATCCTCCGAACTAAACAAATTACTGTAGAATTGATTGGCACAATTTAACATACTTTCAGTCTGATTGACATATTTTCCATCGGGGTAAGGAGATTGTAAATTTGCAATTTGCTGTTTTCTAGCTGTAGAAAAAAACTGGAAGGTTTTTCATCTTCTTCCTTCATAATATTCCGAACTCTAACTTGTGCTTTTTTCCACTCATCGATTTCATGATTATAGTTGTGTCTCTAAGACCTTAATTTCATCACAACCAGCGCTCTCGGGGTTACTAATCAAAAGATTATAGCGCTTTTGAAGGTTACAAAGCTGCTGTTTTCTTTTCTGAGCTTTCTCTTTAATACCATAATCTTTGATAATTTCTTTGAGCCGAAGATTACCGCTATCCCACCAATTGGCAAGAGAATCATATTTATCTTTTTGTTCTCTCCAAAAGTTCCAAAAGGTATTAATTCTGAAAACACAGTCATCATCTCTCAAAAGGCTATTAGGCCTATTACATATCCACCTTCCTTGTCCATGACAAGTAAGTGGGGTTTCTAGTTTCATACTAACAACAGAGTGGTCAGATAACCCACATAGATTCACAATAACGTCACCAATATTATTTAAAAGACCGGATGAAATAAACAAATAATCTATTCTACTTGCTTGTCTGGTACCCTTGTGAAAATGAGTACATCCTGACTCTTCAGGATAAACCGTGCGGAAGGCATCAACAAGATCATTTTCGTGCAAAACATTTCTCAAAATAGTTTTACTAACATCTTGAATTTTATCATTATCTAAAAAGCAATTAAAATCACCACCTAGAGTCCAATTATCGTTTCCATCAATGCGATCAACAAGATTATCGAAAAACTGGGCTCTAGAGTATGCGTTATTTGGAGCATAAACGGAAGCTATATTCAGACTGGTATTATTCCATGTAATTTCCCCTTTGATCCACCTTCCTTCATTATCAGTGTCGACATTGGTGACGTCTAGACCAGACTTGTCCGAGATGAATATGGCCACCCCCCTGGAGGAGCGATTACCATGACTGAAAAACATCTTGCCGTTCCATTGTTTGCTCCAAATTAGCTCATCTCCATCTTCACTACGGGTTTCTTGAAAAAGGATTAGGCTAAATTTCCTTCTCTGTAAGTAATCGAAAATGACATTCCGTTTAACATCATTTCTCAGCCCGTTTATATTGATAGAGGCAACGGATAAAAAGGACATGCAAATAAGAAAGGAAATAGTTGAGTACATCATGAAAACGATATGAAAAGAAAAACACTGCTTCTTAACTTACCCTTCCTCTACCTCTCCCTTTCTGTACTTGTTGAGCCGGTTGACCTGAGTTATTGGATGTCAGTGAAACGAAACTTGGCGGACTGCTCAGGCTTGATGCGGAGTTACTGGGCTTGGTTTGGCTTGACAGACTTGGCTTGGACAGGTTCGACTTGGACTGGCTGGATTGACTTGATCTGGTCTGATTGGATAATCTTGACTCGGACTGGGGCTTGGACTGGCTGGATTGACTTGATCTGGTCTCGCTGGATAATCTTGACTCAGATTGGGGCTTGGACTGGCTGGGTTGACTTGATCCGGTCTGGCTGGATATTCTTGACTCGGACTGGGACTTGGGCTGGCTGGATTGGCTTGATCTGGTCGAGTTGGATGATCCAAACTCAGACTGGGGGTTGGACTGGTTGGCTTGTCTTGATCTGTTTTGGCTGGATGAGCTTGATTCAAACTGGGACTTGGTGTGGCTGGGTTGACTATATTTGGCCTTAGAGTTTTTACAAGAGGTGGTCGCATCGGACTCTACTCCCCCTGACCGCTCCCACGATGTACGCTTTTTACGTAGCCTTTGAACACCCCTATGGGTGTAAAGAATGAACCCTTCGTCAGGATTCTCTTCATTTATGGCTTCTGGGCTCGATTTCACAAAGCACTAAGATTCATCTTAAGATGAGTTGTTAGTATTACCATAGTGATTTGTATTGTGACATCACACTTTGCTAAGCAATTAAGATTGATACACAGTTAAGATCAATCTTAGCTCTTTGTGAAATCGGCCCCTGGTTCCTTGTTTTGGGTTTGTTGGCTTTCCTCGTCATCCATAGGTTCTGATATATTTTCCTCCTCTGGTTCTAACTGGTCAACGACCATGCTGTCCAGCTCTGGTTCCTGTTTCTCTTCCTTTTCGTTTTCGCTGTCATTTCTTGACACCCTCTTTGTTTCTTTGTTTTCATCGTCTTCATCTCTTGTTTTCCGTTTCCTAGTATCAGCCTCTGTCACCGCTTCGTCCCAGAATCACGCGACCATCTGTTCTTGACTGATCTCTCCTTGACTTTCGTCTTGGTTTCCTTCTTCTGTTTCTTTACCTTCCTCATCGTGTAGAATTGGATCACTTTCCAAGGTCGATTGTTCTTTTTTTTCCTTCGGATTCACTGACTTGTTCTTCATTATTATTTGATGATGGCTGGCCGGAGTCGGTGACCTCAGAGATGATGAGGACGGGTGTTGACGGTGTGTCTTCATCGTTGTGGTTGTGCCAAGAAGCACGGTGATCTCTATTTCCACAAATTAGACAGCGGCAGTTTTTTCTTGGCCGCGATGTTGTGCCGGCAGCGTGAATCCGCCAATTTTTATGTAGCTTGGGATTTGTTTCTTTATATTTTTTAGAAGCACACTCCTCACTCCTGTTTCTATTTGATCGTCGAAGTTGTAGACTTGTCTTCTAATGTTAGTAGCCGTTGTAGACTTGTCTTCTAATGTTAGTAGCCGTTGTAGACTTGTCTTCTAATGTTAGTAGCCGTTCCATACTGCATTATAGCACTGATGACGGTTGCATCGGCCATTTCATAAGGTGCTTTTACATAGGCCACAGTTGAATTGAGGACATTTGCGCGTTCGCGTTCAATCAGCACCCCTTTCAAAAGCACTCCACTTCTTGCCATGCTTTCGCAGTCCACCTTATTGTCAAAGGAGACGTTATACCAGCCTCTTTCTAAAGGAGCAATACATTTGATTGTTTCCACTGTGCCCAGTTCTTTATCTACTGCGTCATACACCTCTCTTGTTTCTAGGTTCTGTAAATGCCTTACATTGAATCGTATTAAGATTGCCGCCTTATTAGCCGACCCAAAGGCTATTATCCCAGTGGGCACACGACGTCTTATAGACGTAAATTATTGACGTCTTATAAATGTCTTATATGCAAAACAAAGCGACGTCTTTTTCTGACGACTAAACGACGTATTTTTGTCGTCGGCACTTTAAACAAATTCCTAGTACTCTAGTTGCCAAGTAAAGCACCGTAAATTTTAAGGTATAAGTTTTACAAATTGTGCCGTAGGCCTACATTTTTGTATGGATGGAACGCTGCATCTGATGGGATGGATCTGCTGATACTGGAATTAATCAATGCAACTGCTTATTGTACACAATGTTTTTCACTTACCTACACGTACACGTAGTCTGGTTCTTTTTTCAACCACTCCTGATCCTCTCCAGTTACTAATGTACAGAACATGTATCCTTTATATATACTGTCTTTTCGAAACTCTTTTTAGTCATGGTGGCATGCAATTATAATCTATGTTTCAATATTTTAAATTTTGAATGTACTTTTTTACATAAACATAGAAGAGAACATCAAAATCTTACCTTTTTAATCATAAAATTAACAGTAAATTATTTGAAAATAGCCTTAAATCACCCATTTTTACATATTTAAACATTGGAAATGATTCGAGCGCAAAGTTATGTCAAAGTAAGGTCAGATCATTTACATATTGGATATATCCCAGAGTGCAATGGGAGCGGCCATATGTTTAAATATGTAAAAAGATATGTAAAAATGGGTGATTTAAGGCCATTTTCAAATAATTTACTGTTAATTTTATGATTAAAAAGGTAAGATTCTATGTTTATGTAAAAAGTACATTCAACATTTAAAATATTGAAATATAGATTATAATTGCATGCCACCATGACTAAAAAGAGTTTCGAAAAAAAGACAGTATATATAAAGGATACATGTTCTGTACATTAGTAACTGGAGAGGATCAGGAGTGGTTGAAAAAAGAACCAGACCACGTGTACGTGCAGGTAAGTGAAAAACATTGTGTACAATAAACAGTTGCATTGATTAATTCCAGTATCTGCAGATCCATCCCATAGCAGATGCAGCGTTTCCATCCATACAAAAATCCCATTAAATGTACGGCACAATTTGAAAAACTTCCAATTTAAAATTTACGGTGCTCTACCTGGCAGCTAGGGTGCTCCACCTGGCAGCTAGGGTGCAAGGAAATTTTTTACAGTGCCGACGACTAAAAGACGTCTTTTAGTCGTCAGAAACAGACGTCGTTTAGTCGTCAGAAAAAGACGTCGTTTAGTTGTCAGAAAAAGACGTCGTTTTGTTTTGCATATACGACCAAAATAAGACATTTATAAGACGTTCAATAATTTACGTCTATAAGACGTCTTAAAGACGTCGTGTGCCCACTGGGATGGAGAGAAGCGAGGCAAAAAGGCCTTAACTGTCACAGTTTGAACACCAGAAAAGTTACTTTTCTTCTATACTAACAGACAAAGATGATGATATCACGGGAATGCGGAAACAAGCTCTCCAAAAGTAGAAATAAAGGCAATTTTCAGGAGCAGATTGTGAACACAACTTCAAACACGACCTCAAACGCATTTATTTATTTATTTATTTATTTATTTATTTATTTATTTATTTATTTATTTATTTATTTATTTATTCCAGAGTAAGACAGAAGTTATACAAACTGTTATTAAAACGATGTGCCCTCCTGACCTCCCATCCATGCTTCAAAGTTTTTCTTTCGTCGTTAACGGAAACAGTTAAAATGCATTCATATTTGTTTGCATGCATCCTAATGAAGAAATCGATGATCGGCCAGTGATCAATTTCAAATTTAAACTTGTCCACATACGTTTCATGTTTTCTCGAAGTTCAATGGACTAGATTCTCCGGTTAAAAGATGTATCGCCCGTGTGTTTTCCGATTTTGTTTTTATTGGATCATTGATTATTTTCCTTTTAGAAAGGAAAACAAATACTTTGAAATGACATATTTCACAAAATTGTTGTCAGAGGCTTGGTTTAACCTTGGTTTAACGGTAAACAACTGTCAAAGTTTATTTATGACGGGACCTGTAGAAGCAGTTTTGCCAACATTACCAATGTTGTACCTTCCCTTCAATGTATCTTGATTCAAAGAGAGTAAGCATACTCATAGAAGCCGTTTTGCCAACATTACCAATGTTGTACCTTCCCTTCAATGTATATCTTGATTCAAAGACTGTAAGCATACTCATAGAAGCAGTTTTGCCAACATTACCAATGTTGTACCTTCCCTTCAATGTATATCTTGATTCAAAGAGAGTAAACATACTCATAGAAGCAGTTTTGCCAACATTACCAATGTTGTACCTTCCCTTCAATGTATATCTTGATGCAAAGAGTGTAAGCATACCGGGTACTCATAGAAGCAGTTTTGCCAACATTACCAATGTTGTACCTTCCCTTCAATGTATATCTTGATGCAAAGAGTGTAAGCATACTCATAGAAGCAGTTTTGCCAACATTACCAATGTTGTACCTTCCCTTCAATGTATATCTTGATTCAAAGACTGTAAGCATACTCATAGAAGCAGTTTTGCCAACATTACCAATGTTGTACCTTCCCTTCAATGTATATCTTGATTCAAAGAGAGTAAGCATACTCATAGAAGCAGTTTTGCCAACATTACCAATGTTGTACCTTCCCTTCAATGTATATCTTGATTCAAAGAGAGTAAACATACTCATAGAAGCCGTTTTGCCAACATTACCAATGTTGTACCTTCCCTTCAATGTATATCTTGATTCAAAGAGAGTAAGCATACTCATACAAGCAGTTTTGCCAACATTACCAATGTTGTACCTTCCCTTCAATGTATATCTTGATTCAAAGAGAGTAAGCATACTCATAGAAGCAGTTTTGCCAACATTACCAATGTTGTACCTTCCCTTCAATGTGGATTGTCGTGGCCGAGTGGTCTAGCGCACTGAACTCAAGTTCTGGTGTTGCCAGCAGCAGAGTGTGGGTTCGAGCCCCGGCCGTGACACCTGTGTCCTTGAGCAAGACACTTAACCATAATTGCTTCTCTCCACCCAGGGGTTAAATGGGTACCTGTGAAGGCAGAGATGGTTTGCTCTCTATGCGCTAGAAATGGCAGCAATTGAGCTGTATACTCCCCAGGGAGCTGAGATGGTTTCAGGAATGATTTATGAGCCTTATGAGCCTTATGAGCAGGGATAATAATATAATGCGCCTTGAGCGCCACTTAGTTGGTGGATACGTGCGCTATATAAATCTATACATTATTATTATTATTATTATATATTGATGCAAAGAGAGTAAGCATACTCATAGAAGCAGTTTTGCCAACATTACCAATGTTGTACCTTCCCTTCAATGTATATCTTGATTCAAAGAGAGTAAGCGCAGTCATAGAAGCAGTTTGGCCAATATTACCAATGTTGTACCTTCCCTTCAATGTATATCTTGATTCAAAGACTGTAAGCATACTCATAGAAGCAGTTTTGCCAACATTACCAATGTTGTACCTTCCCTTCAATGTATATCTTGATTCAAAGAGAGTAAGCGCAGTCATAGAAGCAGTTTGGCCAATATTACCAATGTTGTACCTTCCCTTCAATGTATATCTTGATGCAAAGACTGTAAGCATACTCATAGAAGCAGTTTTGCCAACATTACCAATGTTGTACCTTCCCTTCAATGTATATCTTGATTCAAAGAGAGTAAGCGCAGTCATAGAAGCAGTTTGGCCAATATTACCAATGTTGTACCTTCCCTTCAATGTATATCTTGATTCAAAGAGAGTAAGCGCAGTCATAGAAGCAGTTTGGCCAATATTACCAATGTTGTACCTTCCCTTCAATGTATATCTTGATTCAAAGAGAGTAAGCATACTCATAGAAGCGGTTTGGCCAACATTACCAATGCTGTACCTTCCCTTCAATGTATATCTTGATTCAAAGAGAGTAAGCATACTCATAGAAGCAGTTTTGCCAACATTACCAATGTTGTACCTTCCCTTCAATGTATATATTGATTCAAAGAGTAAGCATACTCATAGAAGCAGTTTTGCCAACATTACCAATGCTGTACCTTCCCTTCAATGTATATCTTGATTCAAAGAGAGTAAGCATACTCATAGAAGCAGTTTGAGCAACATGACCAATGCTGTACCTTCCCTTCAATGTATATCTTGATGCAAAGAGAGTAAGCATACTCATAGAAGCAGTTTTGCCAACATTACCAATGTTGTACCTTCCCTTCAATGCATATCTTGATTCAAAGAGAGTAAGCATACTCATAGAAGCAGTTTTGCCAACATTACCAATGTTGTACCTTCCCTTCAATGTATATCTTGATGCAAAGAGAGTAAGCATACTCATAGAAGCAGTTTTGCCAACATTACCAATGTTGTACCTTCCCTTCAATGTATATCTTGATGCAAAGAGAGTAAGCATACTCATAGAAGCAGTTTTGCCAACATTACCAATGTTGTACCTTCCCTTCAATGTATATCTTGATTCAAAGAGAGTAAGCGCAGTCATAGAAGCAGTTTGGCCAATATTACCAATGTTGTACCTTCCCTTCAATGTATATCTTGATTCAAAGACTGTAAGCATACTCATAGAAGCAGTTTTGCCAACATTACCAATGTTGTACCTTCCCTTCAATGTATATCTTGATTCAAAGAGAGTAAGCGCAGTCATAGAAGCAGTTTGGCCAATATTACCAATGTTGTACCTTCCCTTCAATGTATATCTTGATGCAAAGACTGTAAGCATACTCATAGAAGCAGTTTTGCCAACATTACCAATGTTGTACCTTCCCTTCAATGTATATCTTGATTCAAAGAGAGTAAGCGCAGTCATAGAAGCAGTTTGGCCAATATTACCAATGTTGTACCTTCCCTTCAATGTATATCTTGATTCAAAGAGAGTAAGCGCAGTCATAGAAGCAGTTTGGCCAATATTACCAATGTTGTACCTTCCCTTCAATGTATATCTTGATTCAAAGAGAGTAAGCATACTCATAGAAGCGGTTTGGCCAACATTACCAATGCTGTACCTTCCCTTCAATGTATATCTTGATTCAAAGAGAGTAAGCATACTCATAGAAGCAGTTTTGCCAACATTACCAATGTTGTACCTTCCCTTCAATGTATATATTGATTCAAAGAGAGTAAGCATACTCATAGAAGCAGTTTTGCCAACATTACCAATGCTGTACCTTCCCTTCAATGTATATCTTGATTCAAAGAGAGTAAGCATACTCATAGAAGCAGTTTGAGCAACATGACCAATGCTGTACCTTCCCTTCAATGTATATCTTGATGCAAAGAGAGTAAGCATACTCATAGAAGCAGTTTTGCCAACATTACCAATGTTGTACCTTCCCTTCAATGTATATCTTGATTCAAAGAGAGTAAGCATACTCATAGAAGCAGTTTTGCCAACATTACCAATGTTGTACCTTCCCTTCAATGTATATCTTGATGCAAAGAGAGTAAGCATACTCATAGAAGCAGTTTTGCCAACATTACCAATGTTGTACCTTCCCTTCAATGTATATCTTGATGCAAAGAGAGTAAGCATACTCATAGAAGCAGTTTTGCCAACATTACGAATGTTGTACCTTCCCTTCAATGTATATCTTGATGCAAAGAGTGTAAGCATACTCATAGAAGCCGTTTTGCCAATATTATCAATGTTGTACCTTCCCTTCAATGTATATCTTGATTCAAAGAGAGTAAGCATACTCATAGAAGCAGTTTTGCCAACATTACCAATGTTGTACCTTCCCTTCAATGTATATCTTGATTCAAAGAGAGTAAGCATACTCATAGAAGCCGTTTTGCCAACATTACCAATGTTGTACCTTCCCTTCAATGTATATCTTGATTCAAAGAGTGTAAGCATACTCATAGAAGCAGTTTTGCCAACATTATCAATGTTGTACCTTCCCTTCAATGTATATCTTGATGCAAAGAGTGTAAGCATACTCATAGAAGCCGTTTTGCCAACATTACCAATGTTGTACCTTCCCTTCAATGTATATCTTGATTCAAAGAGAGTAAGCACACTCATAGAAGCAGTTTTGCCAACATTACCAATGTTGTACCTTCCCTTTAATGTATATCTCGATTCAAAGAGAGTAAGCATACTCATAGAAGCAGTTTTGCCAACATTACCAATGTTGTACCTTCCCTTCAATGTATATCTTGATTCAAAGAGAGTAAGCATACTCATAGAAGCAGTTTTGCCAACATTACCAATGTTGTACCTTCCCTTTGTAAAGTAAACTAGGGTACCAGTACACCATTTGTAAAAAAAAATATAAAAAAATAAAAATATTTCATATAACAAGAATAATTTATAACAATTAAGAAGTACGTGTTGAAACCGAGTAGGGGAAGTTTCAGGTAAAAAACGCCTTATCTAATCTTTAAATATCATCGCCAACAAAATGGCATTATTTATGGTATCGTAATTTTTTTTTAATGATATCGCATCATAAATAGACTACAGACCACTAATAGAACTGTCTGAAATACTTATTAATAGACAGCTAAAGACTCGTGTAATTATGTCAGTATCAACGTTCCGTAACAATTCGCTGCTAATTACTCCATATCGAATTGGTTTCTCTACAAAATGGTTGCTAACAGTCAGGTCACAGTTCATTAGCCAAACAATTTTACAGTGGCCACAATGACGAGTTGGGATGAAGAAAAAACACACCAATATTTGTATATGCTATTACATGAATAAGGTTTTCAGTCGACCAGTCGTGCATGAATATTTTAATGATACATGAACTATCACAATTTTCTTTACGATCGGAACATTACTGGGTTTTTTTTCACGGTGGTTCGATGAACTTAACTAAATGAACATGTGCGTCTTACAGATGAAACAATTACAATTTTTATTAGTTCCTCATAATACTACATGAATAATCTTTAGCATCACTGTGTGCGTTCGAGCGGGTTACTGTTAAAAATTCGAAAACTGAGAAAACTGGTCACAAAATATGCGAGATTCGTCCATGATTTTTACTCTTATCTAAAGCTTTACTTCTGCTCAGAAGTATACTCTCATTAACACGAGACGGTCGTTTCTCAGTTCTGATTGGGCAATGAGGCATAGTCCAACACAGACTAATTAAAATTAAAATTTAATCAACACAATTGACACTCAAAATCACTGAAATCAGCCCGTAATCTAATCCCTCCTATGGAATAACACGAAAATTCATTGAACGAAAGCGATCCCGGGTCATGATTGACAATGGTTCCGCAGGTGCCAGACTCATATTTTGGTCATAGTGACCCAAGCTCTGGAATCCAGATCCCAAATACGTGATACATAATATACACGGTTGGAACCAGGCCATATTCCCCCAAATACGTGATACATATATACACGGTTGGAACAGGCCATATTCCCCCAAATACGTGATACATGTATACACGGTTGGAACCAGGCCATATTCCCATATTGTACCGGGTACAGTGGCTAAGAGAGGCCGCAGAAATCGGGCAAACGTTCATACCTCTATGTTCAAAGGTCGTTTAAAACACAGCGCGACAGAACGACAAAATTCCAATCGATCCAACAATGTCGGTTACAATTGGACATCGTTTCATTGCAATAAAATTAAAAAAAATTAAATAAAAAAAACCGACGCATGGGTCTGGGGCGACGCGCGCAGAGACCAGAAACCGGAGACTTTTTTGGCCAGGCCATAGGGTCACACCTTTGTATTTTTATATTGTATTCATAATTATGTCAAGTGCTTTGCTTTTGTACAGGACTGGTGTGTGACCGAGTTTGACATCTTTGCTAAGAGTGGGCAGGGACTATCGATGGGTGTAAAACTATCGTTGGTACACATATAAACCAACATTTGATTAGCTTATGTATATTTATATTTGCTGTATAATATTATACTGTTCTTTTGTGTGTAAGACGAATCTGGACCAGCGTGACTGTATGCAATACCTGTGCAATTAAAGAGAGGATCTTAGCAAATGTTAATAATTGTCCTTTCTGAGAGTGGTTATTTCCTAAGGAAACTAAGCAACTTAATTTGTATTGTCCCAACCCAAGGTAAAATATTGTAATAAGTCAGTTTGTCCGTACCCATTTTGTCTTGAATTCAGGTCCACTAGCTGAGGGAAAACTAAGGTTCCTCTTAAGTTAACACGTGCCGATATTTTGGTGATATTATTAAAACAATTTGGTGTCAATACTTAGGTGATTTTGTCCAATGAAGGGTCGATTTTACAACGGCGATATCAAGAAGGCGTAAGAGGGACACTGGTTTTTCTCAATGGACCTGAACTTCAAAACAAAGGAGTTATGATGTTGTTTAGTTTTTCTATGACATACCCTCCTTAAAATAGGAAAGGTAAATTATTAATATTTGATTAAAGCCCCACTTTAATATTATAATTATTTTTAACAATCTATTTTTTTGAAAGTATTCGGTTATTTGTCGTCGCTAATACAAATAGTTACGAACGAATTCATCCCTGCCGATCGAAACAAAGCGAGAAATTACGTGTGTGTGTGTGTGTGTGTGTGTGTGTTTCCGCCTTCATCGATTCGAAAACATGGTCAAATGCCCCCTTCCATAAAAATGGCAGTCCAACCGATTTTAAATTTAATGTTCGCGAAAGTCCGTCATGTAACACCAATGAATGTGTTGGTCGATAATGCTCTCTCCAATTGCCCGTTGATAAGACAGAAAACTGGACAGTTTTATGTTCTATATCAGATGACAACACGGATATATTTTGACAGGAGATATTTAATGCCAAATCGTTACTATATATTACACAGGTCGATAACTCTGCACCAGATACTGTTGTAGTCCGTCACGTTCCGTACATACTTGCTCTGTGCTACAAATTAGTTTCCCAACTATCTCTGTATTATCTTTTATCTGTATCTTCGCTGAGCGATCACAATATAGTTATTGACCATATAGAAATACACACGGTGTAGTGTTTCCAATAACAACATTTTTACTGTATTTTAAATTCCATGTATGTTTGCTTAGGTATTAATAAAGATATGGGTGCCCGCTCAAGAAAACTATTTGAATATAGTACTGAGTGCTTGTTCAGGAAAAGCCTATGTGGCAACACACTGTTCGTGTTCAGGTTTCAAGTCAGTCTTTGATTTTTAAAATGGTGTGGGGGCGCGCTGATTTGTTAAAAATTATTGGCAAATGCGCAGGATCTGTGAACTAAATCGTGTTTAAAAAGAAAAGAAAGAACCAAACAAATAGACAAATAACGGATGGAAGCTCCGTGCTAAATCAAGGATTCAGTTCAAACAGCGCCCTACTGCGATATTTTCCCATCATTTGGCAAAACAACATTTTTTTTTCAAATTGCTGCTGTCTGCTGCACTGAATACTATAGTTGGACATGTAGACCCTACCTATTAGTATAATTATGTACGATATTGGTGCACGTCCTTCATTTATATTTAGTGTACATTTATGGGCTTTCATTTTATTATATTCGATCAGAGTTGACGTACGTGTCGACAGGGAACATGGAGTATTTATCTAGAATTGGCCTTGTAGCTGAGTTCAGATTTTGTTCTTAAGTGGATGTGGATGGGATCAGCGGTGAGATATAATGTAGGCGTGTCCTCAAGGAAAGGAAAATAAAATCCAGAAAAGGAAGATCTGATACGTGTGTTGACCGAATCTTTATTTGTCGGTCACACCAAAGCCATGCACTTAGGCCTATCATAAACTGCGTGTTATCATAAACTGCGAGCAGCCAAAGACAGACTAAATTTGAAATGTACTCTCTAAATGTAAACGAGTGAAAACCACTCTTTCAAAGAGCTATATGGTGGACAAGTCTTTTGGAGTGGATAAAGAGTACAATTGGTAGTGTATAAAGAGTGAATTGGTAGCCTTTTACTGTATTTTTCACTCGAATCAGAGTGGGTTTCACTCCAAAAAAGACTTGTCCGCCATATAGCTCTTTAAAAGAGTGGTTTTCACTCTTACATTAAGAGAGTATCATCTATTTTCAAAATTAAACCAATGTGTCTGTTTTGTCCTGTTTCTCCCTCCCACTCTCTTGTTATCACTCTGAATCCGCCCCTTGAATGACATGAAGACACGTAAAGACTAATAATATCGGACAAGCAGCCTTCGAAGTACAATTGGTACAATGTCGCCCATGGTTAAAAAATTCTGCAATAAAACCTTTCTGAAAACGAGCACACTTTGACTATGAGGTTGATGAACCAAGCAAAGCGACATGTTGCAGTCTGTTGTACAACACAGTTTGAAAGCATTGCATTTTTACTCTTTTTACTTATTAAGGGAATTAAGTATTAAAAAAATTGGTAATTAGGCCAACCAATAATAATATAATTTTTTCTCTAAAAGCTAACTTGGTTTAAAGTTGGTATAAGTATAAATTATATTGAGAAATGGTTCCTTTTGATTAGGTTTCTTCTTAGAGAACAAACTATCTGTTACGTCGAAATTTTAAAAAATGCCACCCGGAAAAACATTTTTTCCCCTCAGAAACGGGAGCACTAAATCTGATGATGCGTTAACATGTTAAATTTAGGATATCTTTCTTTAAAACTAGAATGTTAAAATGAATATACGTTTCCATATTTTACCAATAATTTACTTTCCCTTTTTTATTTTGAAAAAAAAAGAAGATATAATGCTGTATAGAATTTCATATAAAGTCCAAGGAGCCTATGGCAAGAATGTTTTTTATGAAATCACATTCCCCTCATGTAAATTCTTGTCTACGGCCGTCACTGTTTTCATGTTCACACGAACTCCTGTGGCCTGTCGGACTGACGTACTAACAGGTTTCACGATTGCACTTTTTTCACACTACAGGGGGAGAAAAACAAACCTACAATACCAACCCCGGTCCATTATTAACAGCAGACACTCAGTCATCAATTAAAAAAAGTTAATTATTCACACTGAACAATTCGACACCTTTCCAACGACTTAGGACCTATTAAGAATCGAATCAGCCGTATGGCCCACAACTTCTCCATAACGATCTGTCACTATGGTGGCGGCGATGGAGAAGTCCTCCTGGTGCCTCGACTGACTCCCCACTCTTTGAAGACACCCCCACCCCACCAATGCACCCCAATTACCTTTAGAAGTTCATATTTTTAAAAGTCACTAAATCAATCAGTCTTTTAACCACTGAAAAAAAAATACTGTACGGTCTAGTGCATTCTGGTGGCGTCAGAATGTGTGTTCGAATCCCGGCCTGGCCAGTCAATCGTGGCGTTTGAGAGCTCGGCAAGATACTTAACCATAATTGCTCCGTCGTTAAGTCGTAGACGTTAAGCCGTTGGTCCCGTGTACTAGAAACACAGCGCCCATCAAAGAACCCATAATGACACTTATACAAGAGAACGGGGGTTTGTGTATGCGGTATATAGTAAATAGATCGTTTTAAGATGAAAGCACTTTATAAGGATAATAATTTTAAGCATACTTGACAAGCTCACAAACTTTACACCAAGTAAGCTGTAAATGTTTTTATTTTTTAGGGGGATGTCCGGATTTGGGGTTGGGGACAAGGGTAGTAGCGACAGGGAGTCAGGCCAGGTGGGGAAAAAACAACAATAACCAAATTCAATATAATACGGACCACATGGAAAACATCCATTTGCGATTATGATAACCTCGTCCTTTTTAATTTTTGTAATATGAGTGGTAATTGCATTATATTTACCCGGCTTGTTATAATCCTTATGTCAATGAGTTTGTTTGATATGGGCTGACTGTCAACAAACGTTCCGTGGGTTTCATGCAGCCTAAATGTGTTTGTAATGAAGTTCAATGGGAATTCGGCTGTTGAATTTTATCCAGCTTGCTACTTCATGCTTTGTATTATAACCATTGACGACAGTTTGCAGTAAAATTTGACAATTCAAAATTGTCTAATTCCAATCACTGCCCCTGAATCTCACCCGTATACATAGTTTGAAACATTTGATTAAAAAGTATGGTAAATTTTAATTAAAAATATTGATATTTTTTATAATTTATGGGAAATTTTTTAATGTTTCAAGAAAAAATGTGAAAATATTGAGTGGGTTTAAAAAACAAAAATTGGGGGGCCAATTTGTGATTTTGAATTGTTGTTTAATGGGTCTAAAAAGTGGGGGCTATCCCATGGACAATCCCCACCTCCGGGTATACGCCCATGATTATAACTGGAAACTTCTATCATTAATTAAGTATCATTATTGTTAAACGTCCACTTGTAAGGGTGTGGAAATAAATGTGAACTGAAATAAATGAACTCAATCACATTGCATCAGTCTAGACCTACAATCATGGTCAGAAAATCATGGTCAGACAATTGGTCAGACCATAGAGAAAGGACACAGTCCATTCCCTATGATCAGACAATCACGGTCAGAATTGTTGGAACGCTTAAGCATTCACACCTTTAATAACATTTCTGATAAACATGCACCACTAAACAATGTGAGAGTAAGAGATCGCTGTAATCCTTGGATAACAAGGGATATTATAATACTCATGAATGAAAGAGATTTCCTTCATAGGAAAGCTATTAAAAATTAAAAACAGTATAAATTAAAAAGAAATCAAGTTGTTCATGAAATTGAAAAAACTCAACGTGAATTTTATAAAACACAAGTTACCAAAAATGATGGTCAAAAACACAATATGTGGAAAATACCAAATAATATTGATGTTGAAAAATGTAATAATTATTTTGCCACAATTGGGTCTAAACTAGCTGCTAAATTCAATGAGAACGTTCATTACGAGTGGGAGTTACCAAAGAGTATCTACACCTTTAAATTTGAATCAATTAGCACCGATATGGTACTCGAACAACTTAATAATCTAAAGAGTAAATCAAATCTAGATGTGTTGAATATGGACTGTAAACTGCTTAAAATTGGAGCACCTATTATAACACCCTTGTTAACTAAAATTTTAAATATGTCAATAAATGAAGCTAGTGTCCCGGAAGATTGGAAATTTGCTAAAGTCACTCCCATTTATAAAGGTAAAGGTTCGGTTGAGGATTATGGAAATTATAGACCAATCTCTGTAATAAGTCATGTATCTAAAATTATGGAAAAGATTATTTTATCGCAACTAAAAGAATATTTATACGACCATAAATGTATAACTGCTACACAGTCTGCTTATCTAAAGAACCATTCTACAAACACTGCCATACACAAGGTTGTTTCTGATATTTTAGAAGGTATTAACGTCGATGAAACTAATGCTTTGTGTTTTATTGATCTCCAAAAATGTTTCGACACTATTGATCATGAAATTTTATTGAAAAAATTGGATAATTACGGCATTAAAGATTTGAGTTTGCAATGGTTTAAAAGTTATTTACAAGAACGTAAACAAGCAGTTAAAGTAAATTGTAATATGTCTTCATTCAAGGAAATACAATGTGGTGTGCCTCAAGGTTCTATATTAGGGCCTATATTGTTTTTATTATTTATAAATGATCTTCCGACTTGTATGACATCAAGTACATGTAATCTTTTTGCTGATGATACTGTAATTTATACTCAAGCAGATATCGCTTATAATGCTAAAACTGCACTTCAAAATGATTTGCAAAATATCGAAAAATGCTTATGTAAAAATAAATTACATGTTAATGTTAATAAATCATGTTGTATGGAAATCACTACAAGGTCAGTGAATGACAATAATTTTAATTTAATAGTAAATAATGAGCAATTAAATCAGGTTCAATATACTGAATATCTTGGCGTAACAATTTGTAATGATATGTCATGGGAACGTCATATATCTACTATTTGTAAAAAGTTGGGTCATGGTATTTATGTATTACGTAATTTAAATAACAAAATTCCCCCTGAACATTTATTGATTGTATACAGGACAATAATTCAACCCCACATTGGTTATTGTATAACTATATGGGGCTATGCACCTGATGTTCAATTAAACAGAGTTCAACGCTTACAAAACAGAATGGCACGCTTACTGACAAATAACTACGATTGGAATATTAGTCCATATGACCTTCTTAAAATGTTAAATATTCCTACAGTTACGCAGAGACGAGATTATTTTAATGGTATTTTAATGTATAGGTGTTTAAATGGTACAGCCCCTAATTATATGTCTGATTTTATATCGACGGCTTCTGATTTTAATTTTTATAATACCCGTAATGTTCAAGCTAATATGTTATATGTTCCAAAACCTAGAGTGGAACTTTTTAGACAGTCTTTTCAATATGTAGGACCTTCGTATTATAACGAATTACCAAATGTAATAAAAGGGGCTGGTGATATATTAAGCTTTAAACGTTCATTAAAAGATTATGTTTTAAATGTATAAAGACATCTGTATCTACATTAAGTATTTAGTTATCTGTAGTATCTATATTAAGTTCTTTTTTCTTATTTTCATATAGTATTGTATTACTTTGTATCTCCTGGGCGCCTAGGAAGAATACCGGAAGGTAATTGGCCTACCCAGGTTAAATATTTTGAAATAAATAAATAAATAATAAATAAATTCATCAGTACATATCACACGCCCCCATTCAATGTTGAGAGCCCATGCTTGTACACTTCGCGCAAAATAGTTCATGTATACGGAGCCCCTAAAGGAACATATGATGAAAACAAATTTATGTGCGAAGAAATAATTTGAGTTCTTTATTTCGTGCGCTCGAAATCATTTCGTGCACTCGAAATCATTTCGTGCACTCGAAATCATTTCGTGCGCTCGAAATACTTTATTTCGAGCGCACGAAATAAAGTATTTCGAGCGCACGAAGTGATTTCGAGCGCACGAAATAATTTATTTCGAGTGCACGAAATGATTTCGAGCGCACGAAATAACTGATTTCGAGTGCACGAAATGATTTCGTGAGCACGAAATGATTTCGAGCGCACGAAATAAAGGACTCAAATTATTTCTTCGCACATAAATTTGTTTTCATCATATGTCCCTTTAGGGGCTCCGTACATGTACAAAAAAAAATCATTGTACAAGCGCGCGGGGGATACAAACATTGCAAGTAATTGTATTGTAGCAGTAGTGTCTGCAAGACATCAAACCAAATTACCGAAACATTCGCCTGCCGCAGACTGGAAGTCAACATCGCCTCGCACGAAACGGCCCCAAGAATTCGTTTGCTCAAGCAATTTATATTTTATGTTTAATTACGAGAAAAATCAGGCAACTTTTTTTTGCGAAAATAATCATGACAGTTGAAGTAGGTTATTCTGCTGGCCTGTTTGTATATAAAGGCTCAATCATATAAAGGCTCAATCTTAGGAAAAATCGTATAAATAGGCTGCTCAGTAAAGACGGGAGACATTACTTAATAATAATAATAACAATGTGTGGACTTATATAGCGCACGTATCCACCAACTGAGTGGTGCTCAAGGCGCATTATATTATTACCCCTGCTCATAAGGCTCATAAGGCTCATAAATCATTCCTGAAACCATCTCAGCTCCCTGGGGAGTATACAGCTCAATTGCTGCCATTACAGCGCATATAGGGCTAATCAACCAACTCTGCCCTCACATGTACCCATTTAACCCCTGGGTGGAGAGAAGCAATTATGGTTAAGTGTCTTGCTCAAGGACACAAGTGTCACGGCCGGAATTCGAACCCACATTCTGCTGCTAACACCAGAACTTGAGTCCGGTAAGCTAGACCGCTCGGCCACGACACTCCTACTTGTAATTACCCAAACCATACTAGACCAAAGTATCATCTTAAGCTTTGAAGGGAAGGTATAACATTGGTTATGTTGACCGAAGTGATTCTATGAATATGCTTACTCTCTTTGAATCAAGATATACATTGAAGGGTAGGTACAACATTGGTAATTGATTTAATTTTGCCCTACACCGACGTGTGTATAGCACTGTATACTCAGTGCTTTCCGAGTGTCTGTGAAAAAACTACACAGGCGACTCGGGCGGGATTCGAACCCACGACCTCCTGCTTACTAGTGCAGACGTCTTAACCTCTCGACCACCGAGCTTGCCCGATGATAATTGGCCGGCTAGAATCCCATATAGCAGCGGGTTCCGCGATATATATATATATATGAAACTCGGAGTTACAACTACCAGCGTTCCACTAGTTTTACTACAAGTAAATATATATATATATATATATATATATATATATATATATATATATATATATATATATATATATATAATGTGCATATCTTTCCGTGTTTTCATTTAACTTAATGAGAGCACTTCAGAGAGAGTCATTTCTCAGGATGGTTTGTACCATAACCATCTGCAAATTAAATTAGCTTTCTAATTATAATTTAAGAGATATATAATTGGACAATAACCATCATCATCATCATCAAGTTCCATCTCCGGGTCGAAGGTTGGATAATGCCATGATTCTCCACTTCACTCGATCAGCTGATCTTCTGCTGCACTGCTCATAACTTAATCCTGTCCATTCCTTGATGTTCCCCATCCACGATGTTCTTGGTCTACCCGTCCACTTTTCCTTCTAACAGGGATCTTTGAAAACCATTCGCTCTCAGCAGGTGCCCAAAATATATTATTTTACGTTTCATGATTGAAGTGACTAGCTCTTTGGTGTTAATATTGAGGACAGCCAACACATCCTCATTTCGCATCTTTCTCGTCCATGGTATCCTTAGCATTTTCCTATACGCCCACATCTCAAATGCATCACTTTTGCTTATTATAGATTTGTTCAGTGTCCAGGTTTCACATACATAATAGAATGCCGAGAAAATATAACACCGTAATATTCTCAGTCTTGTTAAAGTCCTGATTGAGCCAGATGTTAAAATCTTGAGCAAGGTGTTAAACGCAGTGCGGGCAATAGCAATTCTTCTCAACACTTCATTTCTGCACGTATGTTCCGGACCATAATGTCCGCAAGTACCATTATGTCCGCGAACCGATTTGGGCCCATTACGTCCGACCCATTACGTCCGCGGAACCATTACGTCCGACCCATAACGTCCGCGGAACCATTACGTCCGACCCATTACGTCCGCTGAACCATTACGTCCGACCCATTACGTCCGCGGAACCATTACGTCCAACCCATTACGTCCGCGGGTCCATTATGTCCGACCCATTACGTCCGAGGGCCCATTATATCCGACCCATTACGTCCGCGGAACCATTACGTCCGACCCATTACGTCCGCGGGTCCATTATGTCCGACCCATTACGTCCGCGGAACCATTACGTCCGACCCATTACGTCCGCGGGCCCATAGCTCAAATAATGTTTGAACAGGTAACGTTGGGGAAGTTAAAACCAATTACTTAGAACAATTTCATGTCACAGCGCTCTACTGCAAAATTCGGTTGTTAAAAACCACTGGTGTTAATTTAAGTGTTTTTGCACTGTAAGTACTTACAGTGCAAAAACTGGTATGAGCACCAGTGGTGCTCATATGAAGCACGATAATTCAGACTTCATTATATTAACACCAGTGGTTTTTAACAACCCAATTTTGCAGTAGAGCGCTGTGCCATGAAATTGTTCTAAGTAATTGGTTTTAACTTCCCCAGCGTTACCTGTTCAAACATTATTTGAGTTATGGGCTCGCGGACGTAATGGGTCGGACGTAATGGTTCCGCGGACGTAATGGGTCGGACATAATGGACCCAGGGACGTAATGGGTCGGACGTAATGGTTCCGCGGACGTAATGGGTTGGACGTAATGGTTCCGCGGACGTAATGGGTCGGACATAATGGGTCCGCGGACGTAATGGGTCGGACATAATGGACCCGCAGACGTAATGGGTCGGACGTAATGGTTCCGCGGACGTAATGGGTCGGACGTAATGGTTCCGCGGACGTAATGGGTCGGACGTAATGGTTCCGCGGACGGAATGGGTCGGACGTAATGGTTCCGCGGACGTAATGGGTCGGACGTAATGGTTCCGCGGACGTAATGGGTCGGACGTAATGGGCCCAAATCGGTTCGCGGACATAATGGTACTTGCGGACATTATGGTCCGGAACACACGTACCATCATCCTTGATCAAGTGTCCCAGGTATACGAAGGAGCTGACTTGCTGTATGTTGTTATTGGCAACACACAATGTCATTTCTCCTGGTCTGATGACATTCCGGCTTATGATCATTGCTTTTGTCTTCTTCACACTCATCCTCATTCCAAACTCTCTACCCTGCTTGTCAACTTTATCTAACAAAATCTGTAAATCCTCCTCATTATCAGCTATTAAGACAGTGTCATCGGCATAGCGTAAATTGTTGATATTCATACCACCAACTCTAGCTCCTGCCATATCTTCAATAGCTTTGAAAATATTCTCTGTATATGGACAATAACCAATTAACACTCTTAAAACTAAAGTGTTGAATCAACATTTTAAAGAGTTCGGTCAGTGACAACTCTTTATAAAGTTGGATTTAACTTTTAAAAGTGTTGTATTAACATTGATAAAGTTAGACATAACTTGACTCCGTGTTAATTCAACACTTTCTTTGAGTTGAATTTAACGTTATAATGTGTTGTCACTCACCTAACTCTTATATGGTTGATTCAACACTTTAGTTTTAAGAGTGAATGTTGTACCTTCTCTGTAAGTGTAATGTTGGTGATGATGATGATATATAATACAACATTTCCTGAGAATGTTTTTATTATTCTTAATTCAGTTCTTTCATTTTAAAGAACAAAACAAAAGGTATTCAGTTTCTAAGATTCATTATTAAACGAATATCGAACTTTTTAATTTTTTTTATTTAATTTTCTTTTGTTGGTCAAATTGCCTCCCAAACATCTCCATTTAATACTGCCTGGCAACTTATTGATAAAACATAAAAACACAAAAGAGCATGTAACAGTTTAGTCGTAGTTTTCTAAAAAACGTAAGCACCTTTTGTGATGAAATATTCACAGGTTAGTTTTATGATATATATCTTGAAAACTAGAGGGTTAAAATAAATGTACGTTACCAAATACAAATCTTGTACCTTCCTAATGAAAAAAGTACTATTTCCTAAATTCTTCGTTAGAATTAATATGTATTCCTAGTGAATACGTTTTTACTATTTTCTCGTTAACGTAATAACATTACAAAGTGAACATTTCACATGTTGGTTATTGATTGTTTATCTTGTTTCAAAGACAGTATAAGTAATACACAGTTTTGCCAACATTATCAATGACGTACCTTCCATTTAATGTATATCTTGATTCAAAAAGAAAAGTGCTTTCCGCAACGCTGATTGGTTAGTTTAAAAAAAAAAACAGTTTTAATATTATTTAGAGGAAACAAAATATTGCAATTTGTTTCATGCTCATTCCGTAATGCAAATATGACTTTTTATGTTAAATTAATATTTTGGGGGAAATAAATTGTACTCCTGGGTGGAGATAAGCTGTTACGGTAAAATGCCATCAAGTCCCATGAACTAAACCGCTCGTCCATTGAATAGGTCACTCGATTAGTCTTAATAAAATACGAATAAATAAATAACAAGGGTATTAATAACAATGTGATGACCAAATTGTCTAGAATCCTGCTCGGACATTTGTCTCCAGGGAGAGGTATGACAAATTATACTGACTGTTGCCTGGAAGGTCGATTTGGGGACATTAGTGCATGGTTACAAAGCAGATGGTTAATGATCTATATTGTCAATGTACACACCGTGCTCGAATTAATTCGTGATCAGTGTTTCTCGAAGGACTGCATAGTGACAATTATTAACAATGAATGCCCATTTGATTTGCAGTCTTTATGCATTTTCGGTTTGGAAATTCTTTTTCTACACAGAAAATTACATCTTTCATTTCCTTCTAAACGAGGATGTATTCCACACCATTTGTAATGACTGCATTTTCTATCAATAGTGTGTAGCAGTATCGTCACAATCAACAGGGCATGGAATTGGAGAGCTAGTTTTAGATTAACTCAGTGACCCACATGATTAGCCCACATGATAAGGTCATTACCGTTGCTGCTGCATAAATGAACCAGTAATTTTCAGCCACTGTGTTCATCTTAAACTATTCCATGCCCTGTTGAAAGTCTGCTTTGATAGTGACGATCAGTGATTCATGCGTGATGATGATCGTGACGATAAGTGATTCATGCGTGATGATGATCGTGACGATAAGTGATTCATGCGTGATGATGATCGTGACGATAAGTGATTCATGCGTGATGATGATCGTGACGATAAGTGATTCATGCGTGAGTTAGCCATCTTATGTCTGTTCCGGACCATAATGTCCACAAGGTACCATTATGTTCGCAAACCAATTTGGGCCCATTACGTCCGCGGGCCCATTATGTCCGCGGGCCCATTATGTCAGCAGACCCATTATGTCCGCGGGCCCATTATGTCCGCGGGCCCATTACGTCCGTAGGCCCATTATGTCCGGCCCATTACGTCCGCGGGCGCCTCACTAGTGGAAGCCTAACCTTTAGTCAAGGCGCATGTGGCAACACTCGAAAAAGACCTTGCATGCGATGAGTGGCGAAGTCACGAGCGCATTTGCCAGTCCGTTCCATTGACGCTACTAATGAATTATTTATAAACCGCAATCAAAATGAATAATTTATGTATGCAAATTTATTTAAACCAATCACCGTAAGCAAAATGTTGGACTCATCTATATTCAAATAAGTGATAGCATAACAAATTAGTTAGAATTATGTATTAACATTTCTCTACCAAAGGCTAGCGTAAGCCTTAACCCAAGGCTGTTGTAGCAATTTCTGGCCAGCGAAATTCACCATACACGAAGGGGGCGCTGTCCCCGGACGGGGTCGGCACCACACAGTGGTCGACACACCTGCACTGTACAGCGAGATAATAACTGTGTCCTGTCGATTGTGCATTGCGACCTCGTATATGTTCAACAGTCTTGATTCTTCTGTAATCGAGAGTTTGTGTATCTTCATTTTTCCATTAGAATCCCGATGGAGATTTCTCACGCAAGAGTTGTTAATTTGTCGGTGATTTTTTTAAATGATGGTCAATCCTAGTGCCCTAGCTTTGACCTGAATAATGACATATTTGACATAAACATAGGCATATAAGCATATAAATTTGGTATTGTTATGACAATGAGCTCCGCCTTGAATGTTGGCAAGTACAGAAGGATCAAGGCCCGTCGCCCTGCCGTCGACGAATGGCCACTACACGTACACACATGTAGATACAGTGTACTTAGTTATACATTATATGCATATGGATCCGTACACTTTGTGCATGTGCGCTATAACACCAACAATTTGAATATCTAAGCGGGGCAAAATTATGCAACCAAACCGTTCAGACTCGACTTGATCAAGGCTTCTCTATGTAGCGTGCGTACTGTCAGAGATGACATTACATCTCTCTCTCTCTAGGTGCCATGTCCTTGCAGGACATCATGGACCTCCACAGCTCCCTCTCTTGCTCTCAGATACCCGTCCATTTGTTCAAACTGCCCATATATGTCAGTCTCTGTCTTCCTCTGCTTCTTGTTCCTTCAATTTTGCCTGTCATTACTAAATTTTCTGATCATTCTCATAACGTGACATCGCATACGGTACCATATTGTAATTTTTTCAAAACATTGAAGACCCATCATTACACTAATTACGACATGAAGAATAAGAATTATAAAATTTATGAGTTATAATTACTTAATGCAATGTACAGTATTCACGCTTTGCCTATTGCATGCAGCTATATACAGTATAAACGTGGGCAAAGTGTTAATGATATGTGCAGATGGATTTTAAGAAACATTGGAGATGACTGCACTATTTTTGGGCTATGTCTGCAGTGTCGAAAGAAAGGAGGATAAAACGATGAATATCCCATGTTTGTTATTTTTCTATAAGGGGTCTACAACTTAAGATTATGGCAATTCGTCGAAGGAGACGGAGAAAATGCAGCTTTCAATATGTTGGACTTTGAAGATGTATAGCCCTTATTCGCTATTTTAATGGAAACTATCGCTATTATAATGGACATTTTATTTTTCATCGGAATATTGCTATTTTAATTTACATTTTAACATAAGACTTTTCTCCAACAAAAATGGTGAGAAACATGGGTTTTATTTACCGAATGAATTTGGTCCCAGGTCCCGTCATAAATCAATTTTGTTGGCTGTTGATGACAACTTTTTTGTGAAATATCTCATCTCGAAGTATAAACCTCATTTGTATTCCTTTATACTAGGAGGCAATTATCAATGTTCCCATGAAAACAAATGGAAAATAGCATAACAGACAAGTTAATTTGAAATAATAATGAAATAAATTTGATTTAACAAACATTTGGAAAGCTAAGTTTTTGTCGTTCATTGTTTTCCCTCTCGCTACCAGGGTGTAACCCAAGATAGATGCATGGATCCATGCATATGCACAAGTACACTTTAGGCCCAGGGCCAGATTAGCCATTGGGCCGGTGGGGCCGGGGCCCAGGGGTCCTTGGCTCTCAGGGGCCCTTCGGGGAAGCTGGACCGCGCGGCGCGGTACTGGGTTTGAGGCCCTGACAAGGGCTCCTGGGGCCCGGCCTTCAGGCCCCCAGGCTGGAGGTCCCTGCTGGGGACCCCTTAAAGTGGGCCCTTTGAGGACCACTGCTACACCGTACTGTGAAGCAGTGGTCCTCAAAGGGCCCACTTTGAGAGGTCCCATTGAGGAGGGGCCTCAGGGGGGCCTTGAAAAATGATCGGCCCAGGGGCCCTAGTGGGGGTTAATCCGTCCCTGTTTAGGCCTATGTACTTGCCAAAATTCAAAGCGTACCTCATTATGCTAATATAATTTTAAAAACCAAATTTAACAAAGAAAGACGTATTCTCATTAGTTATTTTTGGCACAGCAAGTGCTCCCTGCGATGTCATGTACAAAATGTGTGGCATGCATTGTGTACGTTAAGGTCAGATACGTCATTATTGAGGTCATAGCTAGAGGCCTTGACCATCCTTTAAACTAAACCGCCAGCAAACCAACAATTCTTACATGAGAAATTTCCATCGGATTTTCAATAGGAATATAAAGATATATTACACATAAACGTTCAATTACAGAAGATCCAAGGCTGTTGATTGAGTTCGAACATATACGAGGTCACAATGCACAACTGTACCCACGACTTAATAATTGATCTCGCTATACAGTGTACGTGTGTCGACCCTATCTGAGGATCAATTTCATTGATCAGAAATCGGAACAACAACCTTTGCCAAGGCTTACGCCACAGATGCGCCAACGGACATAATGGGCCGGACATAATGGGCCCGCGGACTTAATGGGCCGGATATAATGGGCCCAAATCGTTTCGCGGACATGGTACTTGCGGACTTTATGGTCCGGAACATATGTCTTACTCTTACTCCCTGAATACAAGAGGTTGTGTACCTGTACATGCTCATTATAGTAACCTGCCTAATTTTGTCTGTTTGCAGGGGCAACCTCGCTTTCAAATGTCATTGAATTTTAAGTAAATTAAAGGAAATATACCTACGTGTACATCCATTTATTTATTTATTATCAGATTATTGGGCCTTCTCGCACGAAAGCTACGGATTGTGGTTATTACAGCGTTTCGGTTGACGTAGCCGCAACCAGCTGGGTGTAGTTATTGTGGTAACGCATCAGCTACGCAGCGGCGTAGCCAGGACTTTTTCAGTGGGGGGGCACAGGGAGGGCACTACTTTTCAGTGAGGGGCCCAGCGGGTATGGGCTTTTTCCCTTTTCTTTTTCTTTTCTGTTTTTTGAGGCACTATGAGGATTTTTCGTGGGGGGCACCTGGGGGGGCACTGGAAATTTGTGAGCCGGGCACGTCCCCCAAGGCGCCCCGTGGCTACGCCGCTGCAGCTATGGTGGCACAGCAGAGATATGACAAGAATTTTTGACGATGTCTCGAATATATTAATGACATCGTACCTTTTTGCTATACTTATAACGACATCGCTAAAAGTTGCTGCGGAAAGTTTCACATCATCTCAAGTCCCTGCTGGGGGACTGTGTCTCGTAGAACAGTTAATTCAACGAACGATGCCTTGCTCTTGCCCGTAAAGTAACACTCTCATTCGGCGGTACTTCACTCATAAGAAGTATTAGACATCCCTAGAGGCTCTGCCATCAGTTCACACACTGTCAGCAAACAACACGCCCAACACATCATTCTGTCTTCAGATATAACGCTTTCACGGTGATCAGCAGTCGATAATCAGCCCACGTGTCTGGGGAAATAACGCTTTATCGAGCTCGTTGAACTGATATTAGTAGTTTTATATGCAAGTTTAATCGGCACACAGACAAACGTCATGTATTGTCAGCATAGCTATTCAAAGCAACTTCTTTGACACTAATTTGACATCAATTGACTTTTTTCTTTTCTTTTTTAATTGTATACTGGGTAAAATCAGATTACTTATATAATAAACTGGGTTGAACTGTACACAAAACGAAAAAAAAAGAAAAATATGAAAAATTAAAAATGAGATAAAAATGTGACAATGTCCTGTAAAGTTCCAAAAATCACCCCCACCCCTCCATCGGTTTCGTATTCGTACCGTGCATGAGCCGTTGAGGGCACATGTTGGCGAAAGAGCAGCGTTGCATTTTGCGTATTTTGCAGTTGATGTGCGTACGCGCGGAATATCTCCAGCGATCATTGGCTGGTAGAAGTACATGCGCGCTTAGTACCATAACATACGCACATAAAGTGTACGCACAACGTTCACACAACATAGCTATCATCAAGACACTGGGTGAAGATTCACCGCTAGAGGGCTACGATGTGCACTGAGCGGATAGGCTTCTTGATGATCGAATATCGATTGGTCTTGTATGGTCGAAGCTTCAGTCACATAATTAGGGTAAACGTATTCATAACGGTGAATTATCGGTGGACGAAACATCGGTCTCGTATGGCCTTCTCGATGCATGGTCCTGTTATCGTCTCATATATACTTTTCTGTGGTAGAAGCACATCAGCCTCGTGGCATTCTTGTTGTGGTCGAGACCAGCGGCGTAGCCAGGACTTTTTCAGTGGGCGGGGGGGCACAGGGGGCACTGCTTTTCAGTGGGGGGCCCAGGGGTTGGGTTTTCCCTTTTCTTTTTCTTTTCTTTTTTGGGGGCACTATCGGGATTTTTCGTGGGGGGGGGGCACTGGAAATTTGTGGGGGGCACGTGCCCCCCCAGGCCCGTGGCTACGCCGCTGGTCGAGACATCAGGATACATATTTTCTTTGGTAGTCGCTGTTTCGATCTCAAAGCTTTTTCGTTGGTCGAAGCCTCGTATAGCATTCTCGGTTGTCGAACCATCGGCCTCGTATTTATTTTTGATGGTCGAGGTATCAGTCACGCAGGTTCGATCTCAGTAGCCTGGTCTTGGTCAATGTGTTGGTGTCATATCGACATTGGTGGTCGAAGCTTCGGTATCGTGGTACTCTTGGTGTCCAATTAGCCTTCTCGGTTGCCGAAGTCGATCTTTACTGTTTTCTGAATGGTCGATTCATTAGCCTCTTACCCATAGCCATCCCAGTGGTCATAATCTATTCTTTATGTACTTTCCTTCAAAGTTTTAACCCTGCCCGAGTTAACAAGACGCCCGTATATAATCATTATTCACTGTGTTGCTGTGCTTTTTAAATCCCACATCTCTGTAGCTCTCCCTCGGGGTGCGCGAGGATGTTTCCCCGTGTATTTAACCAAATTTGAGATTCATTCTCGCACATACTCCACCACCCTTAATTAATTTATAAGAATTAATAAGTATTCTGATCTAAAGGTAGTGTCCACATTTGTTTATTACCTATTATTATATCACTGAAAAATAATCTAAAACTTACTAAATGTGAAATAGTGTAAAGGCAATGGTACCAAAATCATGAGAAATTTGACATACTGAAATATTTACAAATGTGAAATGTATTTCAAATTGTCCTCACTTGAATGTTTGCAAACAATTTAATCTGAATGCATTTCGCTATTTTCTCGTTAATGACACACCAGAAAGAGCTGATACTTTCACAGGTTGATTTCTGTACATATCTCTTGAATCTTATTAAGTATGGATGTATTTACATAAATTTCACCAATGACGTACAAGTCATTAAAACGCTTTACTAATATATTCTTTTAAAATGTATCGCCAATGTTTTTCGTAATTTTTTATTTTACTTCTTTTACCGGGAACGTTGGGAACGTTGCTAATTTCCTTTTAGAAAGGAAAACAAATACTTTATTTATAAGATATTAAATATTTCACAAAATAGTTTTCAGAAGTTTGGTGTAGTCGTAATCATGATTGTGCATGCCCCCACATGAATATATGACAAAACCCACAAAAAATTCATCGCAGGACATATTTACTGTACTCTGGGTAGCCATGCTTTTTCGCGATTAATGTGATAACATGTGGCATTTAAAGCCCTGTGTTTCCTCAGGCAAAATTTTCCCATTGAAAAATAAAATAGCGAAAAGCACTTTGATAAAAACATGAATGAAGCCAAAATCATTAAAGATATATCATCCGTGATTGGGCCGATCATTAAAGATATATCATCCGTGATTGGGCCGATCATTAAAGATATATCATCCGTGATTGGGCCGATCATTAAAGATATATCATCCGTGATTGGGCCGATTTGACGGTAACAATAAATTAATTGTTGAATTGCTATTTTTCTGGGGTTAAGGAAGTTATAAGCTTTCATTTGAGACATTGAACGAAAAAATCCGTCAAGGATTAGTACCAGTAAAATAAAAACTCAAATTAATAAAATGCTGGCCCACTGTTTTAATCCTCATCTTGCACGAGGGCGTGTGCAGTCTTCCAATGGGCCAGCGCGGCTGTCAGCCAGAAATAAATATCGCTTTTATACAGTTTCCTAATTTCAGAATTTGTTTTTAGGTCGTTTAATAACTACGCTATCATTCAAAATTCGTTCGCTTTTTTAAAAATTCTATTTTGGGTATCTTGAGCCAAACACGGATGATATATCTTTAAGCATTTCCAAGAACTCGAGAGGGTGATGGCATAACGTGGTAAAACATCATGAATAATTGTTATCGCTGTACTAGATTTAAAGTCAGTGTAAGCTTCACCTCCTCCAAAGCAAAATGTCAGTAAATGCATCCATATTATATTAGAATCAAGAAATATGGAACAAAAACTACAACAAACAACCAATTAATTAAAAAACGTGCGACTTCTTTTGTTTATTTCATTTATTTATTTATTTATTTCTTATTTATCCTAGGTGATCCATTCAGTGAGAAAAACTCACTGATCTCCCATGGATCCCAGCTTACATAAAAAGTACAGTAATGCAATAAAATATTAAGATACAAATATTAAGTACAATGTAAAAATATTAAAAATTAATTGAAAGTAACTAAAAACAAAAGAAAAATGCATAGAAGGAAATCAACCAATACAATACGATACAAAACATCACTGGAAAATGACATTAACTGAGCTGTGTTGTCAACGAGAAAATGGCCAAAATGCATTCCAATTTTTCGTTTTCATTCCACTGTGGAAATTTCGAACAGAAATTCATCTTGGTATTACATTTTGCTTATCCGATAGCACCTGAGATATATATATATATTTCAAGGGATGTTTGATACCAACTTTATACACCAAGTATAAGTTTGTTTAATCAGTTGTGATCATGCTAGTTTTTTCGTTATTGCCAACAGTTTAAAGTAGTTTTAAAACGGTTTACCTTCAATGATGGCTGTACTGGCCAAACATCCACATCAGTATAAAAAGCCTGTTTCTGGACCAAATTTACCCGATCCGAGACTCTCAGATGTTCTATTTGACCTGGAATGAAAGGTCTATACAACAGTCTGCTAGAATTATTGGTTAATGTCGCGCTTGGTACATTATTTTTGTACCAGTCGTATAGCTTAAAACAATATGCACATTAATTATCCCTGCCTGTTTATCGCTGGAAGGCAATGGAATACCAATCACGATGGATTGCAAACGGATGGATAACCCACGCTATGTATTTCAGACACTTTGCGAGAGGACATCCCCTTATTTCTTAGTTCTGGATAAATGTGACTAGTCTATTTAGTAATAACCTAAAGAGAACTAAGAGAATTATTATCTAAAAGCAAACTTGGTTTTAAGATGGTATAATGGTATCCTGAGAGGTCCGTCTGGCATGTTTTAATTTTCGAGAAAATGTAACTGGCTCTGGCAAAACCCTAAACTTGGACCCAATTTTCAAAAGTGAGATTTTGGTATAGTTTGATTCTCTAGATTTTCTTTTTTCATTTGATACCAGATTTGTAGAAATCAAAAAGAATTCTGATAATAGAAAACAAATTAAATATCGGAAATGGATCACCGGATGGTGCTACCTTTTTAAATTTGGAATATCTGTTTTTGAATATATGGATAATCGCCATCAGTAATATAATCGCTATCAGTGATGGCGCAGTACAGTGTAGGTGGCATGTTCGTATGCAGCGCCATAAGACAACATATTAGTAATAATTTATTAGAGTTAGATAACGGCACCATAAGGACAGCCGCTATGTCTAAGGGACAATGTTTGCATTGTGGGGGAAGTTTTTGCGTCTGTGAAATCTTCACAAAGTAAGTATTTTATTTTCAGTAAGTAAGGATGTATTAATAGGTAACGTTAGAGGTGTACATTTTGATTTGAAGCTGTCCACATGCTGTTTCAACATCGTCACGTCATGATGGCTAGCCATAAATAGCGTCGATCTCTCGTCTAAAGCCACAATAGCAAGAGAAAGCATCGTTCTCTCATCTGAAACTCATATAGGTTGAATTGAATGCCTCTCTATTGCCTCTCTACACAATGCCTCTCTATTATACAAACATGTTGCCAAAGCAACCAGTCACAATTCTTTACACAACCTAAAAATCCATAATTCCACAGCTATTTGCCACAAAGATTGAAGGCACCGGCGTTACTGAGACACGTCAACAAGAATCGGTATTAAGACATTGTGTGCTATAAAAACCAATATATGACAATCACATGTATATTATAAGTAAGCAAATCAGGAAAACAAGGTTTCATGCTCAATATTTCGAAAGAGCAAGCAACAATTTTCAAGGAGAATTTCGAAGGCGCATGGATTTGGGGTGCAAATTGATTGTCTCGTACTGCTGTCTACAACAACCGCAATTTGAACTCTTTCAAATTTTGAGTTTAGCAGCATTGGCTCGTGTAGTATGGCCTTCTGTTTCATAGCATAAAATACAGTTTATACAAACAAGGCTATAATTATTGGATCTCGACTGTTACCATGGTGACGTAGACAACCTTTTTTATGGTTGGCGACGGAAAAGGTTATGTAGTTAAAGGGAAGGTACAACTTTGGTTATTTACTGATTTTCAAATTAAACAATTATTATCTAAAAACTTACTTGGTGTAAAGTTGGTAGACGTATCGATCATCCTGAGTAATTATTCTCACTGAAATGCTTTTATCTTAGAGAAAAAAACATGTAAATGTTTTGTCGTTGTTTTTTCAAAATAGTGAAAATATTCACAGGTTTGTTTTACCATATTTCCTTAAAACTAGAGTGTTGAAATGAACGTATGTTAAATAACCAAATACCCGGTACCTATGTGGTACCGTACCTTCCCTTTAAAAAATGAATGACAATGAACCATTAGGAGTAATGAGGAGGATCCGTCCAAGCATTTGGACCGGGGTTTATTGCCAATTAAGGGTCTATTATCATTATGCAAATAGTTGTTCATTTCCTTAAACGCACTATACACTATTGTTCATTTCGTAAAACAGAAATGATCGCCGTTCTACATACATTGTACTAGACCTATTCTTTGATTTTTATTTCTGGTACGGTAATTAAACCAAGAGTTCTTCAAAAGCGCACATACAGTGCTGTAGCTCGTAACCCTGAGTGGAAACCTGTGAAGAGAAGATGATGAATAAATGTTCTCTTTTAAATTTAAATAATTTTATCAATCTTTAGGCTGGCTCTAAACATACATTAAATTTTAGTGCTGACTGGTTTTAATTATTTTAATCATTATGATTGTTTTCTTCTTAATTCAACTGGTTCTATTGACAATAAACTGAACTTTTTCTTCAGCCCTACATTTATTTATTTATTTATTTATTTTATTATTATTTTTTCTTTCGTTGAAGCTATACAGCTTCTTTTATTCAATATATCAATCACAAATTAACATTGGAAAATACAATATTTACAATGAACCAATACACGGTGAATTATGTACATAAAAGAAACACAATTTACAATTGAATCGATTCAATTAAAAAAATTAAAATTAAAATAAGACATAATGGTGGCCTGATAAAGACTCAAAATAATTTGACAAAGCAAAGTAAATATGGAGCGGGTGAAACTTACTCCGCTAGATATCATATCAAAAATAATTAATGGCTTTAAACAAAATAGTACATAAATCAAAGGAATTAACATTATGAAGGATATTTGTAACCATCAAATCAGGAAATAATTATATATGGAACAAAGGTTTTCCCATTCGAAGGGTACATATAGCTTTGTTCTTCGTGTACATTTCAGTAAAGGATTCTTTTGTTAATCTGTTATGTTAAAAAATGATGAATTTTTTCAAGTTACTTTATTTATTTATTTATTTATTTATTTATTTATTTATTTATTTATTTATTTATTTATTTATTTATTTATTTATTTATTATTATTTTTGGGGGGATGTTTGTTAATTTTTATAACAGTAGGGCCTAATATGGCGATTATCCATATATTAAAAAATTGATATCCCAAGTTTTAATTTGATATTTGTTTGTGTGAGCTAAAATTGTATGTAGGCCTATACTTTGTTGAGTATACTTTGTTGACCCATGTAACATGGATACCAGTGAATGGGTCACCCAATTGAAAACAGGAACAAATACATAAATAAATCCACTTGAATAGGGTTTGTCAAAGCAATTTGGATTGGGCACGGAATACGTGCCGTTTGTCTAAATAATGGATTCCTGCAAAATTGAAATCATCCCGGCAGTTCGCTTGCTATTACGGTAAATAATTAAAATGAGCGTTTCACATTCAATTAATTAAATAAAAAACCTTTAAGTTGTGCATTGCGATATAAATGACGGATCGCTGCAGTTGAGTTATTGATATTTGTTCACATATTAGTTTACATTATACGCATAAACTAACTCGTTTATCACGACGCTCTATCATTCTTGTTGACACGTGCTAGCTATAGCTAATCAGAAGGTCGTTGTTCAAATTGCAAACTGTGTGATTCACACAAAATATAATATTATTTTTCACCACAGATTGGTAACAGAAGATTTAATGTTCAAACTCGATGCTAAAAGCATCAATAATGGCGAAACGTACAATAGCCTTTTTACGTGCAGGTGCAATTTTTAATAATACAAAAATATCTGCTAAATTATTCGGAACCACACGTGCTCTACATGCATCTTATTCAAGTTACTTGGCTATCAGTGTAAACATATACGGTACCAAGCAGTAGACCTACTGGTACTGCATCACGCATATGCAGCTCCCATCAGTCATAGACAATCGTGCACAGCTTTTATGTTTGTATTGCTGGATCTTGTTGCATAGGCCTACTCGTCCTCAATTCTCAGGTTCTGTTTTCACTCGGCCCCGCCCATAAGCATCGCTGACTGAACCGTCTGTCACGCCACCCGCGCCACCGTGAATATTGCAAAGCGCTTGACCGAGGTAGCAACAGTTTGTCAATCTTTGCTGTTTAATTAATCGGTCTATTGGGCAAGGGTGATGTGCGCATGTCTCAATATAAAAAGAAATACGACAATGGTAAAATCTTCTAATATTCGCAAAAAGCAAACGATTGCTTCCCGGTATAGTCAACTCTTTTTGCTGGCTTACTGACCCTTTGTCAGCGGAGTGACTATATGATTAATTCAGTAGGAGCACTTGCGGGGAACCAGGATTTTCAGGGGAGCATTTGTGAAAAATGTGTTTACATGCTCTTATGTTCTTAGGAATCCGAATTTTGAGAAGGAGGTACCCCAAGGGCACATACTGCCCCCCCCCCCCATAGTTAAGTTGATTTTAAAGGGAAGTTATGTTGTTAAAGTTGCCAGACGGAGTTTTGGCCAAAATCATCGTGATTCAACCGATGAAGCCGCAGTGGTGAAAGGCGAGGCAAGCCTCCTGAACCAAGCTAACGATATTCTTGCACTCTCCATGATATACTGAACAGCAAAAGAAACGCAAGTCCGAGGACAGCAAAAGAAACGCAAGTCCGAGGTCTTGTCACGTTTTCAAACAGAAGACAAACCATTTTGATTCTAATCACTCATTTAATGAAAAATGCTTTCAATTGGTGAGCTGAAAGTGACTGTTGAAATTGCATTGCAAGATTTTCACATTTACCACAGTCCGCCAAAAGGAGATACCCCCCTCAGTGAAAAGTCACAGTCTTTTCAGTAGCGTGTATGTCCACCTTGGGCTTGCACACAGGCGGTGCAACGTCGCCTCATAGAGTTCACAAGAGTCTGGAAGAATGCCTGAGGCAAGTGGTTCCACTCAAACACCAATCTCTGTTCCAACTGTGCAACTGTAGTTGGCTGTCTCCCGGCAGCTATCCTACGCCCAATTTCGTCCCAGACATGTTCAATAGGAGCCATATCTGGGGAAAGTGACGGCCATGGAAGAACGTTGATGTTGTTGTGAGTGAGACACGCCATCGACACCCTTGCTGTGTGAGGACGTGCATTGTCCTGTTGGAAGAACTGCAGCTCAGGATGTGCAGCAAACATTGGAACAACATGAGGACGAAGAACATCATCTCTATACAGGACAGCAGTTTCACGTTGTCGGAAGACATGAAGCTGTGACCTGTGGTTGTAACTGAACGCTCCCCAGACCATCACACTGCCACCACCCCATCTGTTTGCCTGTATAACACAGCAATCCGCGTAACGTTCATTACGTCGACGCCAAACACGTAAACGCCCGTCAGCATGTGAAAGATGGAAGCGAGACTCATCTGAAAAGAAAACTTGGCGCCACTGAGCACGTCGCCAACGTTGATGTTGCCGGGCCCACTGTAAACGTCGTTGACGGTGTTGTCGTGTCAATATTGGCCCTACATATGGACGTCGACTGTGGAGTCCTCCATCCCGCAGTCAACGTCTAATGGTGTCGGCGGATACTGGTCATCTTGGTCCCTGAACTAAGGCTGCTGTTCTTGATGCTGCTTGAGTACGGTTCCTTAGATGAGTGACCCAGATGAACCGATCTTGTGCAGGAGTTGTCACTCTTGGTCGACCGGAACGTAGACGATCAGCAACGACTACTGTCAGCCGGTAACGTTGGGCAAGTCGTGTGATGGTGGTGAGATGACATCCAACTTGTCTTGCTACATCGGTTGCAGAGATACCGCCTTGCAACATTCCAAGGGCCACTCCTCCTTGCACAGTCGAAAGTCTTGGCATCGTTTGCGTAAAACCCCTGTCACACCAGGGCTGCGCTCGGTCTGCGCTCGGGCTGCGACTACAAAATCATGAAAGCGCAGAGGTGAGCGCAGTAAGGTCTCCTAGAACGGATCGATGACGCAGTGGAAACTCGCTTGGTCGGGAGAGGAACGCCATGGTCGCCCTGGGACGCCTGACCGCGGCGACCGTTTTGTGCATGCACAAAATGGTCGCCGAGGCTCGGCGCTCTGATCAGATCGCTGTAAGGACTCAGTACGGTCGCAGCGGCAGCGCAAAGCGAGCGGCATGAGCGCAAAGCGAGCGCAAAGCGAGCGCAGCAAGGACGCACACGAGCGTCTTGTGGTCGCAGCGGGAAATAAATCTTGTCCGCTGCGTCTGTACTGAGTTCTCACTACGTCCATTGCGATGTCGCTACGTCTCTCTCCCGTCCTTGTTGCGCTGTTACTGCGCTTCTACGGAGCGTTATTGACTTCTTCCCGCTCGTACAACGTCCACACGGAGCTGCCGCTGCGACTATGCCGCTCCTTATACGCCCATGCGCGTCCAATGGCGATCTTCCGACGTTTGCAGTAGGCTCACAGTACGATCCCACTTGTGTGTGTGTGTGTGCTGTGCCACACACACACAAATGGTATGTGCCCTCGTCAAGCGGGGAAAGCGGACTGATGACTGGCGGTCGCAGCGGGGTCTATTTATGCTCGCCGCGCGGACGCATCGAACGTTTCGAGAACGAGTACTGCGGACGTCATAAGGGCGTAACGCGAGCGCGCTTGGTCGCGTAGAGCGCCGTGGGAGCGCCGTGGGAGCGCGATGGGTCGCAGCAGGAGCGCCGTGAGCGCGATGGCAGCGTAATAAAATCTCCGTTGTTTGACATTTTCAGAAATTTTCGGACAGTTTTCCGCGATCGTAATGCGTTTTGCAAAAAATTTAAGCGCACAGCGAGCTCCGTCCCGTCGCAATAGAGTGTGACAGGGCTATTAAGTGTACACCTTCTAGAGCGAACAACGAATGTTTTTCTGACACAGCCCTTTATAAAGGATGCCTTAGAGTGACAATCCACGTGTTTCACCAACACCTGTCAATGCACGTGCAGAATTCAAGGTTTAACTTCACTGTGGTTGCGTTTGTGCGAATGTTTAGTATGGACGCCAAACTGTATGACATTACACCACCTGGACTCATTACATCATGTTACCATCATCTTTTCTAACATGCGAATGGTTACTATTCTAAAATTTCGTTTTTTCGGAACTTGCGTTTCTTTTGTTGTTCAGTATATGTTCCCACACACGTTTTATGTTACCCACTGCATACCTTTTTACACAAATAATTTTGACAGTATAAATGATTGGGGTTCCGGATGTTTACCTCCGAAACATGACTAGCCAGATCTTCTGCTTGTATATTTTCCGGCTGCTCAAATTGTGTTGGTCTAAGCATTAACACTGTTTACCTTAATGCAAATAATTTCAGTGGGATTGAGGTTGAACGTGTCCAGCTGAAATCTACACTCGTCTTTGATATCGCGTGTGTTGTTATTCTAAATCGACAACCTATCATTTCCACTTCACAGTGAAGCGCAAGGGACGTGAATTCGAACTCCTGAATATTGTAATGTTTTAAAAGATAACAACTCACCTTCACTTGAGACATTTAAGGCGTGTGATATCACTGCATAGACATATCACACTTCCTATAGGACAAGTTCCGGTGCATTTCACTAGGCACAGCAATTCTTTAAGGTTATATGACCAGGGGCCGATTTCACAAAGAGCTAAGATTGATCTTAACTGTGTATCAATCTTAATTGCTTAGCAAAGTGTGATGTCACAATACAAATCACTATGGTAATACTAACAACTCATCTTAAGATGAATCTTAGTGCTTTGTGAAATCGAGCCCAGTATATACAGATTAATTTTTATCATTTCAAATGTTCATTCACTTTTAGAAAAATATCTGTATCATGTATATTTTATGAGAATGAAGAATGATTTTAGGCCTATCCGCTCCGTGTGCAGCACCTGTTCATGAGTGTGCCACACCTGTCCATTTACATTGACAAATGTTAAAGAAGGACTCATAAGCAAATATCAATAACTGATAGTTTCCCTATTTTTTATTATCTAGAAAAGTCTCCAGCCTATATATATAGACCTTTATCATGCTGCCACCATATTTGTCATGTTCCCTGTATGTAACAGCAACCATAAATACTGATCCTCATTATACAAAAAGGAGCCAGACTATGTTTTCCTTCCAACCTCGGTTTGGTTACATTGATTTAAATGAGAGAAAATCAAGACGGCTGCACAATGATAAATGTCTATAGGCCGACTGGGGTATAAAAACAAAATGGCCTCTTTCACGTTCACACGTACAGCAGCTCACATATTCTTGGTGTTATTTACACAAAGTCTGACTGACATTAGGGTGATTCTTGTCCAGGGCGACATCAGAAAGGCGACATTTAAACATCAGAGGGTAATTTGTTTTACTTCGCTTACAATGTACATGTACGTACATTGTGCAACACTGCGCCTCAGGCTTTTCTGAATTTGAAATAATAGGCGTTCGAAGAAAATGACTACATTTACAATATTTACCATGAATTTAGATAATTATGTTTGACATAACCTCCCTAAATATGAGTAAAGATAAATTATTAGGAGCCCCATTTTAATTGTTGCCTGGGATCGAGAGTTCCCCAGAATTATTAAGTACAGTCACATAAAGATTATTAACCGTCAATGAGGTTTTTACATAATCAATACTTGGAGACTGGGTGCACCTTCACCGCTAGAGGGCTACAATTTTCACGAAGCCGATTGAAAATCACTTAAGAAAAAAATTCAGCCCAAAAAGTGATCACGTGCACGCTTGTGATGATACCATGTACCGCAGCCCCCGTAGGCTGGTAATTTGGTAATGCGAACGCACCACACTGCGGGACGAGAACTGCATTTACCATGAGTAAATAATTGTTCATGATCATTTCTATCTGCTAAATTCTATTTCCACTGTTTTTCTAACCACTTCGCCACGGTATTCTAACCACTCGGCCACGGTATTCTAACCACTCGACCACGGTATTCTAACCACTCGACCACGGTATTCTAACCACTCGACCACGGTATTCTAACCACTTCGCCACGGTATTCTAACCACTCGGCCACGGTATTCTAACCACTTCGCCACGGTATTCTAACCACTCGGCCACGGAATTCTAACCACTCGACCACGGTATTATCATTATTCGGCCACGGTATTCTAACCACTTTGCCACGGTATTCTAACCACTCGGCCACGGCATTCTAACTACTCGACCACGGTATTATCATTATTCGGCCACGGTATTCTAACCACTTGGCCACGGAATTCTAACCACTCGACCACGGTATTATCATTATTCGGCCACGGTATTCTAACCACTTGGCCACGGAATTCTAACCACTCGACCACGGTATTATCATTATTCGACCACGGTATTCTCACCACTCAGCCACGGTATTCTAACCACTCAGACACGGTATCTCACTGTATTAGACACTGTAAGCTACATAATGAAAATAACAGCGGGCTCCAGCATTGTCATATATAACTGACTCTGGCAAAACCCTAAACTTGAACCCAATTTTCAAAAGTGAGATTTTAGTATAGTTTGATTCTCTAGATTTTCCTCTTTCATTTGATACCAGATTTGTAGAAATTAGAAGAACAAAATTCTACAAATCTGGTATCAAATGAAAGAGGAAAATCTAGAGAATCAAACTATACCAAAATCTTACTTTTGAAAATTGGGTCCAAGTTTAGGATTTTGCCAGAGTCAGTTACATGTTGTAGCCATCCGAAATCACATGCATAACCGCTATTTACGGTGAGCTTGTTTGCGTGGACTTTATGATGCATATAGCTATATACACGTCATTGCAATTGAAGTTGCAAACAGTCGCTTCGACTCCATCTAATAATTCATATGATCATTGGCCAAAACCACAAGATATAGACATCGGCCTTAATGAAATATCATGTTTGATGAACGAACTTACTACCCACCCCAACCACAACAAAAAACATCATAGTTCGTCGTTTAACGTCGACAGAAACCCACAAGTGCATTTTCAGAGCAATCACAATGTAACTCAAGGACAAGTAGGCCCTACGTATCCTTATCGACGTTTTGATGAACAATTCGGCTTTGGTTTGAGCTTCCTTCCATGCCTTACTTGGAAAGTTAATAACAATGGCTGCTCCAGAAAAATAATATTAGGCCTATATAGGCCTATTCTATTGATTCCCTAGAGCCTAAACCTGCTTTATGAAATAGATCTATACATCTCCTGCAAAGATGTTGGCGATTCATTCAATTATTGTGGCATTACACCAGCTTATAAGTCTACTTGTTTCCAGCTTTCGATAACTAGCATCCCCTCACACACACACACACCCACCACAAGAGTTTAAAGATGCACAGTTGTCGCTCTGAAAGAGGTTAGCTCGACATGTCAGTGCTTATCAATCTCTGCTGATACAGATTAATAGTAACCCAACTCATCATCTGTGACACTGTCGAAACACTACTGACCAGAAATTCAATGACAAAGGAATTCTTATTTTAGCGATTTTTCCCGGTCTCAATTTGCCGAAATTAAAACCTGTGTTTGTAGGAGAATTTGTTATTTAATAGATTTGTGCCGGATGTCCTTTCACAATACTTACGCGCACCAGAATGCATATTCTATGCCAAAGACGAAAACCTGGGTAATTTCTAAAGACAACCCTTTTTTGAACTGTTTTATTTTTAAACCAAATTTATAAACGTTTTTTTATTTGAAATTACCCACATTCCTCTCCTGGTGAAAACTACGCCGCCAGTACATTGCATGATCTAATCACTGCACATCGTAGCCCTGTATCGGTGAAAAATATTCCTGTACTCCAATTCTGAGTACTTCGCGGCGCCATTTATAGTGTACCAAGTTCACATAATTTAGGCATATGTATACGATATAGAAATAGGCTAACTTTAATACATTTAGTGAAAACTCTTCTCTGGCAACCGTTTAAATATCACTGTACGGTAACTTATGGAGTCAACTGCGCACTTTAACAACATATTTTTAAGCTGCAGCATGTCTGAAGGGCGCCCTCAGCAAATCACGCACGGAGCGGATATAGCTGTGGTATTTGCCAGTTATACCATAGAGCAATACAGAGCAACACAAATGCAAATGAGCCCCGATACCCACCCACTGCACTCTAATTCTGCCTGTTTTGGAACAGCTGCTCACAGGGGGTGAGATTGCCTATTCTTTCATAAATAATATAAATAATAAACAAGAGAATGCCGCGAGAACTACGCAGTCAAAACTTAAAGGGCCTATGAGAAGTAATTTTATGTAGAAACATATTTTAGCAAATATCCATGCCTCTGGACAGTTTAAACCAAACGGAGGCTCTTGTTGACGTTAAGTGAAGATTGAGTATACTGTTAACATTTTTACAAATGATCATGCTTATCTTTGTCACATGAGGGCGCTGTTTTGTGAGAACAAACCAGGAAATCAGTGTCATAGCAGCACTGAAATTGTACCAAGTTAAACCTCAAATAAGCATTGCCTGAGAAAAAAGTTTACTGACTGGTCATCAAACACTCAGTTAACAAGACAAAACAATAAAAACAATTAAGAGAACAGACTTTATTTATGCACAAATCAACCATGATGTTGCATCTGATCCCGCTGTGACATCACAGATTTGCTCATAAATATGCAAATCTCATTAGCATATAGGCTTTACCAAAATATATTTAAAAAAAACACAAATCGGCAATTAAAAAGATAGAAAAGAATAGCTGTGCATAATGCTTTCATGTAAAACGAATCTGCTTTCCAAGGTCTTCTAAGCGTGTGTGTGCTATCAAACAGCGATTTGAGTGATCTTCCCAGCAGCAATGCGGGGGAACAAAACTACTTGGAATGTTACACATCGTTTCACACTGGAGAGGATGAACAAATATATAGGAGATTTTCACCGGATCGATGTTTTCGTCGAGTCCCCAACTTCAAAAAAGACAAATTAAAACTGCTATTGTAACGGTCTAATTGGTTTTACCTCTATGCAGAAAACTATCCGTGATAGTATTACGCTTGTTTAAATGTTTGTACTGATTATATAAGCCGACATACTGTATTGTAAGGAGGCTTTCATGCACCCTTATATAATATTAGTTTTAGGGTAATGCTGATGCTACTCGATTTTCTTTATTCTGCAAAAGGCTTCAGTTGTGAAATAACTCCGCGGCGAACTGACCTCATTTGTATTCTTTAAAGTGTTTGTTAATTTAATTTACAATCATTTGTTTGTTTTTGAAATAGGCTCGATCTAATTAGAATGATTCTCTAGCATACTGTATTAATTAACAATAATTTTTCAGAAAAGGTTTTCAAGTTGAAGGCTATGCCTTGTCGAATAAATTACGAAAATACGTCGTCGAAGTGGAAACACAAAATAGGTAATTTAAATTGTTATGTTTATAAGTCGAAGAGAATAATTGTGACATAAAATTGGCATAGGTGGGGTACCATACCTGTAGCAACTTGATAGGCAAAGTCTTTCACGTACGTCCTAATTATAATGGATTATACAACACAAAGTCTGGCAAGAGTTTAAAGGGACAGTATCGTCACGATCAGAGCAGACTTTCAACAGGGAATGGAATCGGTGTCCTAGTTTAAAAAGAACACAATGACTGAAATTTACTGCCTCGTTTATGCAGCAGCAAAGGTAATATGACCTTATCTAAGGAGTATTATTTTCAGTAAAACTAGAACTCCGATTCCATGTCCTGTTGATCGTGACCATATTGTCCCTAAGTACAAAAAAAAACTTTTAAGCAAATAACATTTCTAGACAACTCGAAATGGAATGTGCTTATCGGCGCTTTGTCATAAAGCCGTCTGCCTATATACAAAATATTGCTTTACCCTTATAAGGCCTTATCAAAATCTGGAATGATCCGATGAAATCTTGAATTTGAAACTTAACCCAAAGAAAGGATATCCATTCAGTATTTATTTAACCATCTTTGTTTTTGCGTAACATGAACATATAAACCATGTTGATGCATGAATGCAACGAGCAATTGTTCAGATATTAATAGCATTGTGTTTACCTTCAAGCCGCTGTCCTATCAATGGTATAACCAGAGATTATATACGGTAAAATTACAACCCCCAAAATCAGGCGATATTCAAAATAAGACTGTATGAAGTGTTTCCTTTGCCGCGATAGAGGAAAACAATTCTGAAGAAGAATTGTGCCGGACATGTAGATAAAGGAAAGAGATTACAACATGATGATAAGATCGAATCGTCCAGTCAAAATGCCCAGTGATCTGCTTCCAAATTAGTCTTGTAATGTTTAATAAAAACGGTTTTTTATTTGGGCGAATGGGGGATTTTTTTTTCATTTCCTGTCGGCGAAGCAAACGTGATATGCTTTGACTTCTGGCAGATAATCGGCGCGCTGATCGGGGTGAAAGTGATGTCTTGATTTTCATCTTGTCTGCCGGGCACGCCCCAATTCAGCTGATCCCAAACGCTTGGATGGTTTACAATTAAACTCATCTTTATTTCTACACCGAGAAAACAACAAGTTCTGGACAATGTACACGCCCCATAGCTTACAACAATAATTTTCATATTTTGTTTACGATGACGATCAAAATGCAACGTGTATTGGATGCCTGTATTTAGTTTAATGGCAGGTGCAAAACAAATAGAATGTGGAACCTTAAAGGTTTGTTTTTATTAACGTCACAGGGGGATCAAGAAAGTCGACGACATTACTCTCCAAATAATGATAGTTTAAATTCACTCTAATACCGTTTGAAACGAGGGACACATTTGACGCAGTTTGTCCCTACATGCAGTCGGTTGGTTATAGAATGAAATTCAATCTAAAAGAAACGACTGTTCAGGGTCGGATTTTGAAATTGATTCCCTCCTGATTCCCTACTGATTCCGATCTGCCCCATCCTTTTTTAATAAACGAATGTTTTCCCTAAAGGCATCATTTGGAAAAACTTAGCAAAATTTCCTTCAAAGGCGAGGCAGGTCTTTACCTATGGTGGCCCTGAAGGGACATCACAAATCACAAATATCTTCACAAATATTTGTGATGTCGCCAAAAAAATCACAAAAAAATCACAAATATCTTCGCAAATATTTGTGATGTCGCAAAAAAAATCACATACCTAATCACATATTTGGCATAGTTTTTGGACACATTGCATCAAGGCCCTCTAGATTGTTGATGAATAATACGTGTAGGAAGCATTCGCGAATGGTTCGTTAAAACTATGCCAAAAATGTGATTAGGTATGTGATTATTTTGCGAAGATATTTGTGATTTTTTTCGCGACATTACAAATATTTGCGAAGATAGGCCTATTTGTGATTTTTTTTTTCGTGACATCACAAATTATTAGCGAAGATATTTGTGATTTGTGATGTCCCTTCAGGGCCACGATATTTTTACCTGAGATTTACTTTTAATAAAAGTTGGTGCTTAATTTATTATGTCGTTGATAAACATAGATGTTGAATTCAGAACAATAATTATTTGATCATATTTTAAAGCTTCTATAATACACTGTTGGAGATCTTGAAAACATACACATTATCACAGAATGAATAGAAATGATTTGAATGCATTCTCGTTAACGACACAATCAAATAAGCTGAACTGTCAAATATTGAATTTTATACATATATATCTTGATTCTTTTAAAGTATGGATGCAGGCATTTTACCGAGGCCTACTTTGTATATTGGCTCAAAGTTGTTTCAGATTTTCAGATTTTCGAATTCATTCCAATAAGGAATTTTGGAAAGAGTATATTCTTTTCGAAAAAACAAACAAGTTTTAAATTAACATTCGACCACTGAGTTATTGTTATCATGTTTTTTTTCTTTATAAATAAATGAGCCAGTGGCTGAATAATAACGAAATTAATGCATCAGCCAAGGCAGTATAACGATCTTACAGGTAAGGCTGTGCCAGGTACCCGGGTATCCGGATACCCAACCGAAAATGTAATTACCCGGTTCCATTTTTCGGTTCCAATTACCCGTTAAAGACTTTTTAAAATTCCGACTGAACATTTTAAGCCACACAAAATAATAAAAGTCTCTGATTTTTTGCTAACAAAATGAAGAAAACTTGTATGAAGGCTTTAGAAGTAACATTTGCCGACAACCATTCACATACCTGCTGGCTTTTGTTTGAAACTTGTATTCACATTGGTTATTTTATAACATTCGGGAGTATTTGTGTAGTTTACAAAATTGTTTACGGGTACCCGGGTATCCGAAGATTTCAAATTTCGGGTATCCGGTTCCCGAAATAACCGAAAACGCACAGTCTTACTTACAGGCCAGCGCGCGCTCACGGGATATACTTTTCAGTCACTGAGTTCATCTATGAGATTACCAATATGAGGGTGATGTGCTCGTAACCTCCACCTCTTCTTTAAATAGGTTTTTGTTTAAATCTCTTTTAAAAGGACTTTCACTTTTTAACTTTGTATTGTTTTCTTGTAGGGAGCTTTGGGACCTGTGCAAAAGGCGATATGTAAATGCTTTATTATTATTATTTTTTATCATTATTATCTAAAACTAATTCTAAAATTAGGGATACCGATTCCATGCCCTGTCGAAAGGCTGCTCTGATCGTGACGATATTGTCCCTTTAAATTATCGCATATAATTTCTTGACCGACGTGTAACACAGAAGACGTTTGATTGATTTTCGTCAGGCATATTGAGAAGGACTTTCAAAACTCTTGTATATATAGGCCTACTATTTCTGTTTTGAGAGATCAGCGTGATATCAACATATGGTGGACTTACACTCACCAACCAATTGTGCCAGTTTGGCGGTGAATTAAGTTTGAAGCTTATAGGATTACAGTGCGAGAATTGGTATGGGCCCCACACTGTGTACAACACGTCGGACAAGAAATGATTATTTTGTAGGACGTCCTTCATTGCTTTAATAATAAAACAACCTTTTTGGAAGATGTTTCGTTTCAATCACGTCTTCCTTCCTTTAAGCTAGAATGACCAAACGAAACTGGGTCTCTTAGAGAGAGTGTATACACCGTTGGTAATTAAACGATAACAACATTACTGAATAGCCTAAACCTTGATATGAAGTTGGTGATGGTTATCATGAGAAATTATTCCATCTGACATTATTTTGAGAAAACGTGAAATGTAAAACACATTTGAAATGGATCATGGCTGTGATCCATTTTCCACATTAATGTAATGAATGCGCAGCAATTTGATTGCATTTTCTCCTAAGTGACACACATGGAATGAGCTGAAACAGGTTGTAAGACTTGTAGCTTTGCATGGTGAAAAGGATAAGTAAAGACTGTTTGCAGTGACACCATGTAAAATTTTTCTTTTGATTAGTAGGCCTAAATAGTTCTGAAAAGAACCGGTTGGTTACAACTCGACGTTTTGGGAGTATACTGATCGTAACCACAATGAGTTGTATAACCAACCGGTTCTTTTCAGAACTATTTACTACACAAACGGTGTCACCGCAAACAGTCTTCACTTTTCACATATTGTTTTTTGTGTATACACCTCGGTTGATTCTAGTAAAGTACCGGTGTGGATGAATTTACAGACATTTTGCCAATGGTGTGTAACCCTCTAAATCTAGAATGACCTATTTTATTCTCTAATTGTTATGCATAGTGTGGTCGTCTCGTACGTCTTTGTTGTTTATATAGCAACGAGGCCTGTGAACAGACCGTCTCACCGATTGCAATTCGAAGGGCAACCTAAGGGGGGTGGGTCATTAGCCCTGTCACCACCCCCAAAAATAAATAAGAAAGAAAGAAAGAAAGAAAGAAAGAAAGAAAGAAAGAAAGAAAGAAAGAAAGAAAGAAAGAAAGAAAGAAAGAAAGAAAGAAAGAAATAAAGAAATAAAGAAATAAAGAAATAAAGAAATAACTGCTTCCATGCCGTATATCTTCTTCTGTCGTTATACGAGGCCATTATTTTCAAACTCAATATTTTGATCTTCTGTATATCTCTTGTCGCAACATCACTTCAAGGACTTGAAGATTCGTTTGAGAATACGCTCTTATTACAAGGTGATAACTGGCTCTTCGATTGATGTACATTACACATAAGGCATGACATGTGAGCAACTCTTACTCAGTCATTGTTGTGATTGTAAAAGAGAATGAACAGTATTGGTGTTGGAAAAACTGCTATTACGAATATTACGAATATGCATAGCCTACTAACTTTGAATCAAGATAAAGATTAAACAACCACATTGTGAAAGTGTTCAGCTTATTGCGAAAATCTTGAAAATGCATTGCGATTTGTTGTGGTCATTCTAAATGTGAAATTAAGGAAATAATTCTTATTCCAATTAACTTATTAATAAAAATGTTACTTCAGAAAATATTGATTTCATCATCCGCTTCGCACCAAATAGGCCTTAGTTTTTAATTAGATTTCGTCATATGTTAAATAATTACCATATACCTTTAACAACATACTTCTAGTGAAGAACTATGCAGCGTGGAATTCAAGCTCATATAAAGGCTTATGGATCATGGGCAAACATTCTGCCAAAAAAATTCACGATAAAATTTGACCTTCGTGGATATTAAAAACAATTTGCAGCGGTTAAAAATGTCAATAAAATCCATTTATTCTCGGGAATTACCGCCGGCGCATTACAGAATTCCGATGGCATTATACCGCAATTATATCGTAATTACTTTTGACAATTTTCATAGACCAGCTATCCTGATTTTCTCCCATAAGCATCCACATGGCCAAACTGAGGCTGTGAAAATAGTCTGGTTCTTTTTTTTATGTATTGAGATTCAGCGCTGATCATATCCGCAGGCTATATTTTCTACAACATACTTCGTCAATGGCTTCGAATTTGACTTGAATCATTAATTCACCGCCAAATGCGAATGGAATGGTAGTCTGGTAGAACGCTCGCCTTTGTGAACATTTGTATTGATTTTTGTACTATTTTTTGTATTAATATTAATTAATTAATTTATTTATTTATTTTTAATTCAGAAGCAAAGCCTTTCTGTATAATATAATTCACGGCTGTGGAGGATTGTTTTAAAGGAAAATAAAGTCCAAAATTCATTGAAGAATACAAATGCATACAGGTGAGTGCACAGTGGACGAAGTACACAGAAATTGCAGAAAAAAATCGCTGGTCGCAGCATGCAGGAAGAAGGTTTATTGTATTTGGTTGGTGCAACTGCGTTTCTATAGCACTGTGCGTGCCTCACACTTAACCAATCAGCACGGTTTAACTGCTTTACATGTTGTATAGGCCTAAATAACATTTGATTGTTGCTGCTACTGGTGCGAAGCATCTAGGGCATAAGACAAGATCACTTATACCAGAGGCAAATGTCAAGACGCCAAATTCAAGTTGGGGAATGGTGATGGAAAACGATTAGGCCAAGGCCTACTTCTTCAAGCGATGACAGTCAGTGAATGCTATAATTGAGGACAGATTGACCATCAGAACACTTGCTCGAACCACTAATAACAGAACATTGCCACCCGCCTATGCTTGGATAGGTATTACTTGTCGTATTAACACCGATATCTTTTCCAGGGCAGCTGCGCCTGTATGGACGGCGTGTATTAAAATTTCCAAGATTAATTTCTCCAAACCGGGTCTTATAACGCTTGGATCTGCTCTTAACCTCATTGTCGACCGTAGATGAACTGATCAAGAGAATTAGCTGGGAAATATCACAAGGGGAAATCAGTGTTTAAGTAATCATTCCCCGAAGTGTTTGGTGTTATGTGTGCACACAGGACGCCGTGCGATTTCCCGCCGTTTGAATCGAAGCTTTCCCCAGCACGTGTCCCGATCACGTTCCCGATATGCAATGAGGACGAGCTGCGGGTGCGAATCAAGACATTAGCAACGGGGCTATTTCCATTAATCAAACGTGGTAATGTGACGAAGTAGGAGGCAATCGAAGCTCGAGCTGTTTAAATGAATGTTATTTAGCAGGATTTTGGTCCTGTTTATGGAGTAGAAACACTCAGTGGCCTAACGGTAACAGCATACACCATTTCACATGGAGAATATGCGTGTGTAAGCCTATAGCGAGTCGAGTCATGTTTCAATTTCAAAGTTAAAACAAGAAAAAACGATAAATGCGTCGCTCTATATCTCTTCGTTGCTACCTGAAACGTTTAATAATTCTACGCTCTTAAGAAATAGAATGGGATGATTACCATCAATAATGATCAGACACTGACGTGTGAATGTAAACAGATTCACATTATGATTTGCACATATGGGATAGGCTAATTGGCAGAAAAAAGTACAGGCGAACGTAGATTTGTGATAAAATTAAATTGGGCTGAAGTGATCTGTTAGTTTTTTCAACATGACATATCTTATTATTACTACAGCATTGCCAAATAATGATCCAAGTTTTACTTAAAATCAACTTACCATGAAGTTCAGATTGTCATCAAACACTGCCCTTGAAATTGTGCTTTCGTTTTTAAAAATAGTCAAATAGGCTATATATAGTTCCCAGACAATTTACGTCTGGATGTTTTATACATCAGTGTTATTTGAAGATTATTAACTATTGATTGAGATCAAAGCAAATTAATACGTCGGGTTGTCATAAGCGAGTCAAATGCAACATATTTGGCTTCGGGTTATAAGTCCTTAATTTTTTTATATAATAAATAATGAATAAAGACATGATATTATAGAAACCAGCTGGTAATAGTTTCAGCTTTACAGAGATCTGGAATGTTCTGAGAATGAGATTGAGTTTGTATTATTAATACCACTCTTACAGTTACAAAACTGGACGCATAGCATTTGCCTACAAGTAGATAGCATACAGAAATAATATTCTGTGATATGACATGCATTCCACTGAATATATTTCACAGTCATATTTCAAAAATGTTTAACATGGCCTTGTTATTTTTGTTTTTACTAAAAACCAAATAGAGAATTAGCTATTGCAAACTGCTTAGCACCCAAAGGACCTGTAGTATAAATGCAAAATAGTACCGGTAGTTATTGGCCTTACGTTTCAAACCTAGCAGGTTCTTTCTCAAAGGCAAAATGGACGATATACAAACATGCACATAGTTAAACACTCTGTGTTTAAGTATTTGTGCATGTTTGTCAGTGCTGTCCATTTTGCTGAAAACCATCATATTATTGGTAATGTTGGCAAAACCTCTTCCAAAGTTATCCTTCCTTTGAATCAAGATATATATTTAACGACCAGCTTATTATGTTGTGTTGTGTTATTGTGTTGCCTATCTAATAGCAAATAATAAAAATGCATTCGGATTTTCATATTCATTCTAAGGTTGAATTTTTGTCTCCACACCTAAAACAGTGCATTGTTTGATGTTTGAGGCCGTCATCAAAGTATAGTTTTATGTAAACCTCGGACTTTGAGATTACCAATTAGCTTTGCATCGTGAAGAGAAGGTAACTAGAGGTTACAATCAGGAGAATGCCGGACTCTGGGAAACCCTGCTGCTATAAGTCGGCTGCTGGAGGATCACGCAATGATTGGACGCTGGAGGATTAGTGCGTTGAAGCGTGCAGGCGGGAGGGAAACTGGTGGGACTAGCATCATAGGAGTGGGGAGAGGAGTGTGTGCTCACTGAACTGAATCACAGGCACAGGGGGAGGGAGGGTGATTGACTTAGGATGTAGGGGATCCATCAGTCTGGTGGGAGACTACGGTTGTTGCACATTAAATTTGCCTATTATGACACGTGCTTCATCACGTGACGTATCTTGTACTTTTGCGAAACTGTAACTAATAGTGGCGATTCCTTACTGTCGAGTGTGTAGCCGAGTTTGATATTACCAAATATAATTTCATCCCGGCCCCTGGGTGCAAGGAAGACTATTGACGACCATCATATGAGGCCTTACCCGTTATGTTTGATCATAACTCATATTATTGGACTACTGGGTTGTACACGTTTGGGAGAGTTGACAATATAAAGCAAATCTAGTTTATTGCAGCGGTGGTAATGTGACGAAGTAGGAGGCAATCGAAGCTCGAGCTGTTTAAATGAATGTTATTTAGCAGGATTTTGGTCCTGTTTATGCAGTAGAAACACTCAGTGGCCTAACGGTAACAGCATACACCATTTCACATGGAGAATATTGCGTGTGTATAGTGAGTCAAGTCCATATTTCAATTTCAAGTTAAAACAAGAAAAAACGATAAATGCGTCGCTCTATATCTCTTCGTTGCTAACTGAAATGTTTAATAATTCTACGCTCTTAAGAAATAGAATGGGATGATTACCATCAATAATGATCAGACACTGATGTGTGGATGTAAAAAGATTCACATTATGATTTGCACATCTGGGATAATTGGCAGAAAAAAGTACAGGCGAACGTAGATTTGTGATAAAATTAAATTGGGCTGAAGTGACATATCTTATTATTACTACAGCATTGCCAAATAATGATCCAAGTTTTACTTAAAATCAACTTGCCATGAAGTTCAGATTGTCATCAAACACTGCCCTTGAAATTGTGCTTTCGTTTTTAAAAATAGTCAAATAGGCTATATATAGTTCCCAGACAATTTACGTCTGGATGTTTTATATATCAGTGTTATTTGAAGATTATTAACTATTGATTGAGATCAAAGCAAATTAATACGTCGGGTTGTCATAAGCGAGTCAAATGCAACATATTTGGCTTCGGGTTATAAGTCCTTAATTTTGTTATACTATAAATAATGAATAAAGACATGATGTTATAGAAACCAGCTGGTAATAGTTTCAGCTTTACAGAGATCTGGAATGTTCTGAGAATGAGATTGAGTTTTTATTATTAATACCACTCTTACAGTTACAAAACTGCACGCATAGCATTTGCCTACAAGTAGATATTATCACCACGCTACAATAAGGGAAAATACATTAATTTCACGGATGTATAACTTGGTAACATTATATTAGAGTTCTGGTGTTTCTAGATTTGATAAAATATAAGTGGGCGTTACGTAAGTCCAAAGTATAGCTATTTCAGCCACCTTGCACATTCCTTACTGGTGAGCACCACATTCTAAGTGGTGATGACCTCAGCAGTGTAGGCTCTGGTCAGGGTGTGTGTATGTCCAAATATGGATGACCACTCTACATCGATTTTCTTAGGACAGCCTCTCTTTCTCAAACCAACCAAACATATTATTGTATTGTCTAATTATTCAAAATAAGGTTATGATCTTATAAGAAAGTGTTCATAGATTGTGCATATAAACCTTGTGGATTCTTAGTGAGAGCAGAGAATGCCTTCACCATCCGACATGTATTAAACCGTATCATCAACCGTAAATTCCGTCTCAACTCGTATCTTTGCTTCGTCTGTACTGCAAGACACTTAATCATAATTGCTTCTCTCCACCCAGAGGTTAAATGGGTACCTGTGAAGGCAGAGTTGGTTTGCTTTATATGCGCTAGAAATGGCAGCAATTGAGCTGTATACTCCCCAGGGAGCTGAGATGGTTTCAGGAATGATTTATGAATGATTCAGGAATGAGCCTTATGAGCAGGGATAATAATATAATGCGCCTTGAGCACCACTTAGTTGGTGGATACGTGCGCTATATAAATCCACACATTATTATTATTATTATTATTATTATATATATATATATATATATATATATATATATATATATACATAACAACAAAAGAAACGTCACCCCTAAAAATATTTATTATTTTCATTTTATAATTAATATAATTTGTTTAATGAAGAATATTATGAGTATGGAGTGTAACACGAACACAATGTGGCAAATTTGGTTGACCTCAAAATTCGTCATGCATGACGTCTGAGGACACATAAGCTAAACACGTTCTCAGACTTATCAAAATTTAGGGGGTGACGTTTCTTTTGCTGTTATGTGTGTATATATATATATATATATATATATATATATATATATATTCAATTCATTTTATTCATCATGTGACACACATGAAATTTGTTATCCTTTGTACAGCAGTAAACATTTCTTTAAAATATCAATAAAATACACACATTGCACAATAGTAATAAAAACAGAAAACAAAAATGTTTTCTAAATTTACAAAACTTAATAAAAGATTTTATCACCCCGACTAAACTAAATGGAATAGGCAAATTATACAAATTTCAGGAGCCAGATAGACAAAGTATACAAAAATACAGAAACAATGATAAATGGTAAATGGCGAAGGAAAAACAAAAGTACAATAAAAAATTTAAAAACCCATGCGCTACATGCCCCCCCCCCCCCCGAAGGAAAACAAAAGTACAATAAAAACAACACATTAGCTACATGCCCCCCCCCCCCCCCCCATAAAACAGACCTAGGTGCAGACCTATCTCAATATATCTCAATTGCCCTCTAATGATCATGAATGGGACCATTTCCAAGCCATTTCTGACCGGGGCTTGATCCCTGGCTACTCGGCAGATATGGTTTGGCCTCTGACCTGGCCCCATAGAGCAATGGATAATTGGCATAAGTGGACCGCACACCAACATAGGGGCTGGTTAGCTCAGTTGGTAGAGCGCTCGTACGGTAATCGAGAGGTCGCGGGTTCGAGTCCGGCATCAACCAATTTTTTTTGCTCGCTACCCGTTTATAATATTTCAGGTCAGTTTCTCCATATAAATCTACTTTGTGTACAACCACATAAAAGGCTTGTGTCCCGTTAATTATGTGATCCCCGCTACTACCGTTACCCGGGTTGTTTGCATCTGACCGACGCTTGATCCCTGGCTACTGGGCAGATATTGTTTGGCCTCTGACCTGGCCCCATAGAGCAATATATAATTGGCATAAGTGGACCACCCACCAACATAGGGGCTGGTTAGCTCAGTTGGTAGAGCGCTCGTACGGTAATCGAGAGGTCGCGGGTTCGAGTCCGGCATCAGCCAATTTTTCTTTGCTTGCTACCCGTTTATAATATTTCAGGTCAGTTGCTCCCAATAAATCTACTTGTGTACAACCACGTAAAAGGCTGCCACCTCCACTTTTTGTGTGGCTCAATAATCCCTCCTTTACCCTAGCTTTACCACAAGGTTTTTGGAGACAGAGTCTTCTCGAAGGAGTGGTTGAGGAAGCGATATTTTCAAGTGGTCGTGGTCCCACGTGTACACTAAGGCGGGAAAGAAACAAAACATGAATATTTCACATGAACGGGTCAGCTCACTTCTCACAAAAATTATATACCCAGGATTTCTGACGACGACAAGCATGGGTGTACTCCACATGGATCTAACTGAATCTCACACAGCTTTATTTATCTTTCTTTATTCAAATAAAGATACACAGAGTTGAACTTCTACGGGAATATTTTATGCATTTCCCTAACTTTGTTTTGCATAATACTCTCGGCATTCGTCACGGACCGTCTCCAGTATAACCCGAGTGCCGTAAATATGATTTCAGAGTGCTCGGTAACGGTAACATCAGTTTTTATTGGTGAATGTACCAATGACATATATTTGGATTAATGTACTGACAACAAAACTTTCCCTCCCTCGCTACACTATTTTTTATCTTTACATTTTCTTTTCCTTGTTTTAAAGCAACTTATCATTTCCCACGCACATTTATCTTAACCTTCCCGAAATTACTGTTCGTAATATTGACTTATAAAATATTCACTGATACAGTTGACTTGACAAATACCATGAAAACCATTAACATGTCGGATTTACAAGTATAATTATTGAACGTATTTTCGTCCATAAAATATGTACTGTATGGTCTATCGTTCATGTTTTTCGCTATTATAAAAGTATTTTTTTCAGCGGAACATTGCTATTTTACTAAAGGAAATTATATAAAATACTTTTTAATTACATGTTTCCCAAAATAACTGCTATTGTTTAAAGTAAATAATGTGTCACGAAATTATTTTTTTTAAATTATTTTTTCCAGAGGCACTCAATTATAAACCAAGCTTCTAAAACATATCTAGCCTATTTAGGAATTTTCCGGTTAAAACAAGGCAAATATTGCCGGAAATTACCGGTAATATAACACGGGCTGTGCATCTTTAAGTCGCTGCTTTACGTTTAGTTACAGGCGTGTTAGGTCAGTGAAATTGAAAGCTCTTAAAATGTCACTGTTTCAAGATCATTGCTTCAGTAAGGCGCTAGCATTAATCCACTCAATTATCGCCCACACTTGATATCAACGGAACCTAGATATCAGGAATCCACTTCAGTCACATTTTACAAGTCTGTCAGGAATTGTTATTGAGTTCAGCTTGTATTGCGAAAAATATGGCCGATTTAAAATTTCAGAAAAGCATTCATATAACTTTGAATAATTTAGCGGGTAGGCCGTGGATCCTGCTCCCAAAGGTTACAATAAATCTCCGTCAGGGCATGGTAACAGAAAGAGCCACAACTTAAGGTCCTTAATGTCAAAATGTCAATAGAAAATGTATTTACTCAGGTAATTTTGAAGTAAGGCTCAAATCTAATTCATCAGTAATTGTTTTATGATTTGATGTGGCGATCAGAGTACAACATCTAAAAACTGCCCATCAACATGCACAGTGTTGCCTTCCATGGCTGGTACTGATACATGTGACAAATCAGCAGACATTTTGAGTCCACGACTCCCTGCTGCAGAAAGCGCCCTCTTTTTAACATTTTAGACTCAATCTCTACAGGCCACAATGCCCTCCAACCAGGTGCTTATATACGCCTATCATCCCTAGAGGCCTATATGATCTGCAAAGCGGGCCGACGGAAGTCGGTCGCACCATGACTGTATGCACTCTCGTTTTGTCTTGTCGTGCAACGCACCTTCCTCTTAAGCGCGGCTCGCTTGACACTTATTATTCCCATTGATTCGCTCGCGCTGGAAACAAAATAGTGTGCTTAAGTTTTTGCAAATCATGTTTTATACATGTACATCTTATTCAGAAGACTGCTGAGGAGACGCAGGGGATAACTTAACAAAGTCTTCTTGGATACAGCACTGTTCGAACCTGGACTCACCATTATAAAAGACGTGATTTTGTCAATATCACAGCCACACATGTAAATCATCTCAATGTAAGCCTCGAGAGTGACATTGTCCTTTGAAATAAACGTGTGCGCTCGATCGATCCTCAAAATGCCATAGGTAACCTTCAGCGAAAAGGTTTTAACTAATAGCTACCATACCCCAGTACCTTGGCATTAATGTCACAGCTTTTCCCCGGGAACGCTGTGAGCCAATTTCCAAAACCAGTATTATAGGTCTAAGCGTATAACTTGTAAATCCTCCTACTGTAAAATTTTCTGATTGAATTTTAATAGATGGATCACATGGATCACTGCATTATTATGTTGTTCCTCATTTTAGGTTTTTTTGTTCGCAATAAACAAACGTATTTACTAATATTTCTCCTGAAGATCCTTGATTCTGCGTGAAACGATCAGAGCATACTGATCGAAACGTCGAGTTATAACCACTAGTTCTTTTCAAAACTAATTACTACTCAATTGAGAATTTCACATGGCGTCACCGCAGTCTTTACTTACTCATATTTCGGTTGGTTTTTAGTTGAAGCTACAATTTTACATGAAACTTAAGTTGGTATCAAACATCCCTTGAAATATTTCAGGTGCTACCGTTTTAGTAAGACTAGTGAAATTATTTCCAAAATTAATTTCTGTCATCCAAAGACAGGAATTCCATGTTGGAATGAATATGAATTATCTGAATGCATTTTCACTATTTTCTCGTTAACTATTTATAATGAAATAAGCTGAATATTTCATAGGTTGGTTATTATACATATATCTTGATTCTTATAAGGTATGGATACATTTACAGACATAGAAAACAGTCGGTTTCGACATTTTCAAAATGAAAGCGCACCTGCACTGCATTGCCTCAGTCCTATCCGTCTTATCCTCAGTGGAGATCGACCCCGTTGGTGATCCTTCCCATCCAGTTCCTGTTATGGTTCATCCAGTTCACTTTGTGTGGTTGCTGTCTGTTGAGTAGTTTTGCCTTGGAACGTGACAAGAGGCGTGCACACTTTTGCCATGAAAAGTGGCAGAGACCGAGAAGATGTCTTTCCCGCCTTGAAACGTGAGCAGGGATGCTCACCATATTTTGTTCAGGTTTTTAATTTCACACACACACAGCTTAATAAAGTGAATTCAAGCAAAAGTTATGTCTGTTTCCACAAACAATAACTGATGCCAGTCAGTGTATGTATATGCATTCATATTTTATATGGCGTGACACCGTTTTATTTTCGATCGCCTGTGAGATGGTAATTTGTGAATTAGCATGAGATGTAAATGTACAGTTGTCTGAAAGATAAAGCATTAAACGCATTAACATTATTGCCACGCGATATTGATTAATACGCTAGGGAGGAATGATTTGAAGGGAAAAAAATTGGTAAAAAGTCTGAAAATGCATCCATATTTTATAACAATCAAGAGATATAGGACCAGACACCAAACAGTTTCAGCTCATTTAAGTGTCATTAACGATAACATAATTAAAATATATTAAGATGTTTTTGCGTTATTATCTCGTTACCAAGTGTACAACAAATCAGATATTACGACTGCGAATGCAAACTTCGTGTTCATTAAAACATGACATTTTAAAACGGTTCATGGCTAACATTAAGATTTGGGGCAAAACATTGGACATTTCTTTTAAAAAATGAACACCTCAGACAGAAATATTTCAAGGGATGTTTGATACCATCATCAAGACCAAGTCATCAAGACCAACTGTACACCAAGAGGAATAAGTTTGCCAAAAGTACATGCTCTGCATTTAAGATGTGGCAAAAACTTTCCATACATGCCATACATATATATATTATTGGTAAGCCACATCAGCCAGTAAATATCAGAGCCAGCGACAGTGCCACCGGTTACAAGGGGGGAATTTGACCCCAGTTAATTTCATTTCCCTTCAAGTTTCTCCCATGGGTGGAGCCCCAAAACTGAACCACTGCCCCTGAGCAAAGACAATTTAAGCAAAAATAATATATGTGCGCTTTGCATCTCGGCATCGTCATTATAAATATTAGACATACCAGAATTCCACTGGTGTAAAGCCTTATGTCTTGGTAAGTTCATGATTTTCACTGCCAATCAGCAATAATAAGAGTGCCTTAATTTCCATTAAAATTAGTTTCCCCCTAAAAATTTAAGCCTGCCCCCCCCCCCCCAGCTTTTTGGAGCTGGCGCCGCCACTGATCGAAGCAAAACAAACAACAACAGTCAAAGGCGTTTGCTCAGTGACTTGACATACACATTAAATTAAATTGCTCAAGAGAAATACAACTTACCCACTTCCGATCCTTGAGACTGCTAGTCTACCGAATTACACAGTATCACTATTTGCACCTCGACGTGCTACATTATCGAATTCGCGAGAAGCTGAAACAATCTAACATTTGCCAAATGAAGAGAAGTATAGAACTGTCCAATCCCAGAGATTTATTATTATCCTTTAGCGCTGACAATTGACACTCAGTGCTAAGTTAGTTGTCACTTTTACAACAGACGATACGGGGTAGCTGCCAATCTGGATGAAGAAAGATACCTAATAGCCTACACAAAAAACACTTTAGCTACAGTGGTGTACATGCAAGTTTACATGTGTTAACAAGCTCCACGACCGACCGCTGCTCTTGAGTGAAATGTGACGGCGCAAGCGGCAACGAGTTAAAAGTTGCCGTTCACGGCGCATTTGTTTCGCGCACAAGTCACGCACCAAACTCTTTTCCGTCTACTGTAGATAGCAAACCGTATTGTGTGTGCTGTGTGGTATCGCCATCAGCCTCGCTCAGTATGCATATGCGCCTGTAGCCGGAGGTGAAAAACATAGCGTAGGTAGTGACCTAAACCTTTTCTATGTAATCGATTGGTCATTAGTAATGACAGGAAGTGAGAGATTCCTCTATGGCTGGCTCAACCCGATACACCTGCAAGACTCAAGAAGTTTTGTCTAGGAGCTCTTGCCATCTTAAGTATCCCCCTCTTTCTGGGAGGAACGTTCGTGACCCTGTACAAAGTTGGTGTCATATGCAGGGCTTGTGTCAAGCGTGCAACGCACTGTATGAAGCCTGGGCCTTCGTCGGTTGAGTGATCGATCGATACCTGGACAATGTGATACACGGGGGTTGCTTTGTGTTTCAGTAAAAGAAGTCCACTTCATAACAGTCTACCCTGGATGATAATGTATGGTAATTTAATCGGAAACATTCTCACTTTAGTTTACTCAGTCAAGTCATATGCAACTGACAATTTGTGGCACGTGAGCTTCTCTCAAACAAGCAGAATAGCTGAAATAAAATTAAGTAAGACTTGCAGCTGAAATAAAATTAGAGAGCAAAATATTGTTTAAAATGGGAAAACGATTCGTTCAATAATCCAATCAATCAATGGATATTCGTTGGTTAGTCAATCAATCGTCAGTATTAATGTCAGACTATCACTCAATGAATGAATTAATCGTCAATCAGTTAAGTCACTCAATCAGTCAGTAAGCCAGTACACAATCAATCAACCAATCAATTTATATTTCGATTGATCAATAAATCGAACGATCAATAAATCAATCAAGCCAAAATAATTAAAACAAAAAACATCATCAAAAAATATAAGTGGTATTGGAGTTTGGACAGCTCTTTCACACAATTATGATAACTGATTACCCAAAATTTAATATTTTCAATTTGATTTAATGTAAATTCCAAGCAATGAAATAACTGTTGCAATCATGTGTTAAATTAAATATCATTTCATAGGTAAAATAATTTACGGAGAAATTTGAATGCTAGAATTTACGTCTGATATTTTTTAGCTAAGGGGTAAGTTTTTCCCTCAAAGCTTGGGCTTTATTCAAGAATTCTGATTGTTCACATGGTCACGTACTATAATGAAAACCCATGGATTATGTATTCTATTTCTATTTTATGCACACGTACAAAGTACATGTACTCAGCTGCCAGCCGAATGCTTCACTGTAGTTTCAAGGTCTATTGAGCTTAATATTATCAGTGAAGCCGTAATTCGAAGTTGATCTAAAAAGGCCCACACGCGATGCTTATTCCACCGGTAGAGGGAGTAGCATTGCTCTATCGGCAGATGTTCCTAGTCAATAAATTCATCTCTACTATTCTGTTCGATGATGTCTTCAGATGATTTTATCAATTAACGACAGTCTCATAATCAAATGTTCTTACACTGTAGTCGTGTTCGAAAAGCTTAACCGAATCAATTTGTAATGACAAATGGCTTTAGGCATAATTAACTTCGTTAGATTGCGCACTTGACTTTTAAAATTTGCATGAGTGACGCCGTTCGTTGCCATTAGCGAGACCGTGAGTGGCTTGTCCATATTATGGCTACAATAATTACACCACTAGGAACAAAACAAAATGCTTTAACACGAGAGACTGTGATGAGTCGTTAATTAATTTATTGTATACAACCAACTGTGTGACTCACAGTGACTGTACAATATTGATTGCTTATTACATTAAGAAATCCTAATTCAATATAATTAGGTATACTTATTATTTGTAATAGAAAGTAACATAAAATCACTCTTGATTTCTAATAATTCTGAATAATATTATTTCAAATTGTGTAGTGACTTATGTCCAATTCAAACATTCTAGTTGTACTGCAAATGAGTTACTGAGCAACAAAGTACTGTAATTGGTTTATCTTGTATTTATTAATTTCTGTTTTTAAAATTTGGTTGTTGGTAGGATTATATTTTCGCCATAGTCTGGGATCTACCACCATTGGCGTAACAAGGGGTTGGTGCAGTCTGGGGATCAGGTCACTTGAGGCACACTTTTTAATTAATAGGCCCTAATGTTTTGCGTTGGGGCACCCAGGGCAAAAGCCTTAGGTGGGGAGCATATGGTCCCCCGTGTCTCCCCTCCCCCACCCATAGTTACGCCACTGTCTACCACCCACAAAGGGCCGCACGGTGAAGATGATACGAACATTTTATAGCAAATAAAATGCACATTATAGCCTATTTGGTAAACTTTGGTTGTGAAAATAGAGCACACCTCCTCCCTCCAAACTCCCCCATTCCTTCTCTCCTTTTGCCCCCCTTTCCCCATTTCTCTTCCCTGTCTCTCTTCCTCTGTATGTGACTATTTCTCTTTAATTTGCATGTCTTTTTAATAATTGATCTAAGAGTTATTAACGATCATGAGGTCTCGTGTACTTTACCCATTCAGGCTTATCAGAATAATAATTGCGCATATTTTTTGAATGTGTGGTTTCTGCATGAACGATATGAGCTTTTAAAGCTAAAGTTGTGTTGTGCGTTAATGAGTTCAGACACAAAAACACGTTGACATGCAGCGGCGGCACCAGACCTGTTAAACTGGGGGGCAAGAGAGGGGCAAGCTTAAATTTAAGGGGGACAAACATTAATCTTTAATGTAATTTTGTACTGCTGAAAAAGCATTGACTTACCATCAGGGAAAAAATTGGGGGGGGGGACAAATTGGGGGGGGGGGGCAAAGAAAGTAACTGGGGAATTCCCCTTGCCCCCGTAGCGCCGCCGCTGTTGACATGTAAAACAATTAGACACAAAAACGCGTTTATAGGGGATAACACGTTATGAACAAAATAACTCTTTTTACAAATTAACACAAAATGCAAATCATAATGAACGTTTCTTTTATATAGTGTATTTATTAATGTAGGCAAAATTGCTTAAAAAGAGCATACCCTCTCTTTTTAATTAATCAATTAACTTATATCAGACAAGTACCTGTGAATATTTTAGATTATTATGTTGTGTCATGCACGAGAAAATGTGACCCGCTTCATCGAAATGAGGAATGTCCCCCAACACATGTTTCCGTGTAATGGACTTCCAAAGTTCAGAAAACGTGCATGACTGCATTATTACATTATCAATTTATCACACATGAATGAAATAAACCAAAAAATGAATGTTTGGCATCATCAGAATGGTAAAAGCATTGTCTGGTATTGTTGAGGGTGATCAAAATGACAGTAAACACCAGTCAAAAATGCCCCTGTGTGCACATTTGGGTCAACAGTCAAACAGGCAGTTGACTAGTTTTGACCACTATAACTACTTGCCACTGAAGTTCAGCTAAAGTAGGAGGGTTAATGTAGGCCTATAGCTTGATTCAAAGAAAGTAAGTCCATAGAAGCAATTTCGTCAACATTACCAATGTTATACATTCCCTTTAAAGAACATTAGAGTGAGAGTCATACCCCCAGGCTGTAGCGGTATATTATGATAAGCTCCGAAGTACACCATAATCAGTCTGAATTCTGTAGTAACAATCCAACTACTAAAAATCAGTAATTCATAAATGTAATTCCATAGGCCTCAACTATAATTATATGACCGAAACATCACAATCAGTCAGGCTATTATCAGTAAAATTAGGCCTATTAACATACCCGGTGGATTCCCATGTGGTTTGTGCTAATTACAGTATAAAATAAATTACATAGTGAAATGTCACTTTTTGCGTAAACAACGAGAGTGTTTTTGTATTTTTTAATATTTATTCTACAGTGAGGCAGTGTGTACCGTTTGGTATTTTCACAAAGCTACAATTTTAATAGTTTTACATGAACAAAATATTTTGGCAAACAACCCATCAAGTTGTATTTTGTAGGCTATCCCTTTAAAATCACAAAAATCGCAAAACTTTTTTTTTTTTCTGTTGCGGCCCTGGCTAAAGTCCTTTGAATTTGCCTTCGTTATTCCTATAGACTTTAGGCTTATAGAAAATATAAAATTGGAAATTACAAGATTATCAAATGAACAAATAAGTATCTATAATTATCTAATACGTATAGGCCTACATGGTTTAAAGTTGGTACAAGTTTCAATCATTCCGTCTGAAGTGCGTTTTGTCTGACCCAACATTAAAACGTGTAACAGTTATTCGTGTTTTCTCCAAAAACGTATACGCACTCTATTGTGAGGAATTTTTCACAAGTTATGATTGTGATATGATTGTGATAGCAAGCTCATGATCGGGTCAGTTTTAACTGACAATATTACAGACGTCTGAACGATGGTATGGTCAATTCACAAATTTGTTGGTGTTTTAGCTCTCTCCTTTAAACTAAAGGCCACTCATGAATGATTTTTTTTAACTTGAAGGGGTGACGGGAATTTTTGACGACTGTATACTCTACTCCCTCAAGATTTCTCATGGCTACCCTCCCCTCTCCGTTCAGCGATTTCAGTGAAGGTGTTCACAAAATTGTTTGTGTTTTAACCCCCTTCTTTTAATTTAAGGCACCCCCCACCCGGCCCGTGTGAGTAATTGTTTTAATGTTCAAATCGGGGGTGAGGGGAAAAACTCTCCAAAGATTTACCCCCAAATTATCTTTATAATGTGGGTGGATGTATGGCTAGTGTAGGCCTAATATATAAACTAAATTAATGATTATAATTTGTACGATATTCGTCTTTATATTAGTGGCAAAACGCATAAATCGTCCCTTGCCTATAACTTGTCTCTCGTGGCGTTGTTGTAAGCGTGTACAATTCCGTTCCATGGTTTGTACTTGAAGAGGCAGCTTCAGGCATGAATACGAAATCGAAAAAGTGCTTTGCCAATAACTCCCCATGCATAAAACAACAGCAGTCAAGGATGGGAGCGGAATATAATCATCCGTAACAGTTTAACATGCATTTGTTTTCGTCATAATTCGCATTTGATGGATTATGCATGGGCTATAGATGGCTGGATTAAGGCCTAAGAATGGAATTCAGGTTTGTTAAACCAACACCTTCGTATATAAACTTTTTACCAACAAAATTGGTTGTCTTAGAAAATAAGCTTAACCGTTCTTACCAACTTTACAAATTGTAATGCCGCGGTTATGCCCACTGGTCTCTATACTAACTGGATAGGAGATCACGCCAATTGGCTGAAGCTCGTTCGCCATCTTTGTACCCCCAAGGAAGACGGTGCATGCATGACAGCCGGACTGGTTTACTGCTACCCGACCGACGACAATGCCGAGTGCTGCTGAACCAGTTGTTATTGTCTGTATGCTAACATGAAATTTGACTCTTGACCTTTTGGGGGAACCAGCATATGATGGCGGCCGGTTACTTCAACTTTTTATAGGCCAATCAGTGCCCATCTCCTATCCAGTTGGTACAGAGATCAGTGGGTTATGCCACTGTTTAATTAAAAGTCACTCCCGGCATACACCATTCACGACAAAAAAAGGCCAGTTCGCGAAGTGACGAAGCTACAAGCCACTTTGAGTGGTCTTTTCTAAAGGGGGTGTGTTTATTATCCGTGCATTCCATCCAGATTGCCGCGTGCGCCTTGACTAAAGGCTATGGACTAAGTGGTGTAGTGGCGAGGAAGTTGGGCGCCACTGCATGTTTCTACTTTGGCATATTTCCAGTTGGATATGGTTTGAGAATTAGAAGGCTTTGGCAGATCAGAGCTTAATGAAGCTGGGCGGGAATGGACAGGGGACTTGAGACGGCGTTGATGAGGGTGCGTGGTTAATGAGGTTGGCTGGTTTGGGTTTCGGCGGGTCAAGTATACAGTCGCTAATAATGGCCCGTGGAGCTCAGCAAGTGGCGAAATTAAGACTAAGAGGGCACAGGGAAGGGGTACATCCAACCCCAAACCCTGCTCAGAATTCGGGTCCCTAAATAAAGCATAAGGACATGTAGAAAAAGGTCCTTAAATCCCCTGAAAACCCTGGTGTCCCCCCCCCCCATCCCACCCCCCGAAAAAAAATGCCAACCTACTGAGCCAAACCCAGTTACGTGACTATATGGCCAAAAGGTCTTCGGTTTCTGGTCTCCGTGCGTGTCGCCTCAGAGCCGCGCGTCGACATTTTTTATTTTTTATTTTTTTTCTATGAAACTATGTACAATTGCATTGGAATTCTGCCATGCTGTGTTTTAAACGACTTTTCACATAGGGGGTACGTTTGCCCGATTTGTGAAGCCTCTCTTTGCCACCATTTGTATGGGAAATTTGGTCTGGTTACAATAACCGCGTATATCCACGTATTTCACTGGTTGGCAAAAAAAGACCCCCCCCCCAAAAAAAATATATATAAAAAAGAAGGAAACAAAACAAAACAAAACAAAAAAGCGTCACCGCACCGATTTTGAAGCCTATGACCAGAAACCGGAGAATTGTTTGTTGGCGAACTCCTCAATAGTTGAAACCCCCTAAGAGGGCGCTGTTCAATTTATAGACGTAAGTTTTTATTCTGTCCATCGCGCGTGTACGTCTTAGCGCGTCACGCGTGTACGGCTTGCTTTGCAATGTTGATTTTTTCATTGAAACTGTTTTGGGCAATTGTTCGGCCTTTAGGGCGATTCCCACTTTTGTAAATGGAAAAGTTAATTCAAATGTCACATAACCGAAATTAGTTATTTTACTGTACATAATTTTGGGAACAGGGCTTAAATGCTATTTATAACTAACTGATTGAGAAAACTACTCTTGTCATTTTTGTTACACACAATGTGTAATAATAATAATAATAATAATAATAATAATAATAATAATAATAATAATAATAATAATAATAATAATAATAATAATAATAATAATAATAACGTGGACTTATATAGCGCACGTATCCACCAAACTGGTGCATTATATTATTACCCCTGCTCATCAGGCTCATGAATAAATCCTGAAACCATCTCAGCTCCCTGGGGAGTATACAGCTAAATTGCTGCCATTACAGCGCATATAGGGCTAATCAAACACAACAACCAACTCTGCCCTCACAGGTACCCCTGGGTGGAGAGAAGCAATTATGGTAAAGTGTCTTGCTCAAGGACAGAAGCACCCCGGTCATGGCTGGGGATTCGAACCCACATTCTGACGACTCAGCCATCAGAACACAAATCCGATGCTCTAAACCGCTCGACCATGGCACTCCATATATTAGCATAATGTACTCTCGGTTCAATTAAATGCACATTCCATTCTCAAATAAAATGAGGTATAGACCGAACAAGAATAGGTTACATACCGTCTGAAAATACGGGAACAATAACATCTGTGCTCAACACAGTGTATTAATAACTTGCACTTGCGTATCGGATTATACAAACGGATGACGGATAGCTCCCTTCTTTGCCAGATCCAGTATTTATTTGTATACAATTTGATAATATCGATTTTAAAATCGATCAGTCGAATTTGGCTGCTTCGGTACGTAATATTGGTTGAAATTGTGCAGTGGCGTAAATCCATGTCCGAAAGTGGGAGGATGATATTGAAATTTGTTTGCATAATGTTTAACGTCGCTCAACGGGGGATACTCCCACGCCCCCCCCCCAAAAAAATAATATAAATAAATAAAGAAAATTTAAAAATTTAATAAAAAAAACTTCTTTTCTCAGGGGTTGAACCCCTGAACCACCCTCCCGTGGCTACGTCACTGGCGCACAACCAATCAAAATCCCACGGCTATCATAAATATCACACCCAATGGAAAAAGAAACAAACAGACAATAAATATTTAAACAAACTAAGTCCCCCCCCCCCCCTTTTTTTCCACGAATTATTCAATTATTAATATTTTTACCGCATGAAAAATTCTGGGGGATTATCCTATGGGGATTATCCTATGGACCTCCCCGGGCCAAAAAGTGAGGGTATTATATCTCCCCTCCCCCCCCCCCCATCCCCCGGGATTTACGCCCGTGGAAAACTGTAACCTCACTTTCAGAGGCATTTGAGATAATGCACAATCCGACATTTGTGACGGTAGATGGCAGCAAACTTACCAGTCTTATTATTTGTCTTATTCTTTTTAAAGACCTCGTGACTAAACGTATAATAATATGAGAACATTTTTTCTGAGAGTATCAGTTTTAAAAAAAAATTACCATTAGGTTCTGGGGGAAACATTTAAAAAAAAACGCTCCAATCAGTTAATGGAGACTTGAAGTTATTATATTTTATTGATTGGCTTTTGACTGAAACCGTTCAAATTAATTTTATGTTTTTGTCTGCAAATATAAAGAGCGCCCTCTATAATGAGAACAACCTGGTGCCTCTATGTTAAGACACGGGTGAGACGTACGTGAGGTCAGGGTTTCAGGGACCTATGTCTTAGTATTCCCGAAACGAAACGAACGCTGAACTTGTGCATGGCCGGTATAATATACGGATGGCGTGTGGGTACGGGTTTGTGAATTCGGTTTAGCCTAGCTTACGAATGAATTCTGTCTTTTACTATTCATAAATAAGATTTGTCCAGAAGGAAGGACGGGATGTTTATTTGTTAAAAACCAACGGAAGTAATGCATATTTCCCCAAACAAGCCGTCAGTCTTCGCTGGTGCAGCAATGGCAGAGTTGAGAAAATTTAATGTTGGAAACCTGTTAGATTTTTAGTTTTTTGAGTGACGACGGTTAGTCATTTCTTGTGTGCGGGACAAGTCAGTCGGCTGTTTGTTCGCCAGCTGCTGCCGTCTGTGTGAGCCAACGGTGCGGCGTGTGTTTGTTGCCGATGAATCACTCGTGTTTTATCGCCTGCTTCAGCAACCATGGCGTGGCCTGTCATCTTGCCCATGTAATTCTCCTGGCGAAAGAACAAGTGAATTTCTGTCTATTTTGGGGGGCTTGCGACTCACATGTGAGATATTTTGAACAGTCATGACAGTTAGAAATTAATCTTTAGAACTGGATTTTGAAGTTGAATGTTAACTTGACCAGGAAACATATCATCAGATCATTAAAAAATGTCTACAGTAACAGCACTAGAGGAATTTATGTCGCATCCACTGGTGGTGTGGGTAAGTTAAAGTTGTAATTTTCAGAATTTTTAAAGAATGTACTAACTTATACTGAAGAACAGCGGCCACTTGTGTACAAAATGTAATGTTATGCATAGAAATACCTACATGGTTTTAATAGACGACAAAATGGCCAACATTTCACAGAATATTCTCAAAATATTCCTAATGACTAATGTTGTTTTCAAACCTCACTTCAATACATTTTAAAGTTTAAGTCCTCTATCATATTTTGAGAGACAATTGGTGATATTTGATAAAATATACTAGACAGAAAAGTGGCAGCTGAACTGCACTGTGTTCCCTAATTTTACGTAGGATGCTGTGATGTGAATTTGTTGTTAAAAGCACCGATACAATTTAGAATAGATAACTGAGAACAAAAAAAAAGTAGCACATTTTGTTCTTGTTCACTCCAATTTAATTTTTCAGGACGATTGGTAACTTTCATCAAGTTAACTTTTGATAATATTCTGGTAATTTTGTAACTGGGTAATTACCAATTTCATACCTTCCCTTAAAACCCTAACCCCCTAGGTATTCTGGCTAGCTAGGAACCTTCCTGAATCCTCCAAAATCCATCAGTGTACTTTTGGAAACATGTCCTTATCTTCAAAATGCACCATGCATTTTTGTTGATCTTTCATATTCAGCACTTATGGCCTGTACTTCTTGCCAGGTAGTAATTTTGTCCCATTTGAAGAGGTGAAAGTACCAGTTTTCAATAGTGCTAAATTTTTCCCAAAAAGTGCCCCTTGGAGGATTTTGCAGGATTTGGGGTGGTCAGGGTTATGGGGTCCTACTAATTGCCGACCCCTGCCGACATCTACCGACAACTCTTAAAAACCTACCGACGTCTCATTGGGTCCTACTAATTGCCGACCCCTGCCGACTTATTGTTCTCCTTGGTTACCATCACCCTCGTGTATAATGGTACAGTCCATGTCGTATCTCGAGCGCATAAGAGTTGTCGGTAGATGTCGGCAGGGGTCGGCAATTAGTAGGACTGGTATGAAATAATAAAATTTATGCACCCTGCATTCCTGAAATGTCTATAAAAAAGGTTTTTAAATTTTTATTTCACTCTTAAAAATAGTCCTAAAATAAATGTTTTAGACAAATGAACTTTTGTATAATATTTTAAATAAATTTCAAAGCAGCATTTGTAGTTGATTGCTATAAAATGGAGTATTTTTATTTTACAGGTGACGACTTTTAAAGATGGAAGTTTGGATTACATGGATCTGGTAGATGGCATCTTTCTTAACGATGTCATGAATCAGATGTAAGTGAAGGTTACCGTGGTTACATCTTTAAGCAGAGTGACCTGATTGATCATTAGTTTTATTCATCGTTGCACGAATATTCATCAATTTGGACGCTCATTTTAGAAATTTCTGCATTCCTCAATTGTGTCAGTATTGACTGTAACAGAATGATACCGGATCTTGTCCTTGTCTTCAGCTAAATTTTTAACCTTATCTTGTCATCAAATCATTTAAGTATTCTTCAATATCCCTTGCATGAAGTTGTACCAAATCTCATTTGTCGTTCAGTGTATGAATTATGGACCCTGAACCAAACTCATGAATCATGATGAAAGGCCAAAAGAAAAAAGTTTGTGGTTTCTGGTCTCCGCACGCATCGCCTCAGACCTGCATGTTGACATTTTTAGTTTTCTTTTATTGTGCTATGAAACGATGTCCAAGTGTTTTTAATGACTTCATCACATAGGGTATGAATGTTTGCCTGATTTGTGAGGCTCTCTTAGCCACCATACTTTGTGTATGGAAAATCTGGTCTGGTTACAATAATCGCTTATAAATACATGTTAACATGTATCACTTAAAAAACAAAGTACCCCCAAAACAGATTTATTTTTAAAAATCACCTCACTGATTTTTTAAGTCGACCCTATGACCAGAAACCGCAGACTTTTTTGGTGGTAATTTTTAGCTCACCCTGTGTTAGTTTCTCAGACTCCTTGTGGCATTTGCAAATTTAAATAATTAATTTAGGCCTATACTTTGCTTTTGAAATGAAAATACACATTCACATAAGCTAGATTCGGTGTATAATGTTAAAACCTAATATTGTAGCGCTTGCGAAAAGTTCGTGAAAATAGCCAAAAACTGTGAGTAGGCCTACTGCTTCAATCAAGCTCATGGACGTAGTATTGCTCAAGTTTAAAATGTGAAAAAAAACTAATACAAGCAAACGTTATTCCAGCATAATAGATTTCAGGCCTCTCAAACACATTTTGTAACATTCGGACATTGATGTGTTTGCAGAATCCTGAATCCATAGTATCAGATTTTGTCAAGAATGAGGGAACAGTGAAAAATGTTGACTCATAATAATATAATGAAGGCATTTTAAAGGGCTCTTACACAAGGTATCAAAGCGCTGTACATTATTACCCCTGCTCATCAGGCGCATAAATCATTCCTGAAACCATCTCAGCTCCCTGGGGAGTATACAGCTCAATTGCTACCATTTCAGCGCATATGGGCTAATCAAACACAACAACCAACTCTGCCCTCACAGGTCCCCAATTTACTCCTGGGTGGAGAGAAGCAATTATGGTAAAGTGTCTTGCTGAAGGACACAAGCACCATGGTTGCGGTCGGGATTCTAACCCACATTCTGAAGACTCAGCCATCAGAACACAAATCCAATGCACTAAACCGCTCGACCATGGCACTTCACTCCAAAATTTTCAATGTTTATACAATCAACATCTCAACAACATGAAAAATACAGTATTGAATATTATGCACACAAAAATGTGCAAATTTTCACTTGTTTGACCATATGTCTGTTATCTTAATCTTGTTGAAATATGTTGCTATGAATTTTGGACTTTCAAACACAACATGAATGAATGTAAACAAATGTATTTGAGAGGTCTACCCGAAATCTGGACTAGCATAACTGGCTTCATGCGTACTAACATTGTGGAGGTGTTTTGTAAACAAGGTCTGACTGTGCACATGAAAGATATCACGCACACAGTCATGAAGAAGACTTTCCATACCCAACAGATTGTGAACTGATAGTTAAATGGTGTCAGATTACTGTTATTATTATTGCTAGCTACCTTCACACAAATAGGAAACATTGAAGCGCAAGTCCTGCTGTGGTACTTGGCATTGACCCTGTGACATTTCAAATTCAACCCTACGACCCACATTTTGACCCAATTAATCCATTAGTTGACCCCCCCCCCCCCCCCCCCCCCCCCAGCAGCACCACATATGAAAACCAGTATTAATCTTTTGGGTGGTGGTGAACAGGTGTGTCCTGACCCACCCAGTGCCATGAGTAAGTTTTTTGTCACCCACCTACTACCCCATAAGAGGCTGACTATGGTCTTTTTCTGGTTTAGATTGCGTGGAGGTGGTAAAGGGAAGCTGTTTTTCAGGTAGGCGGAAACCAGCTTATGTCCCTCCTAACTGACCTGGTGGTGTTGTTTGCTCTAGACAATAATAAACCTGTTAGATTCAAGTCATGTATGTGGTACACACAGTGAATGTGCGCAAGTACACTTGTGTAGCCACCAACAACAAACACTACTGCTATCTTTTGAAGCACCTGGATATCTCACACTTCTCTGTTCTGCACAATGTATTCGTTATGTTTTTTTAACAATGTTGTGCATGAATGGACATATCGCACATCAAATCATTGAACTGTAATGGCAAATATTCAATATTTCTCTTGTTGAAATAATGGATGCTTCTAGGTCTGGTATTTACTCTTAAGATTCATGATTCTAGACTGGTTCTTTTCATCTCTGAAACCATACTTTTTCAGTGTTCATACTTTTGTGTTGCATGATTGATTAGTATTGCATGCCTGAACTTATGGGAGAATTTCATGAGGTGGTAGTATCTAGACATTGTCAACAGGTGACAGTGTCTAGCCGGTATTTTTGTTCAAGTAACACACACATGTAACAATCATCCGTAAACTGCAAAGTGGTTAAGGGTCAGGTGGTATTTGACAGACTTGTATGACTAGTGACTCAAACTCGGACTCGGACTCAAGTCACAATTTTTGTACAGTGACTCAGACTTGACCCTTGGGACTCCGTTTCAGACCTGGACTTAGAAGTAAAATGGCCTGTTCAGTATAACCCAGTGAACATTACTTAATTTGAATAAAATCCCAAATTAGATGGAAAAAAAATCTTCATATTAACCCTAACCACTCCTAACCATTCAAACTCCAACAGCAGGGTTTGTTGTATTTTGATAGACTCAGTACTAGCTAGCCCAGACAGGCATACTTTGCATGGGGATGGGTGTCCCAATTCCAGCTAAGTCCAACAGTTGGGAGGTAGTGTTTGTGCATGGTGTTGGATTTTGGTTGATTCAGGAAGAGTAGGAGCTTATTTGTTGGTTCTGGCACAATTTTATAGGAGCAGATTTGTCGGTGCTGGCTCAAATTAAAAAAAATGATTTTTTTTAAAATTTGCCGGGTAGTAGTAGGGAGAAAAAAAAAGGTCGATGACGTCATTAAAAATTGGTTGATGAGATCAAAGGGTCTATGATGAGATCAAAGGGTCTATGACTAGATCTTTGTCCTTTACGAATACGCCACGCATGTAACGGGCAAAATACATCACCACGCACGCTTAGTCTATAACACTTTTCTGTTTTGCCAACTAAAAGCCATTCGCACGGAATAATTCTTTCAGATGTACATGTATACTTTTCCATTTTTACTCTCTTTTACTATACATCCACATAATATGAATTCGCTATTTCAATTTTTTATCGACTAAAAATGATATCTTTTTTCTAAATTAATTTTGAACCAATTGGTTGATGAGATCAAAGGTCGATGACATCATCAACCAATTTTTAATGACGTCATCGACAAGAGATCGATGACGTCATCGACCTTTTTTTTCTCTCCCTACTACTACCCGGCAAATTTTAAAAAAAATCATTTTTTTTAATTTGAGCCAGCACCGACAAATCTGCTCCTATAAAATTGAGCCAGAACCGACAAATAAGCTCCTACTGGAAGGTTCTTAGCCAAAATAGCTAGGCGGTTAGAGTTAATTGAATTATAATTATAATGAAAAAGTGACCATACATGCATCATAAAATAGTAATGTGGGCAAAATCACCAAGGTAAAAAGTTGGTTGTCTGGATCCGATATTTGGATATCTTGCAAAAATTTCACTTTTAAAGGACTTGTGACTCAGACTCATGACTCGGACTCGACTTTCATGACTCGAGACTCGGACTCGTGGTATGAGGATTCGCGCACATTTATCGCTAAAAGATGCTTACTATAATTGTTTAGTACTTTTGGTAAAATTGTACCTTGCACTACCAGAATGACAGTGGGAGTGCAGTTTCAGCAAGCTACTGTGTAGCATCATGGGACGTCCAATGTGAAGTTGACTCTGTTGGACTTTAATAGTAGACTCTGCTGTGTAAGGTCTAAAGGCCATCTCACGGTGTAAAAAAAATGTACAGTTTAAATTAAAGTCAATAGTAAATATATTTGGATAGTTTCACTGAGTTTTGCACTGGGTTCAGTGTACATGTACATGTACATTGTACACTGTGCAACATTTAGAATTCAGAAGTGGCAGTTGAAAGTCCAATTTTGTCTTTTTAGCTCAGATGCTGAACTATAAAAGACAGAATTGTATGTATGTATATCACATACATGTACAATAATAATTTTAATTTTTTTTATCAAAATACAAAACAATGTTTAAAATGTATCACTTGCACGGCAGATTCTAATGAAACAATCACCATAAAAGCGGCACATTCGTACTTGCATTGAGTCGTCTAATTTGTCATAGGGGTCTAGTTATAGTCTTCCATAGAGATACATGTGGGGTACTTGGAACTTGACATTCATTCTGTTCTTGCAATACACACACACACACACATGTATACATGTACATGTGCATTATAAGTAGCATAATTCTGGCTGGGAAAATACATGTAAGAAAATAACAATAATAATAATTAACTTTTATTTTTGCACATTTTCTTTGGTAAAGTGAGTCATGATATTAAATTACATTCCTGTTTACTTGCATGTAAAAACTAATGATTGCATGTCAAATATTTGTCATACAATAGCACATGTGTGCATTTATTTTTTTCCAGGAATCAATCTATTCAGGTAAGTAGTATGCGTTGTTTTTGTTGACTAAAATCTAGTTTTTGTTGTATATCCTGGAATCCCAAACAGTTTAGGATTCATGAGTAACACAGTAAATACGCAGTAACAAGATTAATCTAGAGACTAGACACGTATTGTAAACATGTGATTATTGGAAATAGATACTGTTGTCTGATAAGTTACATGTATACACGCATAAAAACTACAGTCAAGTGTAAAATGTGCATGCATACTTCTAGTTTTTGTACGATTAGTTTTTTAGTTGCTACTGTTTTGAAAGCAGGGGATAAAAGAAAGGGGAAAAAAACATTGATAGCTGACAAAATTTGCACCATCAGTTGAAAATAGGCAAAGAGGGACACATCAGCCCAAAGTGATGGGAAGGGACGGGAAGGGACACACCGTCTGTCTCAATCTGCCAGCAGTTGGCAAACAGTAGCTGATGTTTTCATCGGTGACGCATGCTCGGGAACGTGCTCTATGCTCCAAGTGTGTTACAAATCTGGATCTGGATTGTTTTACTCCGTAAAAGCGGTAAATCCGCATCACTACAGAGGGACACATCAGCCCAATGCTAAATGCTATACCAGATTAAGTGTTTCACAGACATCAAAGGCTTACCATGTAATTATTGCATATTAGGCTACCTCTATTTACATTCATTTATGTTTCTAGAAAACCAAGATGTTTGCTGAATGATAAAGGTTTATTTTTTTAATCAAGGCTTGAAAAATACACATTTACATGTACACGTTCTTATTTGAACTCATAGATTAACTTGCTGTACAGTGTATGCTGTGTACTACAGGGATTGTGACGTACACACAATTACATTATGCATTGTAATGTTGGAATTTCTTGGGCGTTGGCCAAAGAGAACGTTTTGGGTGTCGGCTAAAAGAAGCTTTGGTGTATGTAC